>CAHIKZ030000001.1:5297500-5392500 GCA_903632075.3 Acanthosepion pharaonis
AAATTATTCCCAGTTAGTTTCAGCCAACTGGGAATGATTGCAAAGAACATCTCCTTCCCAAATTTATAGACAAATCTCTCAGATGCAGGCTGGAATTTCTTCCTAACCAATAAAAATGGACCCATTCTCAGTCTTGTCCACTATATTTTTCTTCTTTCTTGTCTTGAAGTCAGAACACTATAATTCCTTTTGTGTGTGAACATAATTCTTACTTTGTGAACTTTTTGCCTTAGTATTGCTTCACCTAAGTTTGATTTGCATATATATTGTTTGCTTGGTATTATTTTGCCCTATTCTTTTTCTTCCTTTTCTCATTGCTTATTGAGAACTTTGTTAATTCTGTTTGTTAAAAATTTTGTCAGTTACACTTAACCATGGTCAATTATTCTATAGGTTTTATTATACAAAGTGTAACAAAAAATTTTTATTTATAAAAAAATCAAAACGTAACATATTTGCTTAACACAGTGTATCCCCTACCTAAATTATTTATTAATTTATATATTATGAAAGGTTGGAGGTCATTTCTTTAATTTAGTATCTTTGAAACATTTTTGGTAATGTGGGCTATAATAATTTTTGTAAAGGAGTAGTGCTTTGCATAAATATACTCTTGGGTTTAACACTTTAAGGCCAGAAAGTGCCCAAATATATCTTCAAGTATAAAAATGTTTACCATCTGGGCACACTCGAATTTGCCTGCAATAGAAATATACCGGGTGCGATGCATAAATTGTCGCCATTTTATATTTTAAAGTTTGTGCATGAGCATCGTTTGTTTTTAATTTTGTCAACTGCATAGTATAGTAGGGTCAATTTGGCACCATCTGTGAGAAAAAGAACACCATGACACAATTTGGTCCGCCAGAAATTCACATTCACACCAAAAGCTCCAATACAAACATTTCAGAGTGTTTGGGTGTCAATCTAAGGACAGTACAGAGGAATTGGAAAGAGTTAGATGAGTCTAATGGTGATTACACAGATATGATGGCTCAGAAAATTCACCCTGATCTGTTCTGATGAAGAAAGAACTCCTAAATTTGTTGGTGAGGGCCTCACTCAAGATGGTGCTCTGCATCAAGTGCTTTGAGGAGGTAGGGCTAGCCTGGGTCAAGAGGGTGGCTGCTGGAAGGCCCTATGTCTGACAACAGGACTGTTCCATGCCACACAAGCAGGAGAACCCTGTCATTACTGTCAGAAAAATTCTGTGACCATATCACTCCTTACATCTGGCCAACTAATTCCCTAGACTGCAACTCCCTTGATTATTGTGTGTGGGACACAGTTGAGCAAGAGACCAACAAAACTCCTTGATGAACTGAAGGCAATGATTATGGCAGTATCCACCAATTTAAACAAGTCCAGAAGAGTTGCAGGATATTCAAAAGTCATCTGTAGGCTGTGGTTGAAGTCAATGGCGATCTTATTGAATAAATTTACTCTTTGTGTAATTTTGGTAAATATGACGTGTTAAAATGAGGTGTCAGTATTATTTTCATTTTTGCATAATTTAGACGACAATTTATTCATCGCACCGTGTATTACTGTCATTACACATTGTTAACACCTGTCACATGATAAACTAGAGGGGCCTTAGAAATCTGGATTTTAGAAATCTATTTCCGGAAGCATATTTTATCACTAGTAATACCAAGAAGGCTAAGTTTGGTATCATTTAAAAGTGAAATCATTTTACTTTCATTTAAAATTAACTCCTAAAACTTGATTTTCAGTGGGGTGTTTTTAGATGTATCAATTTAATTGCATAGACATCACATATTCAGCTTTTTCAATAATTCAGTCAGGACTTCAGGGATTTAACAATTGAAATCATTTACAGGCTGATAGGTTATGAAATTTACCACTTAAAAATGTCCAAGAACTTAGAATATTCTCTGCAAATGTCTTGAATTGTCATAAACTTTGTAAGAAATCTTACTGCTTAAGAAAATAGCCAAAAACATTACTCCTCCTCTTTCTTGTTATCTTTTAAGTCAACTCTTTCCATAAATGATTTAAGCTTTTGCCATTCCATCAGGACCATCCAATGTATCTTTACATTCATTACTAGAAATTACTGTTGAAAAATCAGTTTTCATGAAATTCTTCACTCAACTTAACAGGTTTCTTTTTTATGTTTACTTAAGTCTGCTAGTTTGACTATTCTGCATCTTTTCTCTTTGTTTACATTTGTAACACTAGCTTCAAATATTTTCTTGCTAGTCAATCCACTTTTTTGTTTATTGCCTTTTTAATTTTTCACAAATTTCTTTTTATGACATTCTTGAAACCATTTTTTTTTTCTTTCTTTCTTTGTCTTATTTACCAATGTTTTTAATTTTTTTTTATCTCTCATTTCTTTTCACCTTTTTGATAATTACTAAACTTTTGTTTCAATCATTTGGTAACTTTACAATATCTTCGTTCTCTTTTGAGTTTTTATCTCATCAACCATGGTAATGATAATATTAGCCGTTTTCTTAGGAAACAGTCGATATTCATTGACCAAGCAAATAGTGCTACTTGTAGTTGGAATTTATAAAATGTTTCTCTTAAAACAATTTTTCATGAAAATAAGTGCTTTCTTCCTAACATTTTGTTTTAAGTAGTTTGGAATGTCATCTTGATTATGTCATTATTTTCTCTTTGTGCTATCCATTTTAATTGTTGCTCGTCCTCAAGATGTGGTTTCTAATATTTGGTACAGTTCTTTCTTAGTGATTATGTAGTGGCAATCCACAAAATTTGAAGAAAAGTGGTCAATCTTAAATTAAAAAATAAATATCAATAACTATACTAATATATTTATTTACAATATATTGAACAATCCTTTAGTTGCATGAAAAAAATGTCAAGCCACCACATAAGTCATAAATATTTCTAATGAAAACAATATTATAAGTCATAAATATTTCTAATGGAAACAATAAGTCATAAATATTTCTAATGGAAACAATATGTTATAAGTCTAATATAAATATTTCTAATGGAAACAATAAGTCATAAATATTTCTAATGGAAACAATAAGTCATAAATATTTCTAATGGAAACAATAAGTCATAAATATTTCTAATGGAAACAATAAGTCATAAATATTTCTAATGGAAACAATAAGTCATAAATATTTCTAATGGAAACAATAAGTCATAAATATTTCTAATGGAAACAATAAGTCATAAATATTTCTAATGGAAACAATAAGTCATAAATATTTCTAATGGAAACAATAAGTCATAAATATTTCTAATGGAAACAATAAGTCATAAATATTTCTAATGGAAAACAATAAGTCATAAATATTTAATGGAAACAATAATCATAAATATTTCTAATGGAAACAATAAGTCATAAATATTTTAATGGAAACAATAAGTCATAAATATAATGGAAACAATTCATAAATAATGGAAACAATAAGTCATAAATATTTCTAATGGAAACAATAAGTCATAAATATTTCTAATGGAAACAATAAGTCATAAATATTTCTAATGGAAACAATATTATAAACTGAAAGTTTGATGGTTTATTTATCATAAATATATCCTAAAAATTTAACCTAATGTATTACAAGAATCTCAGATAGATGCAGTTTTGCATTTGCCAGAATTATACAAGTTGTGATGAAATCTTATTAAGATTATCCTCCTAATGCCCACTTAATTAGGATTTATATTTTGAAATTCACTTCATCCAGTAGATATTGCTTTTGATTTGTTATAATTGCAATAAATAATCATTCCAGGTGTTTATTTAAAACATTTTATTCATGTCTGTGGTTAACCGTTATCTTCTCCCACTCATCTTCATTAATTGTGTCTCTTAATCTGTAACTGTCTGCTTTGAGTGAACATTATTGTAAAAATATTTTTTTTTTTTTTTCTTTTATGGAAAGAAGTAAATGTTTTTTTGTTTTAGTTGAAAGGTTCTATAAACCTCAGAATATTATTTTTCATATGACGTCAAAATTTGTTAGTAGTTAAGATAATTGAAAAATATGAAATATGATAAGTAGACACAAAATTGTTTAAAGACCAACTAAATACGATTTATTATTGATATGGTGTAGTATCAAAAAATAAAAGGTTGTTATTTCAATTGCAGTCTGTATCTGAAGTGAATTATCTGAAATGAAAATAACACAATTATTAAGCACATAACAAGTTTTAATAATGACTTTTGATGAAATGCCCAAACCATGTCTTATTTCAGAGATAGGCTTAGTGGAAAATAAGCTATCAACCAATTAAAAAAAGTTGGAGTTTATATTCTGGTTGGTTGGAGATGACAAAGTAAACTTAAAAGCTTTTATTTGCTGTAAAAATTAATTTTCATTTAATGACATTAATGGTTTTAATTATTACAAAGTTATTGATAATACTTTATGGAAATCATTGATAAAATATTTGAGAATCTCATGAAGCTTATAATCCATAAAAATCCTTTTATGTGCAAAGAGTTTGAGAGTTTTTTTTGTTTTTTTTAATTTATTTTATTTAACTCTAAGTTGTTTGTAAATTTTTATTTTTTTTGTAAATTTATTTCAGATCTTATAAAAACTTTTATTCAAATTGATTTTATGAATCTTAATATTCTTTATTTTCTTGTTTATGACAATTTCCAGATGATGCAGAACTTGATTTGTATGGAGATTATTCATCCAAAAGAATAAAAATCAACTTTGATACAAAATAAATAAATAAACTAAAATATTTGACAACTAAAAATTCTATAAAGTGTATACAACACACAAAAAAAGAACAACATCAATTAGAAATTTATAATAATTTCAAGGAAATCATTTTTGTGGATCCAATATAGATCTATTTTTAATATCCCAAATTCCAATCAACAAATCTGAAAATGGTCATAATACAATTTGTATAAGATTGTTGATTTTTATTTTTTTTATTGTAGAACTTTATGGTACGATCAGACACAGCTGTTGGAACACCTGATTACATCTCCCCTGAGGTACTTAAATCCCAAGGTGGTGATGGATATTATGGTCGGGAATGTGATTGGTGGTCTGTTGGCGTTTTCTTGTATGAAATGTTAGTTGGTAAGTTCCTCAGGTATTTTCCTTTCTCTCTTTAAAAAAAATAAACAAAATAAATTAACATAAAAAGATTAAATTATTAAATGTGTTAGTTTGGTAAAATTGCAAGTCATTTTAGTCTTAAGATTCTTATTTTAAGGAAAAATATATATACATGCATGTATATATTGGTCTTAATTTTCTTCATATCCAAAGGGTTAGCCTAAAATTCATTTCAGTGAATTTGAATAATTTATTATCAAGTATGACAATAATTCCAGGTTAAATCAGTGTTTAGTTGCAATCTAACAGAATTTATATCTCTTCAATCATCTTAAAGTTATAAATTATTCAATAAAAATTTCTACTATTAATACTAATGTTTATGTTCAATATCAGACCCAACCTGATTTTGTATTGCATTTAACTGATAATGTTGTGCAAATGTCCTTTGATGAATGTGTTTGGAGCTCAAATCCTTAATGACTGAAATTTATTGAACTATTGAGAAATCCTCTTCCTTTTTCTTCTATCTTAATCATCTACCAGGTGATACCCCATTTTATGCTGATTCTCTCGTTGGTACCTACGGGAAAATTATGGATCATAAAAACTCGCTGCAATTTCCTGATGATGCTGAAATTTCTGCACAAGCTAAAAGTTTGATATGTGCCTTTCTTACTGACAGGTAAAGACTTTTACTCTGATTACTGTTGAACTATTTGTTCAGTTCAGTATTTTTTTAATTTTTTTTTTTTATATCTATTTGAGTTACTGTACTTTATCACTTGCTTTGGAGAGCATTTATCATATATTTATTCTCCTACATGCAAACAAAATGAAATTTTTTTCAGCTTCTAGTAAGTCAGTAGATTCATTTGATTCATTCTATGCTTGATAATTATATCTCATGAACTATGTTAAAAAATTGAATGACAAACTGGAAAAAATTCGCAGCCATGTTCTTATAACATTTCATCTTTCTTGGCAGATTTGTTATCACAATGTGGGATAATCAAAAACAATGATAAAAACAAAAGTGTAGGAAAGGTGAAAAAATTGTCTAGACTTTATGTTCAGCCATGTTTAATAAAAATTTAAACTGAAATAATTTAAAGATCAGTGTTTTCACATTTTTGGCTTTTCTCTTCAGTACATAATTATAAGCAATGTTATATCTTCCCTTCCCACACATGTATAATTCCATCAATAAAAACATTAGTCAATTGAAGTCCTAGAGGATAAAATGTATTACAAAGAATCTTTCTACTTTGTCATTCACTTGCCTATTATTGTTCTGATATATAGGAATTTATATATTCTTCCATTTTATGAACTAAGATAAACTCATTCATATTAATGCATTATTAGTGTTCATTTCTGATTTTAATATACTTAATGATTAACTAGTAGTCATTAAAGGCACATTTAGTTAAGTTACAGAGCTTAACAAAATGTCTCAATCTTGATATAAAGACTTGAATATTTTTGTTCATTTTCTTTTTTTCATTTTGTCATGTGTAAAAATGAATGATTTTTTTCCCTCATTAAGTATTTAACTTATTTCTCTATTTAAAATAAATTGGTATCCAATGTGCTCCCTTTGTGTGTTTAGTTAAATGATTTGAAAAAGTATTTAACTAGTTTTTCCAGTTAGATGTAGGTTTATAAACAATTTAATATTCAGCCTCAAAACTCTGGTTTATTTTAGGAATGTATCTTGATATGTTCTTATCATAAATAATTCAGCTTTTAAAATGATTTTTATAAAAATTTTGTCATTAAATAATTAATATGCATTATTGTTTTCAGGACTGTGAGATTAGGTAGAAATGGAGTGGAAGAAATTAAAATGCATGAATTCTTTTTGAATGATCAGTGGGATTGGGATACCATCAGACAGAGTAAGTAGAATATATACACAATATATACAATCTATTTTTTTCTGTCATTCTCATTCATCTAAACTCCTTGTTAATCTGTATGTTTACCTACTGAACAATATCTGTAAGCTTTTAGCCATTTAATTTAGCCTTTTTAAGCTGGAGATATTCTGACATTTTTCATATTTCATTTTTAGATACATTCAAGATTGTTATATCAAGTTTATGTGAAGTAAAACAAAAAAATTAAAATGCAATACAAACTAAACTATGGAAACTATTCATTATTGGAATATTTTTCAATTAAAAAAAAGAAAAAAGAAAGGGCGCTTCTACATATTACACAATTCAGGTTTATTTAAGAAATATTCACAATTTAAGGAAAACTGCATCGTAAATTCCTGTCTGTCTTTCCTTGTTACCTCCCTTTGTTCATTTATGGCGATTCAAAATTCATTGGTTGATGTATTGTCATATTTTAGCCATACAAAACATTACCATTTGGATGTGCAATTTATGAAAGTTTTGGATGCTTAAAAGACTCATTATTAATGTAATATTAAATAAAATAGTTTAATAAATGTACTAATTTTCAATTCTTTTTTCTTATATTAAATGTAAACTGTAATTGACAGTAGTATTGTAAACACTTACATTTTTATTTATCTTTTAAGTGATCAAGTTAACTTTCTACTTATTTTGTATATCATGTTATGATTTGTTTATGCTTTTTGTTTTCCTCTTTCCAGTTATATTTTCAAAAAATACATTTACTTAACAAATATGCACAAGAGTTGATATCTACTGAATGCTTTAAAGTTTTGTTTTTGTTTCCCTTTGGAATCTTATTATAAAACGCAGATTGTGTGTGTGTGTCTGTTCGTATATATTTTCGACGGATTTGCACCAAAATTTACATGCACATGCTCTAAGTTAGCGGGAAGGCCAAGACTGACTTTGCATTTCCCAACTCCCATCGATAGTGAAAATAATCAATTTTTTCATGCTTCTACAGCAGTTTTCATGTAGTTTGCGGCCATTTTCTATTGGCCAGAGTGAGAGTCTATAGATGGCTGCCACAAATAGGCAGGAAGATTCTATTGGCCAGCATGAGAGCCAACAGCTGACTGACACGAATGTTAACTAGCATGCAAAAAAAAATCAATAGCTGCATTCATCACAAGTGGGAAAAATTTAAATTTGCATGGCACTTTACTCCAATTGGCTCATTCGCTTGCTTAAACTCAACATTGATTCTGATTCTGCAGAACTGGGTTGGGTGTGAAAAAGTATTTGTTGTTGACATTCTTTTTTCATTTGGTTCTTCCAGTTACGAGTCCTTTTTTTAAAGCTGATCGTTTTGTGTTCATTTTGTTTAGTTCTTTTTTCATAACAGATTTAATGTTTAGTATAGAGCTTAGAAAAAATTCACAGTGTGAGATAGGCAAGAAGTAAGGCATGTAGCAACATAAGCACAGCAAAGGGCACTCCTTTAAAGGCAAGGAAGGGCAAAAATATTTTAAGTCAAGTGATAGCAATTGCTGTATGAGTTGTACAATTTTTGAATTGAGCACGGGCAATGCCGGGCCATACTGCTAGTTTTTAATAAATAGGTTTTATTTTTACATTTCTCTGATTATTAGCTTATGTAATTCATTTTGCTAAGTCTGTAAATTTTGACCTTTTTGTCTTTTTCCAGTTGTGGAAGGATTTTTAAAATACTGTACTTAGGATCATCAGAATTTTTTTAAATATTGCTCTCTCTGTTTGTTTGTTCTCTCTCTCTCTCTTTCTCATCAGAAGTAATTACTGTAGAGGAAGTTGGCTTTTAGTGATTCAGATTTTAATTTACAAAATAAATACTAATGCTTTTCTTATCAGATTTTGACTACTTTTACATTCACACAGGAAGCATTTTATACACATCTGAAATTTAATTTGATATTTAACTAGTAATTTTATATTAGTTTTAATTTGCATTTTCTTTGTGAAGCAGAAATAAAATAACAAAAAATAATCTCATTTGTGTCATGTATTAAGGATTTTGTCAAAATGAAAGGATCTGTAATAAATCATCACCTAAAAAGTGCAATCTCTTGATTTTAAAATAACCATGTTTATTACTTGTTGCTTCAATTTCTGCATTACTAATATACTAATCAAGAACTAATAGATAATTGGTAGAATTATTTACATTACTGATAATGGAGGTAACCAAGCAGTACTGCAAAAACATTTAAATTCAGCTTTCTGTTTATCTATAGTGAGATATATCTGACCACCTCTCTCTCTGATTGACAAAGAACATATTTTACTTAGTTAAAGTGTTTATGTATATAATATAAACAGTAAAAGTAATATTAGTTTTTAAATTAGTAATATATGTAGAAGATATTGCCACTATGTTGCAGAAAATGTTTTTTTTTTTAGTTTTTTTTTTAAAGACGTTATTGGACATTTGGATATCATTGGATCTTCATTAAATCTATCGTGCACACATTTCTTCGAAATACAGAAAAGTCTTTTTCTCTTCTTTTATTTTTTTTCTTTTATTAGCCTTTATCACTTTCTTTTATTAGCCTTTATCACTTTGTATGTGACTTCATTTGCTGTACAAAAAGTTTATCCTGCCACCGAAGGTGACTGATCTTGGAACAAGAGTATTTTTTCATTTTCATAGTTGTGTTATTGTATCCTGCTATGGCAAGAGAAAACAACTTTGAGTTAAACTAACAGTAAGAATACTGCAATTGAGAGGCCTTGAAAAAGAATTCAGTAGGAAGGAAAGTAATATTAATAATGAAGAATGCTAAAGGTTAAACCTTTTTATCTTTGGAATTATCAGTTTTTGATATCTGTTATATACAAAGTGATATAAAAAGTCTCTACTACCAGATAACAACATAGATGGGCTCATTAGTCTGAATGTAAATAGTGATGGCTCCTCATCCCAGAAATTCAGACAGAAATTTAAAATAATTTGTCTTTATTCTGAGAATAATTTTGTTTTACAAGGATAATAGCATTGTAATATTTTGAATTCATGGAAATATAAAAGCTATAATAAAATAGATACTTATTCTTATTTGTTTTGTATTTTACACATCTTGTGTTGACAAAAATGTATGGCAGTTAGGATGGTAATTCAACTTTAGAATTTGCTATCATTGCAAAAATGATAAATTGTGAAAAAGTTTGTAATGTCCTCTATTTTTTATTTATTTATTTATTTTGTGATTACTAAGTGGTAGCATATATATATATATATATATATATATATATATATATATATATATATATAAAAAAACAGGAGTTAAGAAAACAGAAGGTAATGATTGATGTTACATTTAAATTTTTGAAGATCAATGTTAACTGGAAGACTAGAAGCTGGAAGGAGTTCCACAAATGAAAAAATGTGAGGAAGAAGCTGTTAGCATAGAACTTATGGTTGCATCTATTTACAAATAAATTCTGAACAATTGCACACATTTTTCATTACAAGTCATTCCTATATTGACTGCTAATCTGAATTTTTTTTCTTTCTTTGAGTCATTTTTCTTATACACACACACGGTGTAATTGTAAATCACCACAGAGCCTAAATCAAGTACCTTGTGGAGTTAGTATGGCCCTGAGTCAAGAGGGTGGCTGCTGGAAAACCCTATTTCTGGCAACAGGACTGTGCACCATGCTACACAAGCAGAGAACCCACTCATGGCTCTCAGGCAATTTCTGCGACCACATCACCTCTTATATCTGGCCTCCTAATTCTGAAGACTGCAACCCCCTTGATTATTATGTGTGTGTGTGGGGGGAGGGGCAGTTGTGTGAAAGACCAATGAAACTCCTTGTAACACCAAAGATAAACTGAAGGCAAGGATTATAGCAGTATTCACCAACTTCAAGGAGACTGTTCGGGAGATTCTGAAGATGTCTGTAGGGTGTAGTTGAAGCCAATGGCGATTTTATTCAATAAATTAACTTTTTAGTATTTTTGGGTAATTTTGGTAAATATATTTGTTAACATGAGATGTCAATGGTAATTTCATTTTTGTGTAATTTACAACAATTTATCCATTGCACCCTCTGTGTGTGTGTGTGTGTGTGTGTGTGTGTATACACACAATATTTGATATTGAGAACTTTTCCTTGATAAATACAACACATATATGCATACATATACACCAGTCACTCTTGTTATATATAAAAAAAAAACTGTTATCTATTAAGGCTATCCAAAAGAATACTTTTTATTTATAAGCACAAATATTTAGAATAAATATTCAAACTTTATAAGTAGAAATAATAGATGTCAATCAAATGTGGTAAGTGCTGCGTCATAATCTGACAGTTTATACAAATCAGAAATATGTACATCTGTAGTCAAAGAAGAGTAAAATATAGATAAAAAATATGTACATAAGAGTAAAATATTATGGCTATTGTCTTGATTTTATTTTGCAAAAAGGCTTTTAGATTAATATTTTTCACTATAAAATAAATTTAAATTAAAATCTAAAGAAAACTGCAATAATTATGAAAGATTTTCTCTTTGGTAATACAAGTAAATTTCTCCCATTTTCTTTGAAATAAATCTTACATAAGTATATTTGAAAGGAGTAAAGTAAATGTCTATTTTTGTCTTACATTTTTTAAATTTTTTATTTCATTATGAATTCCCTCCAATTCCTTTTTGTATATCTACAAAGAGAAATTTTCTAACAAAAATCTAACATGTTTCTTATAGTTGTATGTAGCAAATTCTTTCTCTTTTAAATTTTAATTACATTTACATAGAAATAATTTTTTTTTTTTTTTTTTTTTTTTTTTAGAAGCATTTTTACTTGAATTCAATTATTATTTCCAAGTGCTTAAAGTGTTCATTCTTAAGTGTTGTCCTTAATGATGCCCCTTTTATAGCTTGTAGCCCTTTTTATTAGTGTCATCCATTCACGATATCTCTAACTCGCACCGATTCACTTTCATTCTTCCTTGTTTATTTTTAGCTGTGCCGCCTGTTGTGCCAGAGCTTGCCTGTGATGTGGACACAAGCAACTTTGATGAGATTGAAAAAGATGATGCTGTTCCAGAGACGTTCCAAGTACCGAAAGCTTTTGCAGGCAACCACTTACCATTTGTTGGTTTTACATATAATCGAGATTTTCAGTAAGTCATTTTTATTTTGTTGCTGCTTTTTCTTCTTCTTTTTTTTCGTAATTTTTTTCAAAAATATTTTCAAGTAAAATAGATGCAATGTTATTGCAATAACTTTTGCTTATTAAACTGTAATTGCAAACACAAACCTTATTATATTCATAAGGTAAAAAGTGTGTTCAGCTGAACTATATAATCAGTGATAAAACTGATCACTGGGTTTATAAGTCCCCCCCCCAAAAAAAAAACAAACAAACTTAAAATTAGTTGAGGAATCATTTCTCAAATACTAATATTAACTAAAAGTATTCCTGAAATTTCTAATTTAACAATTTGCTGTTTAAAAAAATTAAAAAATGTATTTTATATGCACACAATATTATATTATTATAGCAAATCCATACATCATAATGATATGTCATCTGTAAAAGCTCAGAGCAACTTAATGTGTAGTTTTGTTTTTATGACAGATATGTGCGCTATTAAAAACAAATGGTATTTATTTTATATACAGGAACTCTATCAATTTCTAAGATTGTCCAAACAAGACTATGCATTAATAATAGCTTTACAAGGTTGTTTTTTGTTTGCAAATTCTTTGTTTCATTAATATTCTATAAAATCACATACAGAATACATAAATTTAAGGTTTATAAAATATAGGATTATTAATATTGCATTAATTTTATGATTTGTAAAATAAAATTGATTTAATAATAAAAAAAATTATTGGAAAGTTTGTTTGGCATAGTTGATTAAAAATTCAGTTGTTGGTGAATTAGTATATACTGTGTGCAACACAAATACCTCCCACATTTAAAACTATCACCTGTGTGGTGCTAGTGAGCTTAGACAAGTGGCAATGGTGTATTCATCTATCTAAAATGGTACTATTTTGTGGGAGATATTTCTGCCTTACCCTGTATTTTGTAATGTCAATAAATTTAAATTAATTGCATGAAATTGTGATGGCTCAAATTACTGGATTATTTTCTTGTATTTTTTCTCATATTTTTTTCTCTTGTCAATATATATTTCTTATAAATGTATATTTACTATTTGTTCTGTTTATGTAGACGGTTCAGTTTTGGCATTATTTTTAATTATTTTACCTATTTTGCATGAAATCATTTTAGTATTTTTATTGTTATTTAAGCATTTTTGTTATTAGTCGTTAAATTCTTTTTCTTCATTTTCAGTTATGATTCTTTATTATCATCAAGTGGAGTAAGTATTCATTATTTCAAATTATTAATATCAGTTTGGTTTTGATGAAATTAATATCTATTATTTCTACTAATTTTGTTCAATTAATATTAATTTGTAATTACTACAAACTCTGTTAAATAAAAATGTCTTGTTTTGTACATGTTAGACTGAGTATATTTAAAATTGTATATGCACATTAAACTTTGTCTACATAATTATAATTATGTAGAAAGATAAACTAGTCATTAATTTAGAGTTGCAGTTTCAATGTACATAAGGTATGTTAAAAATGATTAAATGGATTCCAGTTTGGAAATGATTTCTCATTAAATCTAAAATGTAGAGAACAGCCTTTTTTTTTCTTTTCTTATCAAGTGAAATTTTATTGGCAATTCATATTTTGTTCACTAAGAAAACCATATTCCTATTTGAATTTTCTGATGAATCTTGATTCTTCAGTTAATGATTGAACAAGTTCATGGTGAATTCTACAACAATAAAATATCTTTAGAAATCCAGCCACATTGTTAAATATTTTAGCTTAACAACTTTAATAACAAAATATTACAATAATAATCGTAAATATGAATGCTAGGAAGTAAGTGGGTACAAATGAAAATATTTGAAATTGACAACTTTTTCCATTTCACTAAAGTGATATTAAACCCTTCCTTTTATTTTCTCACTGAAACCATGCAGCATCTCTGATGTCTTTTCTGTCTTTCCATGCAATCAAAACAGAATAATCCATTATTTATGGCAGGGCTGAATGGTCATGCTAAGGGATAGACAATCAGAATTATAAGATAATGTAAATGAGAATAAAAGATAGGGTTGATATAGGGTTTATTTTTTATAGAAAAGCTTGAAGAAGTGGGGAAAAAAAATTGTACTTTCATTATTATATCGGAAATATATTAAAAAAAATGATGTAGCAAACTGCGGAAATACAAATATTGGATGTGACAAGAAAGAACAACAAATATGAAGACTTGAATATTTTTGTAGGTTTTCAAATGAAAAAAATTCAGTAAACATTTGAAGAATATTGTAATATAGCAACAACACTAAGTAGAAACTTATGAAGCTTTATTTGAGTAATTCAGCTTTAGCACTGAAAACGTTCATTTTATTATAGTTGTTGGTTATATGTGAGAGGAGCGATTGAATGTGCTTATTTTATTATCACATATAAAAATGCAGATAAATATTTAAACAAAATCTATCTTTAGAATTGAGAGTTATATATTGATAGATATGAATACTTAGTATCTGCAAACTACATTGTTAATTTTAAATGTTTTTCATAGCAAATCTATAAATGCTGTAAATATTTTGATGTCTTAAGTTACATTAAAATTGTGTATGTTACTACTTTTGGTAAACCTTTTAAAAATTATCTCTCTTTGATATCTATGTGCCATGTCTCTTTATGACATTGGTGATCATGGTTCTCCACAATTTCCTGTCCTTTATAGTTCTAAATAAATTTTGTCTTTTTGTTATCTCTCTGATAACTTTGTTTCACCATCCATTTACTCAAGCCCAGTAGATAGGTTACTTGCTGTTTTCCTTTGTCTTTCTTGCCTTCAATCTGTCCTGTGAGCGTCAAATTTTCTAAGCCCTCTTTCTTCATTATGTGCTCTAGAAAATTCGACTCTTTCAGTTGCTAAGTATAAGTGTCCATTTTCTTTCCATTTTCTCTAAACTTTTGTTGTTGCTCATATTTTCAGTTCATGGTTTTTCTGAGCATCCTGCTGTAGAACCATATTTCTTCTTCATCTATGAGGAGATTGTCTAGCATTCACTGCCATATAAGAAGACTAATAACACTCTTCTTTGTTTCTAGCAAGATTTTCCTGTTTCTTAATACTTGCTTAGCTTTTGGAACTTATCTTTCTCTGTTCCAATGCACTTTTGGATTTTAGTGTAACACTTTCTGTGCTCTGTTAAAACACTTCCCAGATGTTTAAATTGTTGTACTTGTTTGATTTTGTCATCCCCAATTTGTAATTTGCATGTTGGACTGTTACTTTTGTTGGCAACCATATATTCAAATATATGTTTAAAATTTTGCATTCATTGAAAGTACAATATATAGACTGTAGTAATTATCTTTGGTTAAATATTAAACATTTTATCATAATCTTACATAATCTTTGGCTAGTAATTTTCTAATGTACTTTTTAAATTTTGTTTTACAAGCAACAATTACCCAATCATGACCTTGTTTTGCCAAAGATGAACAAGTATGCCTTTATCATTTAAACTTGGCTCTTTTGAAAAGCCACAATTAATTTCTGTCTGAACCAAGATGCTGCCTGGAAATTTTTCAAATTCAGGAAGTCAAATAGTTTAGTCTTCTCAGAACTTAAAGGTCTCTGATATGAGTTTGTAACCTGATAGTCCTTGTTAGTGGGTGATAATCTGCAGCAATGTACTACCCCCCCACCTCTGTCCTCTCTGCTACAAGCTCCACCCACTGTAACCTTGGCATCCATTTTTTCACCAGTTTTTCTCCTTCTCTAGATTATAATTTGCTTTTTTTTCTTTTCTTTTTTTTTTTTGTGAAAAATTTTTACTGTGTGCTGTGCTGACATAACACCTGCTCAATGTTAGCTTTTCCTTTAATTGCTTGTGTAATTCAGTGGAAAATAATTAATAGTTCATTATTAATTATTGTAACCAAATTTAATCTTCTGGTGTTATCATTATGTGTGTATACCTAAAATTAAATTTTTATTTTCTGAACACGTATTCTTTTATTATAGTATTAACACATTTACACACTTAGTGACTGATGGCATTTTATATCGGTAAAAGCTATAAATATGATGGTGTGCAAATCAAAATGCTGTAAAAATATTAATAGTATCAAGTGTTTGTTGGTTATGTTGCAAAAATGGAAAATTCTTCAATAGCAAAAACATTTTGTCATTGTTACAGTGAAAAAATATTATTAATAGTATCAAAATGTTGAACACATCCACGTTTGTTGGTTATATTGCTGAAGTGGAAAATGGATAAAATTCTTCAATAACAAAAATGTATTATGATTTTTCTTTTTTTTTTTAAAATGTATTGTATTTGTAAAATATTTATTTAAATTCTTTATTTTTCTAGGATTAAATAATTTTCATAGGCACTGCAATATATACCCCACTCACACTGTAAATAACATTTATATCAAAACACGTTTTCACACACAAATTATAATGTATCTCAGTTAAAAAAATCTAAGGCCCATAACTTTCTGTTTTGGCTAAATGAAAGAGAATATATATATATATATATATATATTAATTAAAGAATATCAAATACTTAAAATCCCATAGGTAATAATTTTTATTTTATGAGAGCTCGAAAAAAGCAGCTCTCAATCTTCAAGACTTACAAAATAGGATTTTAAGTGTTTGATATTCTTTAAGTAATAATAATTTTGCTCTGTCTTTTGACATAGAGCTCTCCCTGAATCTATATCCTCCTGGAAATTCCATATGGTTTACCATATTGTATCATTACAATATATATATATATATATAATATATATATATATATATATATGAAATATGCTGCTGCTGCCAACTGTTTCCCTCTATCTGGAGGGATGCAGGTTTAAATCTTGCTGAAAGTGCATAGTTTTCTTAATGAGATTTCTCGAATATTCAGGCTGGTAGATGAAAATAAATAATTATGCTGTTTAACAAATAAATGGAGTGTCTACTCAAATATGTATATCCACTAAAAATAACATTTAAAGTGATTCAAATGTGTCAGATTGATAAATAAAAATAGAAAATTTATACACACATGCCATTGTACCTTTTCTTTAATCTGGAGTTGGTTAGAATTTTTAAAAAAATAATAGTTTAAATTTTAAAGATAGTCATTTTACTTTAATATAATTATATTTCCTTTTAAAATATTGTTAAATACCAATGAATTATAATTTTGTGAATGTTAGCATATTTATATAAATTGTATATTATATAAGTATTAGCTGTCTATATTACCTGGTAGAATTTATATATGATTATTAAGCAAATCAAAACTTTCTTTCATTATAATGATTACCTAAATATCAACACAGCAGATTTTAGCATAGGAAAAAAAAAAAGAAACCATAATATTGGTTTTATTTTAAGATTAATTGCATTTCAACTTGATATATGAAGAAAATTTAATTTTCTTTTTGCTGCCCACTGGCTTTACTGCTACTCTACCTCTCAACTTTTTTCATTTTCTACTAGTAGAGAAAATGTTTTGATGATACAGCATCATTGTGATAATTTTTACAAGTTTCAGTATCCAATCTGTATATTGTAAAATGAAAGGAAAACAGATTGTCAGTGGTCAGGAATTAATGCTAGCATTGACAGAATGTTATTGTTATATATGTAATGTAAATATATTGCTCATGAATTTAGTATGAAAATGCATTGAAAAAGACATTTTGTCAGTAGTAAGGAATTAATGCAAACAGAATTGGCACAATAAGTTTATATATATTTTGCTTGTTTTACTAATCCTAATTTATATTATAAAATAACTATTTTAAAAACAGTTGTATTTTTTTGGAATGGGAAGCTATTTTGGTGGTGGCATTTATGATATTTGTCCGACAACATTTCAGCCAATAGGCAAACAAAGGAACTGTTCATTGCTAAGCTTGGATTTAGATACTTTTATAATTACAACCACATTTTCTTTTTCACTTGAATATGTGCATTCATACAGCCAAGTATTGTAATTGCTTTTCCAACATGTATAGTTTTTTTCTTTTTATAATTTAATAATGAACTTGAAAGCAGCGAGTAATACATTAATTTCATTTTTTTATAAAAATAACTGTTATTCCTAAAACTGTTTTGTTTCTTAACGTTACAGAAAAATGCTAACATTTTGAATTCTTTATCCTCCTGCTTCTCAGTGTTTATAAGAAATAGAGAGGCATGGAGACATATAAACACTAATTAGACAAACTACAAAATAGCTCAGTGGTTACTGTATTGCTTTTTGTTTTTTATGATTCATTAGAGTGCAGAGCCTAATTCTCGATCGAAACAGATTGAGGAACAGCAACGGGCTGATCGTCTGGTCAGAGATGAACTGGAACAAAAATATACGTAAGTTTATCTTTTTTTATTTATTTATTGTGGGAATTTAATATATGGAACCTTTTTGTGGACAGTACTTGTAACAAGTAAATGAAATAAACTTGCCTTCACTTAATCTTGCTTACATCTTTGTAAATATTTGTGAGATTTTAAGGTTCTTTTTAATACTTAAAAAGATTTTTTTTCTTTTCATTAAACCTGTAGTCTTCATAATATGTTATATTCTTTTTCTTTTATAGACAATCTCTTTAGTATTATGAAAATAATAAATGATTTAGCTGGAAAAAGAAAGCATTTGCCTATAAAACATGAATTGTGAATTTTTTGAGTATTGGATGTCTTTGAATGACCTCTCATTTGGGTGACCTTTGGAAATAAAGTTTAAGTTTTGAATATGAAAAAAAAAAATTACTTGGTATAAACTTAGTTTGTCAAAATTTAATTCTAAATAACATCTGAATCATACTTATAAAACCCATGTTGTGTGTGTGTGTCTGTTCGTTTATATATTGGATCGGATTTCCTACATTTTTCAACCAATTTCAACAAAACTTCACAGGACTACGTAAAATTACCTTGCAGTGGTTCTGACAGCGCCAAAAATTGGAAAAACACAATTGTTTTTGCACGTAATCAATTTGAAAACATGATTAAGAGGCATCACTATTGTGAGAATGAAAGGGGGACAACTCATATCGAGTTATACTTATAAAACCCAGGTTGTTTGTGTGTGTCTGTGTTCGTTTATATATGGGATTGGATTTCCTACATTTTTCAACTGATTTCAACAAAATTTCACTTTTTTTTTTTTTTTTGCAGGTAGTGTTTCTTATTGTCTTGCACACTTTTTTCTTTATTTTTACATTCAGAATGCTTTAAAAATTCCATTTACAAGACAATTGTTTATAATAAAATTCTATTCAATTGGTAGACTCATAACGAGTGAAAACAATGTTTTTGTTTGAGTTTGGGTTTGACCAATTCATAAAAAAAAAACAAAAAAAACTAAGACATGTGTGTCCATCAACCTTAAACAATAATCTTTGTCAATTTTATTTTTCAGTCTTTATGATGGTCGATACTTGATCTATCTCTTACTGTTACATCCCTGGGCAATGTCGGGCTCGACTGCTAGTTTTTAATAATCTTGATTAAACAACACTGTTACTATTCTATCTCCATGAGAAATTATTAAATCTGTATCATTAACAGCTTTCCATATTTACTTAAATACAATCTGCAAGTATCTTTATGTTCATATCAAGGATTCAAATGTACTTCTGAGATTTTCTGGAGAAAAATAATTTCTTTTAAATCCAATTTTAATTAGTCATAAGGAAAGTAAATGTGTGTTAGCCAAGTGAAATGAATACTTGATGTTTTCTAGTGAGCAATTGATTTCAAGAAAAATTGGCAAAGAAGCAATGAAGCTGAAATCATTTTGATAGAAACCCTATATGAAATTGGTAAAAAAAAAACAAAACAAAATAATAACATTCCGGGATTTGTTAAAAAAAAAAAAAAAATGAAATGGAGATGAGATTATTATTGAATACTGAATATTAGAACATTGTTTGGTTGAAGCCTAGTCTGTTGTGATGGAATATTATTGAATCTCTTTTGTTGCTTTTGTAGGCAATCTATGAAGGAATTGGATCGGTTATCTGCAGAAGAAGCTGCTCTACGTAGAGAAAACCGTGCCTTGGAAAGAAATAATGGCCTGTTAAAACATGATTTGAAAGAGGTAATTTTGAATGAACAATTGAAATTTAAGTTAATCAGTTCTACTTTGTGTTCAGTATGCACAAAATTTGAATCTAACCAATCAGAATGATTTAATATAACAAATACAAAAAATGGAAGAAAAATGTCTGTTGTTAAATTTCCATGTGAGATCTGTCCCTACACATATTCTAAATTTCTTTAAGCTTAAACAGAGCAAATCTGTATGATTGTGTAGCAAACTAGAAATATAAATTCACTTCCAAATTTAAATCCATAGTGTTATGTGGAATTCTTGATTGACTATTGTCCAATTTCTTACTATTCAAGTTAAGCTAAAAGTTCAAATTTTTCAAATACAATGTGAAAATATTTAAAATTATTACATTATATTTAATAATGTATCAAAATATTCAAGTTATTTAAATTGTAAGAGAATATACTGTTAAATTTCTCACATTTTAATTTGGGAACAGGTTGGTAACACTACTATTCTACTGTGATAAAACATTAGTTTATGAAATATTATAATAAACACATTTTCATTGTCTTAAATTATTACAATTATTTCATATTTCTTCTTAGGATACTAATGTAATAAACTACTCTATTTGATAGTAAACAAGATATATATAATTAATACAAGTAAAAGGTTTGTGACTTAGTTGATTGATGTTACCTTCAGCATCCTGACTCCAGAGTTTCATAGATGGACACTCTGGGAATCACTTCGTCCACTTTCCAGGGGTTATCAGCAATTGACTGCTTATACTTCTCAATTTTTCTTTTCTTTTTTTTTTTTTTTCACTGGTGCAATTTTTTTTAATTTATTTTTTTTTTTTTTATAGTGTATGTGTGCATGCCTATGCATACATGTAGAATATTTGTGGTTATTTGTCCTTTTTATTGTTTTTTTCATTTTATGCTCACTTCTTAAACTTTTTCCTCTTTTCTTTCAATTGTACCCATTTTGACTTTTGGTTTTCTAGACATATACTGTTGTCATTTATTCTTGAGCATTCTAGTGTTTTTTTGGATGGGTTCTCAAGCCTTAAATGGCCATCTTCATAGAGATGGCTTCTTGATAAAAACACTCAGTATACTTTGGCTACTGTGAGTGTCTGAGTTGGGTGTCAGGAAGAGCATCCAGCTTTGTAAAACTATGTCTCAAATTATTATGACAGGTCTCAGTATGTTGATAGCCATATGTGGAGAGGTAAGCTGAGATCCTCTGTCAGGCAGGACCTATCTTGCTTTGTGTGAGATTAATCCCAGTCCTGTCTCCAAAAAAAAACAAAAAAAAAACTTGGTTATGATGATGGTGCTTTTGATTGTAATATTGAATGTTTTTCATCCTCTTTTAGGCTTCCAGGAAGTATGAAACAGAGGCAGAACTTCGTAAGAAGAAAGAAGAAGAATATGAAACCCTTGAAAAGCAACTACAGCAAGAGCAGGCTGACAGATTGGCCTTGCATAGTAACAGTACTCAAACAACAGACAAAATAGCAAGTTTAGAACAAAAAGTAAGTATTCAGTTTATCATTTAGACTTGCATAACATACCCAGGGTCCCTCTCTGTCTTTAATCAATTGGATAAATCACTCTTTGATTCAAGTCTGTATTGGTGTGCACAAAGACTGGGAACAGACAGTGAAAATATTGCCACAACAAGAAATAAAGAGGTGAATCCTGTTTTCAATTCATTGAGTGGCTCATTCAGGGATTCACTTGCATGATCTGGGAGGTAGATAGGTGATACTTGGAACATCTGTCCATACCAGACTCACATATGATCTTTCCTTTGGCTGATAAGAACTCTGGCTCTTCTACCATTCTCTCCTCACCTCTACATTATGACCTCATAACTCTCTAATGGGTGGTTCTAAATTCTTGATGGATAGTCTTTACTCTGCCAGCAGGCTTGCATTGGAACTACCTTCAATTCTAACTCTGATTGTTCATATAAGCCTATGAATAGAACTGTCTAATTTCTTGCCAAGTGTCACTTGTTCTCAAAGTTTTTGTTTTATTTATCTATTTAATTTCATTTTGGTCAGTGAGTCACCACTTTGAAGGTCTTGCTGTGTATATTTTACTTTTTGCTGTATAAACAGCACACTTTAGATTCAGATAAAATAATTTAAGGCCCACTTTTCTTTGTGTGTGTTCTGATGGCAGCCAGCTTCCACTTGCACAATCATTTACGGTTTTTAAATTTTTTAATTTATTTTTTATTTTCTTTTACTCTTTAGCTCTAATTATTTTGACCCATTGCCAAAGGTTCTAAAATAATTAGATTTACACAAGAAGAATCATTTTTCAAATATATAATGTACATACAGCAGAGGTTTACAAAATATTTCAATGGATTAAGCCACTTTATTTTAAATGACAATGTCACTTCGAAATAAGTTAATCCAAAGCCATCTCAATAGTTTTAAAGCAAAGAAACTTGTCCGCTTAACTGGTGTTCATTAAAGGTTATAGATATTCATATAACTAAAATTAGAATATTTTTAATTATAAATAAGATTAATTTTTATTTACACTGATATGTTTTTATTCATGACAGCCAACCTTGCAGAAATAAAATCTTTAATGTTTTAAACTTATTTTCATGCCTAAAACTTGCAGACTTTTTATGTGATTCTGAGTAATACATTTGAAAAATAAAACAATATCATACTGTTTCTAAATGAACTGTTTCTTGACAACAGAATGCATATAGTAATGGTAATATTAGTCATCTCTATAACAGAACATACAACATTCATTGACTGGGCAGCCAGTGTTATTTTTGGTTGAAATTTATAAAATCTCTCTATTAAAGCAGTTTTTCCAGAAAAATAGGTTTCTGAAGTCCAGTAATTGTTATTGCACTTTCCACCATTTATGGGGGTTTCCATCCTAAACTTTATTTTAAGTAGTGTAGCATATCAACATCTTGACTATGTTATTATTTTCTCTTCAAGTTGCATATGATATCCATTTTAGTTGTTGCTGCTGTTGAAAGTCCTCAAGTGATGTAGTTTTTGTTATCTAGTACAGTTCTCTGATTCTGTAGTTTCAGTCCACAAGTTCCAAAGAACAATGCTCTTCAGAAAGTACCATAGACTTCACTCATTTAAAGCCATTTTTAACCATTGATCTTAGAAAACACATGTATACAGAAGATGGTTTTGGTGCCATGCATGACAACCATATGAAAGTTTCAAGTTAATGTTTTGGGTTTGTAGCAATAATGCTTATATAACACATATGAATGGTCAGAAGTACTTGACCTGACCCACTTCCCAAGATCTGACCCACATTAGGTTTATTATTATTATAATTTTTTCTTGGTGAGCCAAGAACTTTTTCAGCATCCTCACACACATGCACAATATGATGTAAAAATTTGTCAGTGTTTTTTTGTTTTTTTTTCTTTTCCAGGTGCAAGAATATGAAGAGAAAATGCGTTTTGATAGTGAAAATGTAAATAGATTAAAGAAAACCTGTTCTGAATTACAGCAAGTAAGTAAATTATTTGACTTTTCTTTATTCATTCCACTGGAAATTTGCTGACTGGTGATATATCATATATTTAAGCTTTGATCTTTGAAGTAGGTTAGTTCAATTATCTTCTCTTTACCTCAAACAATATCAACAGAATGCAAATGTAAATACTAGCAGGTATTCTGTGAACTAACACTGTCTAAATAGTCTCTCATTGTAATAACTGCGAAAAATGGTCATCTATGTGATGACTTACCTTTTATTTTCCATTATACAAGAGGCACTTTTTAAGTTTCCTTATGAATCTCCTTCACTTGAATCTTGGACATGCTCTGAAAAATCTCCTTTTATTTTTCCAGCTTATTTTATGCAAAATTTAGTGCCCTGTGTAGTGCCAAATGCAGTAATCTTTTTGACTGTATAAAATATGGTAAATACTAACATGCCGGATAAAATTTTCGGATAAGGATTCTCATTGTTATTGATATGATCACATGTTTATATATATATATATATATATATATACACACACACGCAACATAACATTTTTTTATGTTTTTATGTTACATTAACAGTCTGTTTTATGCTTATCAACTTTTCAAAATAGATGTCAGTTTATTTTGAATGCTACCAAGAGCAACTGTTCTTTTCATACTTTTCAAAAGGAATGTGTCCAAATGTGAAAAGAATTCATCTGGATACTTAAATTTTCTAGATATGCACTGCTGACAATTTGAGTGCTTCATTGCTCTTGCTTTTGAATCCAAACTATAAGTTATACATTTCTGACACTTAGGGAAAATATACCCGTATCAGTCTCTTGGGACTAAAATCATTTTGTATGAAATTCTCAGGTAATTCAGAATATCTTCGATTCATTTTAATAATTTAGGTTTTATGTGTGGGGAAGTTGTAAATATCAAATCTTGCCTAGAACTCAATTATTTTAAAATAATTGTTGGCTCAAGATAAAACATGAACAAGAAATTTAAGTGGCTGTTGAATCAGTCACAAAATGACTAAATTGTCTAAATAAATGGAAGCAATATTTTATTACATCCAATGTTGTTTATAGAAATCTTTATCAGCTGCAGTGCAATAAACATGCTCAATGTAATGAATTATCTTATTATCCAATATGTCACTGTGCCCTTAATTCACACTTGTTACTTTCTCTGTTAGTATGCTTTTTTTTCTGTATACATAAAGGAAAAAAAAATGAACCCCTTGATTTTACATGTGCTACTATAGGATAGCTGTTTCTGAGAAAAACTTATTAAAAATATGAAATTAATATACCTATACATTTTAAGCGCAAGATTTCTCTTAAACATTGTTTATATTTTGGAGATAGCAACCATTTGGAAACACTTCAGATGCTAAAATAGTTAAATATGTGTTATTTTTCATTTAACAGCAGAAAAAAAATTAATCCTGAGCAGTTATTACACATAAAATTTATTGAGAGATTTTTCTTAAAATTACAAGTTAATTTTCTTATCTAAATCAGATTCGTCAAAAAAAAATACTATTTTTAACAGATTATCTACTGAAAAGTCATCACTTCATGATTCCTCTGAAGAAAAAAATGATTAGTTGTTTCCTGTTTACTATAACCCTAGAATGGTATTCCTGGGTTTAACCAACCTGAATCTACTGTGCATGTTTAGTTTCTTTCTCTTTTTTTTTTTTAATATAAATAAAATATATTGGGTAAATTCATTTTAGGTTTTTATGCATTGTCTGCTAGCTAATGGGATAAAAATGTTGTCCACTCTTAAAGGTTTCATAGAGTAAAGCAAAAGTATTTTTTCTAGAATATTTTTTTTTTTATTTCAGGGTCTAATGTACCTATGTGTACAATCCCAATTTCCTCATTGGTCAAGTGAAAACTATTCTAATATTGCAAATGGAGTTTTTTTTTTTAATTTCCTACATTTAAACATTGAAATTACAATAATCTTTTCATGAATATTTTGGTCATTCATCTGTAAAAAAAAAAAAAATGCAATCACTATTGCTGCTTTTTATTCTATTTTAAGTTATTAACTGTTATTTTCTATTAGTTTTTAATGAGAGCTTGGTAAAATTAATATTGGACTTTTCTAAGAAATTACCATTCATTTTAAATACCTAGATACTAAGAAAAATTGGAATTAGGTTACTATTTTAACAGATGATAATAAAGGACCAAATTAATGGTTCAACTGGTTTAAACAGGATTAAATATATATATATATATATATATATATATATATATATATATATATATATATATATATATAACCAGAAGATCTTGAATGCAAAAAAGAAATACCTAAAACAAGCAAAGTGAAAATATTAAAGCAAAGAAATGCTGAGAATTGTAGCTTTTTATTCTATTGAGGTTAGAAATTATTCAGCATGCTGCAATCTCAAATGCAGCCACTTAAAATTATTCATCAAACATTTTTTATATTCAATATTTTTTCCAGGAGAAATTTCCTATATTCAAAAAATGTTGCAATAGATTTTTTTCTTCATTCTTGTTTCTATCAGTTTTGTACATTTGTATTTTCATTTTCATAAACAGACAACCGTTATACAATCAATCAGTTTCTTTTTTCACATGGAAAATGTTGGTAATTTTTAAATGTCTGGGTACATATCATTGAAATAAACTAAATACTATTGTTTTTTATAATGTCAAAAGTTGTCAATAATTACAAAGTTGCAGAACCTGTGAAAATTTCAGTTTTCCTTTTCATTTTCTAATGTATCCTATTTCTTAATTTAATTATTGAATAAGCTATTTGTCAGTTTCACAATTATTTAAAATAAAAACATGGAAGAGGGGGAATCTATTGTATCATTAAATATTTGAGTTTATGTTATAGTGGAACACACCTATTCTATAGTTAATAGACTCTCCCACCTATAATAAGTAGGAGTAGTAGGAGTCGCTCAGGGAGTTGGTCAGTCGATGTCGGACAACCGTTAGTCGGATACTAAAAGTATCAGCGACCACCACTAGATTTCTCTGCATCATTACCTATTATATCAAGTTCCTAACGTTTTGTACGTCGAACCTATTTTAGGACCAACTTAGTACAAATGCAAGCCTCCACTGTGAAACTACTCTACAACAGTTTAACAACTTTCACAAAATATTGCAATAACAATCACAGGTACAAATCCAAGTTATTAATTAACTGCTTCCCTAGCATAGATGTCCATATATGATTTTACTGAAAGTGACTTTTAAATAAATACATCCTAAACATAATGTTCAAAAACCAGCTACAGACATGTTTAAAAGGTCAATCTTGATTCTTTTTATGCCCTTCAGAGCTTGAAACAAGTCCAATTGTCAACTCATATGTCTAATAGAGGTATTAGCCACTGCTCGGGTACTTCAAGGTTACTATATTAAAAACAAATAAAGTTTGTCTGAAAATGAAACGTTTTTCTCAAAATAATTGGTGGGAAAGGAGTTAAAGAAGTAAGGGGGTATAAATGAAAAGTTTAAAAATTGGCAAAAGGTTTTCTATTTCATTGAAGCATAAGAGCATTATTGCCTCTTCTATCTTCTATTTCTTTCTTTCCTATGTTGCTTTCTTTTTCTCACTAAAGCCAAACAGTGTCTCTGATTTGTCTATAATTCTGAAATAAAGTATTGTAACTATTTACACTATTTGGACTATTGTCCTAATCTTTATTATCACATTCACAATGTTTCAGCCATTGTACATTGTGGCTTTCTTCAGATGATATATATTTGAACTTTGAACTGAACCCAGAATAAGTTTAGTTCAAAATTTGAATAAATATCACCTGAAGATAGCTGGAGCATACAACAGCTGAAACTAAAGATTAAGACAGCAGTCCAAACAATGTAAATAGTGTCTCTGATATATCTTTTTCCTTTGTCTTTCCTTGCAATCCAAACAGAATGGTCTATTATTTATTTGAGGCAATGGCAGAGTATAATGCACATGCTCACTAACTTACTAATAGAGGAGAAAGTAGAATTATAATACAATATTACTTTAGTGATATTTTATTTCACTAAAACTGAATTTCTTTCTATTAATTTGAAAATCCTAGTCATTGGTTTTCATTTTGTTTTCTAGAGATACAATCATGTTGACCAGAGCTACACAGAGCTGAACAGCAAATATTCAGAGGTCCAAGCCGCCAAAATGTCACTTGAAAAAGAGATTGCAAACTTGCATATTTTACTTAATGAAGAAAGGGCATCAATTAACCAAAAGGTTTCGGAGCAGTCCTCAAATCTTTTAGGTAAGTGAGAAATTCTATTTTATGTTAAAATATTTATATTCAATGATATGGTTCAAGACTAAAGTGATAGATTAATATATTCAAAATTTGATTCATATAAAGACATTAACTTTATACAAATTATAAAAATGATGTATAGAAGGAAAAGGTATATTCCTTTAGTTTTCATTTTAATTTTGTAGATGAACTTTTTTCACTGAACCATTAGTTATATTCCAGGTTGTTTGGATGAACAAAAACAAATGAAAATAAGACAAGTGTATTTTAACACACAATAAAATAACTTTTATTTAATGCCTAAAAACAGCAAGGATTAGTTTGGATTCAGATCATGAATTCCATGTGTGTGTCAGCTTGTCAACATGTTGAATTCAGAAGTGCCGGCTCCAACTAGTAGACAAGGAAAATAATTCAATTATTTTGAGTTATTGTCCTTTATAGGGGGAGTAAGTTAGCATCCCCTAATTTAAGGGAAAATTGTTCTACATGATAAATGTCTAATCAACATTTATTTGTTTCTGAATTTTTAAATTTTCTTTTTTTTTCTCTCTCAACAAAAGTAAATTACTCGCATTTAAATTGTATCACATACAGTGTTTTTAAGTATTAATGACAATTTCATTTATTTCCAGTGAAAATTAACAACTTACAAAATGAGAATGAAATGTTGAAGAAGAAAGAGACTGCAACTGAAGCAGAACTCCAAACTGTTCAAAAAACAATATTTCAATTAGAAAAGGTATGATTATGAAAAAATATATTTTTTTTTAATGTAATTTGAATTTATATTTATTCTAATTCCAGAAGTTAAACCATTAAACAACAGTTTTTAAAATAGTCTTTTAAAAGCATTAATATTTGAACACAGATTACAATTCTATGAGAGTATGAACTGTCTTTAGACAGTTTAAAAAAAAAAAAAAAAAGCAGAACATTTTTGGTATTTTATAACCTGTGAATATAGTGGTATAGACAAAAGTAAACCTGAAATATGTAAAAGGGCATAATCTCTTAATATGAGGACTGTTAAAAAATGTTCTCAGCCTCACCTAGAAGGAGTTGGATAAAGAAGACAGTTTTTCAATATGACTCCCGACACCAATACACTTGGTCCAACATTGCTTAAACATTGCAATCCTATTCTAGAAGAATGTCCTTCAAAATCTCCTCTACAGCATACATGTTTTCATCATTGTTTTCAAAATGGTCACCACGCAAGTGAGATTTGAGTTTAGGAAATGAGAAGAAGTCAGATGGAGTTAAGTTTGGTGAGAAGAGGAATGAAGTAGCAATTCAAAGCCACAGTTGGCTGCTTCAGCTACTTCAACCTGAGCAATGTGAATGGGGGCGGTAACCTGTAGCAAGAGCATACCTGCCCTCAACTGCCCTCTGTGTTTCAACTCGATTGTTTCCTTCAGTTGTCTTAATACTGATGCATAGTACTGTCCATTAATAGTTTTTACCTTCTCTAGGTAGTCTATCATGATTATGCCTTCAGAATAATAATAATAATAATAAAAAACAGAATCCATCACCTTGCCAACGCAGGCTACCTGCTTGAACTTCTTCAGAGGTGGAGAACCAGTGTGTTTCCATTGTTTGCTTTGTATCTTTGATTCAGGTTTGAAATGGTGAACCTAGGTTTCATATTGAGTTAGTAATCTGTGGGGGAAATTCTCAGGATCAGCCTGAAAGCAAGTCAGAAGTGTACTGGAAATGTCAACCCTTTTTAGGTTCTGCTCTGGTTTTAAAATTCTTGGGATTCATCTTGCAGATTGCTTGCTCATCCCCAAAATCTCTCTTAAAACAGTATGGACTGATCCCAAACTAATGCTGATGGACTTTACTATCTGCTGGACAGTAAGATGTCGGTTGTCTAAAACCATACAGTGAATGGCATCAACTGACAGAGGGTCATCTTCTGTGCTGCCTCTGTCCTGCTTGAATTTCACACCCCACTTCTTCACAGTTGCATAGGAAGAAGAGTAAGTCTTTTGGGATATGGATCCACCATAAGGCCAGAGCACTTTCTTCCATATATTTACTGTATCTCTCTCATGGTTTACGACAGACTGCAAATGGGATTTCTTATGACTTCCTTGCCTGGCCTGTCAGTTAAGGTCGACAGATTGTTTTAATAGGTTTGCAGTTTTACCATACTCTTTTCATTTTCAGATGATGGATTTAATAGTGCTCTGAGATGTTTAAAACATGGGATATTTTTTATAATTTAACCCTACTTTATACTTCACCACAACTTAATCCCTAATCCTTCAGTTGAGTTCTTTGGTCTTCATGATGTCATTTGTTTGTTAATGTTTGCAGAACAGGTTCATTTAACTGGGGAGTGCAAAATTAAAGATCGTAACTCATTTTCCATTCTTTTCTTTACTTATTACTAATTATGTGACTTCTGAAAGCAATTGGTTATACCGGATTTTACTTATAGGTTTTGCAGTAAAAGTGGGTGATGAATATGTACCTGGTACTTTTTAAGTTTTGTTTGGAAATAATTCTGAAGACCATGTCATTCACCCCACCCCAGACTTTAAAAGGGTACCCTATTTTAAGTTGCTTCATTATATAATACCCCTAATAAAATACATTTAAATTTATGGTTGTAACTTGAAAAAATACGGTTAGCTTCAAGTAAAATCCTTGACAAAAGTTTTACCTTTGAATTTTGAAATTAAATTTTACTTTGACTATTCAGGATTTATTTTACATTTTTCTAAATGCCAACACAATTTATAATATTATTACAGTTTATCAGAAGCGTAATATATATATATATATATATATATATATATATATATATATATATATATATATATATATATATATATATATAATAGGCTCTCTAATATTCTTAAATTTTAAAGTATTACATGAAAGATTGGAAACAACACACACATGTGTAATAAAATTAATTAGCAAAAGCAACCTTTTATTTACTATCTTAAATCCTAAATAATGTCTTTATTAAAAGGAATCTGTTATTAAATCTAAAATGTTTGGTTTAAGATTTCTTTATCCTTGTATAAATTTCTTTTCAATATTTAAGAATTTTACTACAAAAAAAGGTGAATGTTTCTTAATATTTCTTTTTTTTTTAAATTTAACTTTTTTATGGTGAATTTTTCTTTCTTTTTTTTTGTTTGGTTGGCAGGGGCATTTGTAATTTTAGAAATTTTCTGAATAAGAAAAATCTTCAATCACTTCACTTGCATTTACAAAAATGTTAATAAAAAGTAATTTTTTTTTTTCACATTTATTTAGATGTTTTGTTTTTAGATTATTGAAGATTAAATATCATATTAGGAAAAGTTACTAGATCTTGTTTAGATTGAAAAGAAATGGAACCTTTTCAGTGATAAGATGTTTATAAACATTTTTATTTGAAAAGTGCTGATAACTGAAAAATATTCCACAGTGCTTCAAGCACTGGAATATTTTTTCATCAAATGCAATTCAGTTTAAAACTTTTTTTTTATTTTGCATATATTTTTGTTCAAATTAAATCGCTTTTTACTGGTAGGTAGTTGTGATTGACTTTAAAAAGATATTTTTTATGTTTGTAGGATCGAGCTAACATGGAACTTGAAAAAGAAACGTATATCAGAAAGTGGGAACAGGAAATTGAAGCGCACAAGGCAACCATGACTCAATTTAATGCCTGCCAGTCTAGTGTGTCTTCAACATCTGAAGAGGCAAATCTAGCAACTATTAGAGGTGAGCAGTAAATGTTTTCACTATTGGTTGTAGAAATAAGCAGACAATTTGTTTTCTTCTTGTAATGCAAATATAGACGTTTTGAATGTATAATCTATATAAAATTCTGTGACTTCCATTAGACCATCTGACACAAAAATAAATAGCCATATATTGACTGATTGAAACTAAATTTTGAGAAGTGCAAACAAGTTAGAGGATACAAATAATAGTTTATTTCTAAACAATCCAAATATCCTTTTGAATGGAAGAATCCACTTTTCAGTTTGCCTTGCATTTGCAAGAACTAGAAACAAATCACAAGGCTAAATGCTTCAAAAAATTGGAATTTGGCTCCAAGAAGAAATATTTACGCATGCCAGTTGTATATTGCATGCTCAAGAGTAAGAAATCCTAAAAATTTGTTCTTTGCTGTTACAAAAGGAAAAAGAAATTTTCTTGAAAAATATTGTATACCATGAAGTCCTATAAAATTAAAGAAATTATCAAACCATGAAATAGGTTTTTTATCAAAGTGTTTTTCCAAGCAAATTAGCTTATTCAGATTTCATCGATTGGTTTGTGAAATTGAACGAAAACTAGAGTTTGTAAATCTTGACAAAAAATGTTAGCGATATCTTCAATAATACTAAATACTGTGAGGATTTCAGCATGCATCAGCATGTGGCAAAAAAATTCTAGTTATTTAAAAATGATGTTTAAACAAAAAAAAAAAAAAAAAGCTGAAATATTTCATCAAAATGTAATTTTTGATAATGGATAATAATTAAAGATAGTGTATAACTTAGCTGTACCTTTTCGTAATTCATAATGCCCAAGTCACCTTAGAAAACATTAACTGCTGGCTATGCTAAAATAATATAAAAACCTGCTTATTTTATTGTTGTCCTCAATGAAACTAATTAAATCTAAAAAAATATTAAGGACTGGTTTATTGAAATGTAGGATATATTTAGATTCAGTATAAAAACATGTGCATTTTCTTTTTCTCATAAACAACTTCCCCAAATAACAAAAACCACATTTCAGGATTTTCAATAGCAGCAACAGTTAAAATGGAACTAGAAGGGAAAAATGATATAATCAAGATGTTAACTCTCTGCACTACCAGAAACAAAAAGTTAGGAAGGAAACTCCCATCAATACTAGAAAATAAGTTGTTTTTTTTTTCCTTTTTTTTTTTTTTTTTTTTTTTTTTTTTCATTTTTCATTTTTTTTTTTTTTTTTTTGCTTTAAGAAAAATCTTTAATAAATTTCAACCAACAGTAACACTAGGTGTCCGGTCAATGAATACTGAATGTTTTCTTGTATGAAAATAGTTAAACTTACCACTATTATAAAAAGTACAGATTCATTATTCTTTGAATTGAAAAATAAAATGACAAAATTCAATTCAAACTAAAGATAACAAATTAAATTTTCTGTTATTTAGTGTTTTGTTTTTGTTACTTCAGAATTACAAGCAATGCTTGAGCAAGAACGTGTTACAAGACAAATGGCAGAAAGTGACAAACTGCAGTTAGAGAAAGAAAAGAGTGAACTATCTTTGGATTTGTCTCAGATGCAGCAGAAAATTGAACAAATGCATCGGGATAATAAAACTGAAACGGAAAAGGTACCTTTTCTTTTTCTTTTTTTTTTTTTTATACTTGTTCCAAATGAATTTCTTTTCAAGCAGTCGACTGATTCAAAACTATTTTACTCAAAATATATTGGTTATGTTGATAACCAATAGTTGTAAATTGAAAAATTTTTTTTTTTTTTGTAATGTAAAAATTTCCAAGTGAATAAAAATGTTTAAAAGGATGGATTTATATGGAAAATAGCTTCACATTGCAGTTAATAAAACATTTTATGTTTTCAAATCTATATTGTCAAATTGTATTATACAAGTGATGTCAAAATAAAATTGGTATTAACCAATTTGTGTTGGAAAATCTTTCAGGACATAGTTCTATTAGCAATATATTCTGCAAGTTTCAAAATAAAAACTTTTGTAGGTGTTGGTTTTTATTATGCAAACTAAGTGCAACATAAATTTTAATCTATTAATTAATCTAGAATATACAAGAAACATACTTCATTTAACATAATATCCCACATACCTGAATAAATTATTTTATATGTTCATATGATGCCTTCAATATAATCTATGCAATCTATTAACCTTCAGTCTTTCTTCTATCTTTTTTATTGAGATTTCTATTTTTGTAACATTACTTAAATGGGAGCATGATGGAGTAATGGATAGTAGCTCAGATTTGAGGGAATTAGCAAACTGACTTTGAATTCCAGTCAAGTTCATTACATTGACTTATGTGCAAATACCTCTGGGGAAAAGTATGAATTCATTTCTTCTTCCTCTAGTTATAGGTCAAATAGCTGGCCAGACTGGGTCCTAAAGTCTTGGGTAGAGAAGGATAACTCTGAATTCAAAACCTCCATTTATGGGTTAAAAAGTAGGGCACTCTGGGCTCTGCAGCCTTGGTTGGCAACCAGTCTAAGAGAAGGACAGCTCTGAATTCAAAAACCATATGTAACCCTGGCAACACACATACTATGCATCTAAGGAAATGATTGTGTTGTTCACATTGACTTTATAATCCCAACTACGGTCAACCATACATTACTTGCAGCAGTTTTTATTGCATCCTAGAATTTTTCTTTATTTGAATATTGTTTTACATTTTCATATAATCTCTTTTAATGATGAACAAAAATATTCTTTTGAACTTATATTTGTCAAGGCTGAGAGCCATTCCATTAATTTGATGTTTTTGAAACCTTTCTTGACAAAATGGTTGATATTGAACTTTACAGAATGTCTTGCATTATTATACTGTTTAGCTGAAAACACCTTGATTGTAACTTGTAGCACTCAAAACAAATTTTGTCCAAGTCTCTTCTATGTCATGTTAATTGACTACATGATAGACACCCAGGTTCATCAATGTAGCTCTATATTCATCACTGAGATTACCTATTAAAAAAATCAGTTTTCTTGTACTTCTTTGCCCAATTTACATGGTATTAATTTGTTTGCATGCACATCTTTAGACAATGTTGTTAATATTCTGCATTGTTTTCTCTTTGTTTACATTTGCAATACCAGATTCTTTAAATATTTTCTTACTCGTGAGATTTATTTTTCTTGGTTACTGCTCATTTAAATTTCTTCAAATTTCCTTTTTATGACATTCTTAAAGTTATTTTTGTTTCTGTGATCTCTTCAACTTTTCAATTTTTCAGTATTTTTATATATATATATATATATTATATATATATATATATATATATATATATATATATATATACACACACACACTTATAATCATCTATCTTCAGGTTGCATGATAAAATCTGACACTGGTAAATATGTTATAAAATATTGCTAATAAAAACAGATATTTTAAACTGAAATTTACATTGTATATTTATCATATAAATATATCCTGTAAATGTTATCTACATTGGTTGATAGTAATTTTATTGTGGAAACCTTGACTGGGATCATAAAATCTGACACGTGTCATAATTTTGATATGGATCAATGTGTTACTTAGTACCAATAGAGAACTGATCCCCCACTTTATGTCCAGCATAATCTTTTAATAATATTTAATGTAAATATGTCTTGAAAATGTTCTCATCATTCCTTGGCTAATAGCAATTTTATGTGAAAACATTGACTTGTATAATAGAATCTGACATCGTAGGCTGAATCAATTTGTTACTTAGTAAAAATAGAGAACTGATCCCCCACTTTATGTTCGGCAGAAACATTAATATTTAGTGTGAACATGTCTTGAACGTTTTCTCATCATTGGTTGGCTAATAGCAATTTTATGTGAAAACATTGACTTGCATAATAAAATCTGACATAGTATCATGTTTGTTATATTTTGGTTAATTTTTGTTTGTCCAGCAAATATTTTAGCTGCACACAAAATCCACGAAGAAAATAGCAAAAACCACATGAGAAATATATTTAAATGTAATCTTTTCAGCAGTTACACTGTTGATAGTTTCTGGTACTTATGAGATGTTGTATAATTGAATATGATGATTTATTAAAAGAGACTATATTAAAGAGAAATTTTATGATAAATTGACTTTTTAAATATCTGCAACTTTACCAACATTTTTCATTTTATACAGTCATATTAAAGTTAATTGTGTGTATTTCTAACATAGCTGCCTTTTGGTATTAGTTCTATTTTTTATATTATGATTTTGAAAAAGATTTCTGGGAATCCTACTGATGAAGGAGCGAAATATATATTTGCTTCATTTCCAGATTTATTGTGAGATAATAACTTTATTTCTCAGTTGATCAGCAGCTATTTAATTACTGAATTCATACATCACTTTTGGGGATATGATGAAAAATGTCCTCCAAATTCAATTTCATATGATTTGATTCCACAAATGTATAAACATTTAAAATTATCTCTGGCTTATTTATATTTGGATTATTGTCGTCATCTTTGTTATCATCACGTTTCTGTTGTCGTGCCTTCCAACCTTCATCAGGTGCCTATTTATTTGGATAACCTTCAGGGAATTTTGAACTCAACCTTTTAATTAATCTAGGGGGGGTAGATTGTTCTCATTTCACTGACCATGTCTATTTATATCTCTTCTTGTTTTTTTTTTTTATTATTATTTTAGTACTGCTCATATTGCTTACCCTATTTCCACTGATTCTAATTCTGCACTACCTGACCCAGGGGTGTCCTGGGTAAGATGATAAACTACGTCCAACAGCAAGGCCTCTGATCAGGAGGTTTTGTGCAGCATGGAACCTTCTCTTAATTGCTGGTATTCCCAGGTTCACCCTGACCCAAGGTGGTAGCACCTGTTAAAGTCCCAACTATGGGCAAATAGTTAACCCCCAAACTGGGGACAAAACACTATGAAAGTGTAAAAATAGGTTTTAATACCAGCAATATTTTTTTAAGGAAAAATTATTACCAGCAATACATTTTTGAAGAAAAAAGATATTACCAGGAATATATTTTTTTGAAAAAATATTACCAGCAATAAAAATCTTGTCAGCATTAAATAACCAATTAAGGTTGATATGTCGTAAAACATAATAAACCAAACAAAACCCAACCCAGAGATTGAACTCACAGTTACTATGTCACCAAATTCACAAATCAATGTTAATCCACTTGACAATGAGACAATATGAGTGTATAGAACTTAGAGCCTTAAACCTCATCTGCTGAAACTGCAATCATATTCTAGGCAATAAGGATCTTCTCAGGAGGCCTAACATAGAAACAAATCTATCAAGAGAGCCATTATTAAGGCTTCAACAGCATTTGAGGAGGAGGAGCAACAGAAGATGAAGTATGACTAGACAATGAGAAATTGTTTCATAGGATAACTAATCTTGGACAACTAATTAGCTAGAAATGTAATGCTAATTTTAATTTAATAGTTAAGTATTTGGCCATTCTTTAAACTGGTATATTTGTAACATAATAATATGTATAGTTTTCTATTTGTCAAAAAGATTAGTATAAAATGTAATATAGCAATTTCTTTACCTAGTTTAGATTTATAGTTTAAAATTTGATTTGGAGATCTGCCCATACCCACCTACATTACAGGAAGTTCCAGATTTTGCTGGTTGTTAACATGAATTTAAAGACTTTTGACATATTTCCAGTTTAGGTAGATTTCTCAAAAGATTATCATAAAAAAACTATTTTTTTTTAAAATCTTAAAAACTTTATTTTTTTTTTTTTTTTAATGTATGCATGTGTGTCCTCTATTGGTATCACTTCTATGTGCCTGCAAATTCTGATTCTATGAAATAAATGATGAAGCCATTATTATCTATAGAACAATGCTCTTCTATTTAAATTCATCTGCTTGTACAAAATGGCAATAAAATTGATTTATTTTTATGCTAATGAAAATAATGGCAGACAGTCATTTTGTTTAGAGCTATGTTTAAACACGTGTTTGTTTTGTGGCAGAGTCCATCTTTTGCAGCTTTACCTTCAGTGAATGGTCTCATAGAACTTTTCCAGGTGAGTGGGGGCACATAGTAATAGTGTAGGTCATTGTTATCCTGCTAGTTTAGTTAGTCAGTCCAGTTAATGACACTTACCTTATTAGTTATTTACAAAATATGTTCCTACACTCACTGGCCAAGAATAATTCATCAGATTTCCTACAAATGTGTTAGTTGATTAAAAATTTTCATGAACCATCCTAATATGAACTTTGTTTAATTAGTTGATTGGATTTTCTCAAATGATAAAAGAATGACTGCTTTCCATTACAATCTCATTTCCAATTATTTAAATTGATCTCTGAAACAGATTGATTAGTTTTCAGATATTGATTAAAACATTTTCATTTTTTATTAATCTTTTTTAAAATATACTTTTCTCTTCTGTCTATATTTCTGAGATGAGCTATTGTAACTTATTTGCACTGTTTGGACAGTTGTCCTCATCTTTATTTTCATGTTCATGATATTTTTGGCTATTGTATGTTCTGGCCTTCTTCAGGTGATATACGTTTTGATTTCAAATGCTTGAAATTTAAAAATATTGGTTTAAGTAATTCAGTGACTTGACCCAAATGTTGTGAGTTCAATACCTGGTCACAGCATAGGTGAAAAAAAAACTTGGAGAGTTGAGTTACTAAAGGGAAATAACTGAGAACTGATATATCCAGAAAAGACATGGCACATAGAACAATCTACCCCAGTGGATGAAATAAAGGGTTCAGTTAGAAATTCTAATGTATATCACCTGAAGAAGACCAGAGTGTATAATTGCCAAAACATGAATATGACAATAAAGATGAGGACAACAGTCCAAACAATGTAAATGTATTTTTCTGTGTAGGAGAAAGTAAAATAAATTTTTAAAAATATAGTAAAAAACTGATATTTTTGCTTTCGTTTCTTAAGCAGTCATTACTTGAAAAAAAAATTTTTTTTTTTTTTTTTTTTTTTGGAAGATTTAAAAAATATTTTTTTTTGAATTTTGATTGCTGGAGTAATTTGAGGTTTTCAATAATAGTAAAAATATAAATTTTATTAAAGATTATTTTGAATATAGATTTTTGTTCTTCCCACCCTCCCCTATCTAATAACTGATTGTCTTCAAGGCAACTTCAACTTTTGTAATTGTTCAATACATTTGGCTAGTTCCAAAGAATTGGATTTTGATCATCAAAATATTTATTTTAATCTATACATTTACAGCTTCTGACTATCAGTGGTGATAAGAATCTATTATTTTAATATCTTAAACATTTATGTACTTTTCAGAAATCAGACAAAGATAGTCATATGTCCGAGTGAGTGTTGACATAAATGTTGCTTACAAAAGTAGTTATTTAAAGTAGCATGCCAAATTTATTGAAATCCTACTTAAATGTATTCCAATAAATTTGGCATGATTTTGAAAAAGATGTTCATAAATCTAAAATGTTAGTTCTGATCAAAGTTTAAATAAATAATGTCACCAACCTATAAGAGTTTTGATTAAAAAATTATGGTATGATGGTCCAAATCTTAAGTAATTATAAGAGAACACAATAAGAACCAATTCCACTACCTTTCCCCAAAACAATCATAGCAATTCACTGTTTACTGATATTAAAAAAGGAAGTTGTGAAGAGCCACGATTGCTTATTTCCTGAAGGAACTCTTTAATGTTTATATATATATATATATATATATATATATATATATATATATATATATATATATATATACTAACATAATTTTTAGATCCAAGGTCCTTAACCTAGGTTTCTTGACAGGTCAGCAGCTTTTACTTTTAGGTGTTTAAAAATAAGCATGTTCATTTTTAAATACATTAATTAAGCAGTATATTTTCCCTGTCTGTTGTTGAGTGAATACTGTTGGTAGCTAAAGACTAACCCTGTCCAAGTATCCTTTTAGTTGAGTGCTTTTTAAAAACAAAACTTACCTGGCACTGAAGATTGAACTGTAGAAACCTTTAACCACTGAGCAACCATTAAGCAACCTCTGTGTAATTTACATGAAGATGAGACTAATGAAAAAATAACATTTCTTAAATTTATTTTCATGAATAAATGTCTTATAAATTATATTTTATTTTTATAACTAGCAAAAATAATTTTTTAAAAACCTGTTGAAGAAATAGACTCCTGTAAATGTTTTCTTTCATTTTTGAAAATCAGGGAAATATCTGAAATTCTTTTTTCAAAATCAACAAAGCTTTTGTAGCTGTACTAATAACAAAATAAATGATCAGATCTTGTACTTTATTGATAGCAAATAACTTTAAATTATCTTTGTTTAATCATAAATATAAAGTATCAGTTGTTGATGACATAAAACAGTCATTACATAATTATATTCTGTCTTCAAAATACAAATGTATTTGTGATTCCATCATAAATTATAAATTAGCTTCTTAAAGCTTCTATTAAAATGCATAATTGTACTTTTTTAAATTAATTTCTTAATACATCTACATACTTAAAAACATATATTGTAGCTTGAGGGGAAAACTTAGATTATTAGAAAAAAAAATAAGTGGAATTTTGACTTTAAGTATAAAGTGCAAATGTGAAGATTGCTTTTTATCCCTCCCTTCAATTTAGGTATTGTTTTTCCTCAGAAAGGAATTCATTCACAAATGACATGATTTAAAAATAAAAATATTTGAGTTGTTGCAAAAATATTTCATAAGAAGCAATGTTAATGTTTATTTTAAAAGAAAAATGACTGGATTATTTTTTTATATTCCAGGTGAAAAACTTGAATCTTCAAGTTGAGCAAGAAATTCAGCGGCGTAATTTGATGCAGAGTGATTTGAAAACACAGACTCAAGAACTCAACAAAGCCAAAGCCCGTGAAAAACAGTATGAAAAAGTAAGTCTGTTTTCTTACATTCTGATAATTAGTTTTTATCAATTTCAGCTTCTTTGTCCTTAGCCTTCTTTGAGAGTGGTTGCTTAACTTTATTTTTTAATTATAAACATTGCTTTTGTTATATTGGATTTCATGGGTGTTACAAAACTATCTCTTTAGTTTAATCTTCTAACACATTCACATTTAACTTTATAAAAACTTCTGTATCAATGATTTACAGAACACACATTTAGTATACAATAAATGGAAGGCAACATAATGTAAAATTACACAGCATGTGTTAAAGTTTGACATTGTCTATTCTCTTTGATAAATTAAAAACATAGCTTCCAATCTGACATGGTAAAAGAAAAGGCAACATTGTATTTGTGTCCACCTCTCAACATGCACAGTTACTTTAATGAGCTTTTTGAAAGTGTCCAGGTGAACAAGAGGAACAACAGGTGGTTTTTCATGCAGACCCCACAAAGTTACTAATGATGATGAACATAAAATTCATGTCTATGATGGCCCTTGAGACTTTGTTTTAAGGGCCATATCATACCATTCGACTTCTTCCTTCAGGATCTCAGGGCAAATGCCACCCCTTTATATAGTGGTGCTGAATATAGTGGTCAGGCTATGGATTGAAGTGGATGGATTTGGGTTTGCCAGAAGGACTCTGCTCCTTCCCACATAGATCATGTGACTCACTGGAAATTTTATCATGTCATCCCAAACAGATTATCTCTTAGCTCTCTTGATTCTAATCCTCTGGACTGCTCCATTTCAGTCTTCATTTAAGAGATCATCTAGTGTGTTCATAAAAAACATACAAAACAATCACCTGATAGGAGCATGTAGTTGCTTCTAAAGCCAAATTAAAGTGTGAAAGGGGTTGTTAATGGAGTTCCAACCAAACACACAGGGAGGTTGAAGGATCATGATGAAAGCTGAATCGAACTTGTATACAATTTATTTTTATTATTACAAGTATTATGCTTATTATATATTGATATATTTTTATTGAATATATTTCTTATAATTTGTTCTCAACTAACTGATGCATCATGTGTATCTCTCTCTCTCTCTCTCTCTCTATATATATATATATATATATATATATATATATATATATATATATATATAAATGTGTGTATATAAATATAAATAAAATATATATATATATATAATTATTTATATATTATATATGTGGTATTTATTAGAAAGTGCTCAATATCAGAGATAGAGCTAACATATTTGTCTGACAATCGCTAAAGCGTGAAACCCAGGTCACAAACTCACATCTATCCAACCAAATATATATATATATATATATATATATAATTTTTTAAATTTTCACTTTGTCAACTTGAAATTCATTGAATGTTCTGTTACTCCATAATTGTTTTAAATTTTAAAACATTACTCTGTTAGAGAACTCGGTTTAATGATATTTAAAAATTTTCAGGATCTCAGTGAGTTGCGAGAAGAGCGACAAAAAGTCGAAGAAGAATTAAGAAAACTGAAAGAGTAAGTAAATTTGTTTTGTAATCTTGATAGTTTTACATAAAACATCATTTAAAGAAAACTTTGTATTCCACATTACCTTCAAAATACTAAGTACAAATGGGATTTGTTTGTTTATATAAAATTATTTAAAATTTTCAATGTTTTCTTGGGCTTTATTTTATTTTTTTAAGCATATTGGCATTTTTTTATAAAATCTATAAAAGAAATTTAAAATTTCTTTTCTTTTTTTAATGTTTTTATATTTTGTATATTAACTGAATACTCATGGTTAAAGAATAAAAGTTTTAGTTTTCATTTAATTTACAAAAAATATTATAATTAAGAGAAACTGGTAACATTGTAAATTAAATTTGGTAAAAATCATTGAAAAATTGAAATATTACAGTTTAAAAAGTAAACTTGTTTCTTCAAATAAAACTGAATAAAAAAAAAATTTCAAATTCTATTCTCTAAATCACTAAGATTAATTTTATTTTGTTAGATTGTTACTAATTTAGAATTATTAACCTCATCTCTAGCACAATCTGCTATCCAACATTTTTACTAATTATTAATAATTTTTATGTAATTTTCTTGTATATTAGCTTTTCATTTGTTTGTTAATAATATTAAACATGTTTTTGAAATGTTATTATTTTGCAGAGAATCATCTTTAGTTGATCTCCAGATGCGTGAACTTCAAGATCAATTTGAAGCAGAATCATACTTCTCAGTGAGTATCTAAAAACAAGGTTAATCACTAATAATATAAAACCTCTGACAAAGAAATAGATTTTAAAAAATAAATCTGTGGATCATATCTTGTCAGATCTCTTGAATGTTTGTCATCTCTGGATGGACGGGTCTGCAATTATGAGGATTTTGTGTATCAAAAAAAAAAAAAACCTCTCCCAGCTTTTCTTATATACAAATATAAAACCTAACTTTATGTGTAGGAACTTTCTCTTGTGTAATTGTGCATAAATTTGTTTTTCCTGTATGGGGAGACATATAAAAACCATATTTATACAGTTTTTTTTTTTTTTTTTTTTTTGATTTATATCTTTAAATATCTTTTGTTTACATGATAATTTGTCTGTAAGCATGTCATCATGCTTTAAGTTGTCTTTGGAAAATTTGAGTTATTCCCCCTCCTAATTTCTGGTTTTATTTATTTATTTTTTTATTATATATAGCCACTGATATTCAGCTTTGAATAGAGACCCTGTTAATTCCTATGATGTTCACCCCCACCCCTTCAAAAATCTAACAAGTCATTGATTTTTCTAAATTCTTCATTTTCTTGTTTTGTTTATTTTTTTCCTTTTCAATATATTTTATTAATAATAAATAAATCTCATTTTTATTATTGTAAGCACAAATGAAGGTGTATTTCTAAATAGGACCTCATTAATATTTTATTGTCAAATTTACCTATGGTAGAACTATGAAATGTTTATATAATTTATAAATGATTTTGTTTGTATAACTATATGTACACAATTGTTTAGAAGAAAACCTGAATCAATGAATTTCTTAGATGATTATACACAAAACAGTGTTTGCTGTTGTTGACAGTGCGAATTCTCTTCATTGTGAACAGCTTTTTAAGTATTTTCATTTTTTTTTTTTAAGACTTGATATTCTGACATATTTGCATAATTTCTTACAGTCCTTATACCGAGCACAAGTGAAGGAACTGAAGGAGGAGATCAAAGAGCATGTTAAAGAGAATGAAGATTTGTCTTCGGACGTGTCCACGTTAGAACAGGATAAGTAAGTTGGATCCTTGTTATTTATTAAACAAAACAGATACACACACACACACACACACACACACACTGTGACTATTGTACTTTGTTTAATCTTAATATTATCAGATGTTACATGAGTTAAAAAAAAAAAAATGACTTAAAATTGTTTTTAACACTGAATGAGTTGTCTGACTAACTTTTAAAGTAACACTTCAACTCCCTGTCGCCTCCGGCATACTCGTGGCATTCCTGCCTTACTTGGGGTGAAATGATTTATATATATATATATATATATATATATATATATATAAACACACACGTTTGTAACTAATGTTTATCAAGAAATTAATCATGATCTCTAATTAAAATTAGTTTTTGTCTTATCTTCAGTCATTAGCATTCATTGGTTTCTTTCGAAAATTGATTTTATCAGTAACCTCCCTTACTTAATGTTTGAATAGCACAAATTGTGTATATCTTATTCAGTAGCCAATGCTCAAGGTGGTGGTGAAAAGTTTTAAGCTCACCTAAGAAATCGTTTAAAAAAAAAAAAAAATCTTATGTTTGTCATTTGGTCAGATTTACTAAGTGGGTCAGACCAAGAACTTTTCAGAACCCCCTTGTAATCCATTATTTGGTTATTTTTACTCTATTTAGATATATGACAAAATCATTTGAATAATTAATATCCATATATGCTGCTTGGTTGCATTTCTAACATTTTTTTATTTTTTTTTTAAATGAAAATTTTCTTTTCTTTCAGTGAGAAATTGAACAAGAATTTGAAAACGGCTATGGCTTCTGTAGAGTCTGAGCAAATTGCCCGTACGATTGCTGAAGAAAACCTAACAGATTTAGAAAAGGAGAAAACCATGTTACAATTAGAAATCAAAGAACTGAAGATCCGACACAAGGCTGAACTTAGCCGGAAAGAATCTGTTATAAGCTTAGTGAGTTCATGCTTTTCTTTTGAATTTCCCTATAATCGACACCATTTAAAAGAAAATAATTGAATGTATCAAATTAAGAGTTAATATTAATGAGATAGACATGAAAGCAAAATGTATTAACTAATTAATACTTAAAACTCTTTAGGTACTTAGCAACAAGTTTTTACTCTGGATTTTGTTATATTAAATATTTTTATCTTTTCAATTTTTTTGTATGATGAAGATGAAAAGTACTGAAATAGTATCAATTTTTTTGCTGAAAATATTGAAAATTTTTTGTTTTTACTGAACTTTATTTTTTCTTTCCTTTTTTAAAGTTGGAAGATTCGAAACGGGAATACTGCAAGACAAATGAACAGCTTCAGAACGAGAAAGATGAATTGATTAACAAGATGAATAAGATGGCCGATGGTAAGTGCTAGAAAAGATTTTATTAAATTGGAATGAAAAAGACTTGTTGATATTGGCATTTTAATGCATGATACTGTAATATTGCTAATCCTTTGTAAATTAGATTTTAAATTTTAATGTGGCAAACAAAGTGGGCAATTATTGCTCTGAGTAAAGATTAGAATAATGAAATCTTAAAATAACAACACTTGATAGTTTTTCCTATTCGTTGTGCAGAACAAAAAAAATTATGAACAATATATCTTGTCAGTTTCAAGTCATTAAAACAGATATTATGGCTTATCAACCTTTGGCAGGTTATTTAAAGCGAGAAAATATTTTTAGATTATAAGAAATTTTTTTTTTTAATTTGAGATAACAATGATTTACTGATACAAGTCCCATTAATTAACCCATAGCTTGGGGGAGAAGAAGTGGATTACTACTTTTCCCAAGGTTATTTGTGCATAAGTGAATATAATGAACCTGACTGGAATTGGAACTTGGCTCTCTGATTTCTAATTCTGAGCTGTTACACCACCCACACATTCAAGCTTACAATACCTGGTATTCCCAAACAGTCACCCATTTAGGTACTGACCAGGCTTGATGTTGCCTAACTGGTGATTGTGTGAGAACTGGAGTTTCAATGTGATATGGCCATGTGCCACCAGTCCAAGAAAGGAAGACCTATGAATTCCAAACCATGGAGAACATAATGGGAAATCACTCCAATATCATTCTCAAGAATGAAGAGATAATAATAATAATAATAAAAAAAAAAAAAATTCATAAACCCTGGTCAGGCATGCCTTGAAGAGACATGACATTAAAATAAAAATGTGACCTTGCTAGCATTTTTAACCTTTTCATATTTATAGCCTCTCTTTTTTTCTAATGACTGCACTAATAAGTTGCTTCTTTATTATTTTTTTTGATTTTCATTCCTCTTTGACATCATTTTGGTATTTTATTTTATTTTCTGTAGAATTAAAGAATGAGAAAACTGAAAACAATATCAGTGAAATGAACCAACTCAGGAAACATTTGGCTGAAGAGAAGATGAAGAAAACCCAGGTAAAGAATTGGCACTTATGTTGACAATCATAATAATCATCAGTGTCATTTTATTTTATTGTTAATATATCAGTAATACATTATTAGATTAGCATAATGTTTTTTTTAATCTGGAACAAATTAATTTTTTTTTTTTTTTTTTTAAATAATGTTCCCCTGTACAAGGCCCAAGAGTCACTCAAGTTAGAGGGTTATAGAATAAGATGCAGAGTTTATGTAGATATGTAGGGAAGATCATGTTTAACCCTAGACTTGAACAGATAAATAGCATAGCAGTCAAGGAAGCATCTTATTTGTTGGTGCTTGAATGGAACTTACATCTCACTGCTCATATACAAAGGGAATTAGGGTTGTGAACAATGATTGAAAGAACTTTAGATTTTTATTGTTGTCCGATTACTTTCTACATTTGTAATAAGCTAAATGAATATTTATCCTTCTTCAAACATGGTGAATTGGCACTACAGAATCACAAAGAAAAAAAACTTAAATTGTAGAAACTGCACCACTTGAAGACTTGCAAAAACTAAAATGTAACTCAAAGAGAAAATAATGACATAATCATGATGTTGACATTACACACTACTTCAAATGAAAGGTTGGGAAGGACCCCCCCCCCCCATCAGTACTGGAAAGGGCGATACAGCTAGTGGATTTGAGAAACCTATTTTCCTGAAAACTGTTTTAATAGAAAGATATTATGAGTTTCAACAGACAGTAGTACTGGCTGCTTGGTCAATGAATGGCGACTGTTCCCTTATAAAGAAACAGTAAATAATTACCATTTATTGGGTTGGTGCATAATTATCAGGCGTTTTTGTAGGTGAATTATTTGTTAATAAAAATTGCTATTTTGTTTATTTTTTTTTTTTTTTTTTAATAAAAATATTATTTCATTTTCAGGTTAATAAAATGTGTGTCGATAATCATACTCATTTAAAAATGTTGTTTCTTTTTTCATAATAAATATTGTTCAAGAACGCCTGATAATTATGCACCAACCTAATACATTGAAACCATTGTGCAAATTCACTATGCCCCTCTTTTAAGAGTATTTATGTTTCCTTTTTCTTTTCATTGGTTGATTCTATTGATGAGTCAGTGGGATTATTAGATAAATGAACAACGATTATCAATTCCTTATTTTAATATTTTCTTTTCAGTCACTTGTAGATGATTTACAGACTAATTGTAATTTAATTTTTTTGTAGGCTGTGAATAAACTGGCTGAAGTAATGAATAGGAAAGAATTTGCTGAAAAAGGCAAGAAAATTAGTAGTTCTCAATCAGCAGCTCTTAGGAAGCGAGAAAAAGAATGTCGCAGATTACAACAAGAACTCACAATGGTAAGAAACTGTTTCCTTTTACTGTGAAAATTGTTTCATAAAAGTTTTATTTTAATCTAATTGATTTGTTTTCAGTTGGAAAATTGGAAACATTTACAAAATATTAATAAATATTAATTATTTAATTTTTTTTTCATTTTTAGCAATACACTTCACATAGTTAAATTATTTTAAAAGAAGCAGATAGTTGAAATCTGGCCTTGTAAATAAATGCTTTGAAAGAAATCTTTTACTAATGGCTAGAATCTTAAAAATGTAGTTTTCCATCAATTTAACTCTTACTTTCATAATGTTTCTGATTGTTAAATGTGTCTAAAAATATGATTATGATTCAAAGATTGTATGTTTGATTTAATATTGTAAAATTTTAAAACTTCATTGAGGAAAGTTTAATGAAATTTGTTTCTTTTAATAGCTGATGAAAAAAAAAAAGAAATAAGCTTGTTTTGTGTTTTTCACATAAATGTTTGATTTATCAAAACTTGTCCTCTACTAAAAAGAAAATTTCCTATTTTTCCATAACTGATAATTGCTGAAATTTTATTTCTTAAAGATGATTACCCAAGCATTTTCTTTCTTGTAGGAACGTGAAAAATATAACAAAATGGTAGAGAAATTTCAGCGAGATATATCCGACATGGCCTCTGCCTTATATGAAGAAGGACAAATTAAGGCTAAGCAACAACTGGAGTTAGACTCGAAGGACAGTGAGATTGAACAACTACGACAGAAGTTGGCTTTGATGAATGCTGACTCCACATCTGTGAACAGTGGCAGTGCCGAAGAGTTTGCACCTAGTGACGACAGCACTCCAGGTAAACTGCACCCCCCCCCACTGTTTTTTTTTTTTTTTTTAGCTGGAATTTCTTCTGTGTCAATGAATGTTGGAATTATTGCATAAATAACTTTGGGAATTTAGGTACTTGATTATTTTTATTGAAATCAAAATAATTAAGTCACTGAATTTCCATTTCTATTCAGTTGTTCCAAGGTTGAATTTAAATATTGGGACAAAAACACAATATTGTTAAAATGTTTTCTAAAAGTAGTTGTCTCATTTATATGTTTGTTAGTAGTATCTGACAACAAAGACAAAAATAGCAACAAAGTTTGTTTTTTTGTTTTTTTAAATACTACAAAATATAATGTAAAAAATATATTATTTGAAACTTTTGGTCAGTTTTCAAGCATTATTGAAAGCAAAATTTTGCACAGTGTCTCAAAAATGTAAAATTTTAACATAAAACATGGAATTCAGGCAAAAGAAAAAAATTCATATAAGATTAATTACTTACAATTATTAAGAATAAATTTCTTTTATGATTTATTTGGAACTTTTCATATTTAGAAATTCAAATTTTTGTGAAAGTATTTTCTCATTGCAAAAAATCCTGAGATATCTTAGTATTTACAGTTTCCTATAGCCTCAACTCTCCCATAAATACTTTCAATGTAAAGATTTGGTATATACATAAAAGAAGCATTTAAGGTGTCAACAGGAAATTTTGTCTTAACAAAAACATTTTTTCCCTAATTAATGTCTGTTCAAATTAGTATTTTTTTTTTTAAATTGAGAAGAAATGCTGTCATGCAGTTTTAACCAAATATTTTATGTCTTTCCTCAGACAACCTCTTGGATGGTTGGCTTGCTATCCCAAATAAGTCTAATTCTGCAAAAAAGCTGAGTTGGAGAAAACAGTTTGTGGTGGTTAGCAGCCGTAAAATTCTCTTCTACAACTCGGCAAATGACAAGATGAATTCAGATCCTGTTATGGTTCTGGATATTGAGTAAGTATAAATACTCACTTTTACCTGAACTTTAAAAAACTTATCTTTATAAATTCAGCTTTTCTATTTTCTTCTCTTATAAGTGTACAAAACTTTGTGTAAATGAAGCTTGATATGAAGATTTTTTTTTTTTTTATCTCATCCCAATATCTAACCAGCCAACATTTCTTTTTACAGATAAATTTTGTATAATTTTGTAATTACCTTGGTTTCCATAAAAGTAACTCATGTTGCTAGTTTAGCCAATGCTTTTTAGTTCAGCAAATATCTGAAAATAAAATTTAAGTAATTCTTTGTATATTATTTCACCCCCCACCTCCCTTAAACAAACGGTTTGGAAGGAAACTCCCATCAATACTAAAGAGTGATCACAGAATTTGAGATGATTATTTTCCTGAAACACTTTTTTTAAGAGAAAGATTTCATAAATTTCAACCAACAGTAACATTAACCTTTCCTGTATGGAAGTAGATATTCTCACCATGATCATTACCATTATTGTGTTGCTAACCAGAAATACAAGAGTTACTTCCCATTTAAAAGCAAATATTGCCACAGTACAGTTCTGTTTATCAATTATTTATTGTTGCATCAACCAGTTTATGAATCTTTATTTATGAACAAAATGTTTACATTGCAAATATGTAACTTTTATCAAATAATGTTTTATATATTTAAAAAGAAATAAACAGTTTTTCATCAAAATGTGATATTTTGAAGAAGTTTTCTGAACATATTGTTTGTATTATAAACCAATATTTTCAGGTTTTTCCCTAAAAAAAGAGCATAGTCTGATGAAAAAGATGCCAAACTTGACGAAAACAAAATTTTATCGTCTAAATGTTAAGAGGAAAGATCAAAGTATTTTGGGGGTATTTTTTTACATTTTTTAATCGTTCCTAGCATGCCCGAAATTTTTGTTAAAAATCTTGGGTTTTTTTTTTCTTTTTTTTTTTTTTTTGAATCAGCAAAATTGACAGATGGCAACCATTTTTTTTTCCATTTTATAAAAAAAATGAAAATCTCACTTTGAAATTCTTTTGAATATCAATTATCATTTTTTCAAAACTTATTTTAAGAAAATCAGAAATTATAATGTTTATTTAAAATATTTTGAACCAAGCTTAATTTAGCTTCTGTGTCGAAAAGATGTAATTTGAAAATAAAACAGCAGGTCATAAACTTTCGCCTCACTTGACAGGTGATGAATGACATATTGATGGATTCTGTGAGGATAATTTATTCTACAGAAGGAGAAAAGTGAAATCATTTACATTTAAGTGAACAAATTATTTACCTCGTTATTTTTAAGGAAAACTTTCAGCACTCAACTTTCCTTTTTTTTTTTTTTGTACTTAGCTTTCACCTTTACATTTACGATGCTTTATGGAAAATATATTATAAAGAAATTAAAATAAGACTGTTAAGAGTGAGATTAAATTTCATAAGAAATGTATCTAATTAATTTATAGGTACCTTTCTTATGAAATTTTATCAGAAGTGTACATAAAATACTATAATTTTATGTACATTTATTACATTTTACTGTGTTATTTGTATTTCCATTCATTTTATTATTAATTTTGATATTTATAGAAAAAATGTCAGAACCGAGATTAATATAAAAGTAAGATCATATAAATTTCATAAGATGATACTGATACTTGTAGGTACCTTTCTCAGTTGAAATTGAAAAATCAAATTCTCCATACGTGTTTCGCAAAAGTAAAGGCCTTAACAGCGGAGAACAATGCTTAACTCAAATAACGCAACTTAATTGTATTCTGGTTGGTCTTCCATACTTTATAATTACAGCCTGATTAAAAACACAAAATTACATTTTTTAATTACTGCGAATCTTCTGATTAGTCAAAATGATACAATTTACGACACGCTAAAAAAAGGACCTGATGTGGCTTTTAACTAATTTTATAATATTTTAACAACTTAAATGTAAAAATCTATTATAATTAAAGAAATAAGAAATAATTGTATTAAAAATTCATTTTTCATTGAAAAATTTTTTTGCTTTCAGAAAATATTGTCCATAAAAACAACTAAAAGCAAATAAAAGTATTTGAAATTAAATAATATATTTGTTTTATTGAGTTTTGTATGTTACAATTCAGAGCTGATTTTCAGGTAGTGGGGTCCAATTAAAAGCAAAAAAAAACATGATTTGCATTCCTCAAAGCCTTGTGCTTTTAACTATTGTAATCACTAAACCTGACGCTATCGAATTTCTAGCATTTTCATAAAATTAGTTATGGGGGCGGGTAATAAATATAAAAAAAAATTTCTGCCATGACTTTAATAAAAAAAAATATTTTGATCATCTGTGAATAGTTTCTGAAAGTTTCATTAACATCTGACAATTATTTTTATTTTTGCAAGATTTTCCAAATTAATGTGTGTCATACAAAAAAAAACGTGCTAAAAATTGTATACGTTATTTTACTAGTTCTGGTGATACAAAAAGAAACAAGGTTTTTTTAATCAAAATTTAGAATGTTCTAAAAAGAAGGAAAAATTTTAAAAAATAATTAAAATAAATTTTGATCTTTTCTCTTAATAATAATATAAGTATTTAGACAATAAAATTTTGTTTTTGTCTAGTTTGTCGTCTTTTTCATAATGCTATGCTCTTTTTTTAGCGCTCTCATGGAAGTACCTATACTATAGCAGTTCTTATTAAAATAAGCAAGATGAAAAAAAAAATAGTTTATACATATAAAATATAAGTATTTATTATAAATGTAAATCCAAACTAAAAAACTGAGAATGGTTTTTATATAAGAATACACTTTCTGGATATCATTGATATTGCTGCTTCTTTTTGTTTAGAGTTTTGATTTGCAATTATTGTCTTTACAGCAAATTATTCCATGTTCGTCCAGTCACTCAAGGAGATGTTTATCGAGCTGATGCAAAGGATATTCCAAGGATATTTCAGGTAAATTCTCAGAATCATTCATTGAACTCTTCTGAAAATATATTCTGACCATTTTTAGCAAATAAATAGGATTTTGAAGATTTGAAGAAATTATAAATATACAAACGATTTATAATGTATGAAATATCATGGTTACTTGCCAAATTTAAAATATTTTAAATTTTTATATAAAAACTTGACATGTTTTTATTCTTGTTTTTTTTGTTTGTATCTTTTTAGATCCTCTATGCAACAGAAGGTGAAAACAGAAAACCTGAAGGAGATTCACAAGAAGCTCAGGTGAGTTGATGAATTATCAATATTTTTTCCACTATTTTCATTTATTTCAAATCTTACATTTTTTTCTATTTATTTATTATTATTAATTGTTACATATATACTGCTGTTATAATGTTTTGGTACTGCTCAGTTTGAAAAATTTTTTACAATACTTACAAAATATTTTGTGTTAAATTTAAATGAAGTATATATAAAATTGTATAAACACAGCCTTCCAATCTTTATTCTTGATAGATTTAGCCAACTTCTCTTTTGTGTTCTAATTTTGTTTTTGAAACCAAAATATTACATGCAGTATTTTTCCCCAAATACAAAAGTTGTTTCTTGCAACCCCATATTGAAATCATAAATATAGAAATCCCAGGATTGAAAAGCTTTCTATATCTAATTAAAAATAGTAACAATAGAATTATATAAATGTTTCACTAAATAAACAACAAATAAAATATCAATTAAAAATGTTGTTAGTCTTGGATTATGGAGGAGATGAGCGTTAAAATAGAATCAGTAGCTTTATTATGAACAAACTAATACTATTTGCATCCAATTTGTAAAGTCATTTTGTGCTTACACTTCATACATCATCAATCATACCTTAAGATTTTTTTTTAATCATTACAAACATTTTACTTGTAGTTCAATTCTCACAAAGACAAATATTGTCTATAAAATAAACCAAGAATTTTTTAAGGAAATGATTTAGAAATATATTTGTAATTGATAAAATTTTGTTAAAAAAATCTTTTTCTCCCTCCAAGCTCCATTTTATTCCTATTTTCACATGTTTTATAGTCACTGAAATTAAGTATGTAATGCACCAACTTTTTCTTTTTAGATTAATAATGTTTATATAAAACCCATTGTAATATAATTAACAATTTCTTCACTATGTAGAAAGAAGTTTATCTTTCTTATATTTTAACATTTTATATATACTTTCATAAACATTTTCAACTTCAATTTTTAAATACCTTTTACAGGATCGAGCCGGTATTATTACTCATAAAGGACATGACTTATTTCCAATTCACTACCGGATTCCAACAACTTGTGATTCTTGTAATAAACCTGTCTGGCATGTGTTACATCCGCCACCTGCTTTAGAGTGTAAACGTAAGTAAAGATTTATTGAAAATGTCATTAAGAAAATTAAATTACCAGTTATTTGCAAAATGTATCCTCTGCTTTTATCTGATGTCAACAAAAAAAAAAAAAATTCCTTTAAAGCAATACATTTTCAAAATTTACATTTATCTGATCAAACTCAAATTTTTTCTATAAATCTAATAAATTCAGTTTACAGTTTCTCTTTAAAATAACTTTTTAATCAGGGAAAAATATTGTCATTCATTTGGATATATCTATATAATTGTTATATAAAGAATAAAAGTGGAATGATGAAATAATTTCTATGTTTTTAGAGAATACTTATTGAAAATGGTGGTAAAATGTGAAGGTTTTGAAATTTATATTCTAATAAAATTTTTACTGATAAAACATTTTAAGAAAATATTTTCAAAAAAAGGATTATCTCTAGACATATTTGTAAAATTAGCAATTAACTTTGATTTTGTTAGCCCTTTATGGCACATATATAAAGCAGTATTATCATTGAAAGCTTTAAATAATTGCTTTTAAAAGTTTTTCACTCTTGTTTTTGATTATTCATTCACTTATTGTTAGCAAAAATCCCAGCAAGTTTCTAAAAAAAAAAAAATGTTCAAGTGATGTATTACTTCAATTTAGTTGCTCATCATTAAGTCATCACCCCAAACTGAAAAATTTTGATATAAACTAGAAAATCTTACCATATTTCCTTGTGCTTAATATGAAAAATTTTGACAAGTGGAGGTTGTATTATACAGAAGTACATATTTTCAGAAATTGCTTAAAAACTCTTATTTGAAATGGTAAGGATTTCAAATACACTCAGTTTTGCTTGTAAGCTAAATTTTGTTTATATTTTGATTTTCTTATTTTATTAAAAAGTTTTCTCTCTTCATTCTTAATGAAAGACAATTTTTTTTCATAGTTTATTAATATATATAAATATAATAATTTCATATCAAACAGAAAAGTATGACAAATTAATTAACACCTTAAAATGTATTACTGTGTACATCTAGTTAGCACTTTTCCCAAAAAATTCAAAATAAGTTTTGAAACTGAAATTAGAAGAAACACACAATGGTTAAATATCTGGTTCATATCTATTCTTTAATATTGTGAAAAATTAAATATTTTAGTGACAACATTGAAATTTTAATGTTAATAGGGTCAGTCAGTTATGTGCCATGTGTGATACACTCTTAGGTAATCATGTATCTTTCAATACATGACTGACGAGGCAGATTTTTTTCCCCGCAGTAGGTTGCCATTTCTTTCTATGGTAGACCAGTTGCCATCCAAAGCTATAGAACCTGGTCTGTCCTGCTATTTATCTATAGCTGGGGGTAGAAGATGAGGATTCATACCTTTCCTGAGGGTATTAGCACATAAGTGAATATGATAGATTTGAGTGGAATCCGAGCTCAGCTCCCCATTTCCTCAGTCCAAGCCACTATCCATTAATCCACCATGCCTCATCCATTAATAGGGTACGTTTCTTAGAAGAAAAAAAAAATTTACATAGAGATGGCTGTATTAAGGGGTTGTATTATACTCAAAGATGTAATTTATTCCTTGTTTTTTAGCATCAGAAACACAAGCCTGTATTATAATAAAGTCATATTATACACAAGAAAATATGGTACTTAAAGTAGTTTAGAAATTCTCAAAGGCCCTAGTTTTATTTAATATAAACTAATGACTTTCAAATATTGGGCAAAAGTAAAAACAATTAAAAGGACTGCATTTTATTTATGTCTGCCATATTTCTATCCTCATAATCAGATACTTATTGTTCAATTATAGATTATATTTATTTTTTCTGTAGATTATTCATGATGTTATCAGCAAGAACATATGCTTCACCCTGAAAAATGTCAATGAAAAAAAGTTAGTTTACAAGACAAATGTCAGTGAAAGTTACATTTACAAGCCTTGATCTGATTTAGAATAATTGTTCAAGTGTTGAATTCACTTTCTTTTCAAAGAACATTTCCTTTCTGCTCTCCTCTCTATTCTCTGAAGTCTTCCTTTTCAGTTAAACTTCAATTTAAATGTTTTTTTCTTTTTTAGGTTGCCATATGAAAGTACACAGAGAACATTATGATAAAAATGAAGAATTTATGGCTTATTGTAAAGGTATTTTTTTCTTTTTTCTTAAAATTTTACTACAATTTGGTCAAAAAGGATATCCGAGGCAATTTAGAAATCTGTTTCTAAATTCAGTATTTCTTTCGTTTCTAGATTAAAATAGTTAGTTTCAAATCCTTATGCAAAAAATATATATTTTAAGGTTAAATAAGCAAAGGTCTACAAATTGTGAAATTAAGTCAACTTTGAAATCAAGTACACAACGTTTCTATTTTAAAAAAAAAATTTAATACATATCCAATTTCTTTCTATCAAGATTTCCTTTTCATGACATTTAAAAAATAATATTTTAATCCTTTTCTTTCTGGGTTTATTAATGCAAATTATTCTAGTAACAGCTTTTGCATAACTTCTGGAGAAATTTTGATATGTTTAAATTTATGTTTATTTATTTGACTCTATTGCTTTCACAATCATTTGTCCATAGCAATTGTTTATTTGTAAACTTTAAGGAAACATTCAGAAAATAGGTTCCACATGAACTTTGAAAAGAGATGATAGGTGTTAGCATTTAAACATGTTTTTTTTTTGTGTGTGTGTTCTAGAAAAATAATTTTTGAACAACATAGTCACTGGGGATGAAAAATATATTTATTATGAAACTCATGCCAAACAGAATCTATGGGAATGATGAATGAAAAGTTCTTTTGTATTGAGGAAAATTTAAATGCAACTTATTACAAATGTTGGAACTTAAATTGTTACTGCCAAGTGTTACGATGAGCAATCAGCTCATTTAGTGCATTGAAAGAGAAAAAAAAACTTTTATCTGGGCAAAGGAAGTTGACAGTAGATTTTGTTACAGGATATACACCCATTTTCATATTGCAAATACAATGGCACATAAGATTTTGGAATGGGGGGGTGCAAGTACAATATGTGGCATATTCTCCAAGACCTATAAATTCCATGAATGTTGTTTAGTCAGCAGTTGTAACAAATCTTACTTATTATAAAACGCAGATTGTGTGTGTGTGTGTCTGTAACGTTTATATATTGGATCGAATTTCCTACATTTTTTAGCCGATTTCAACAAAACTTCACAGGACTACATAAAATTACCTTGTGATGGTTCTAACGGTGCCGAAAATGGGAAAAACAAAATTGTTTTTTAAGAAAATCAATTTGAAAACACGATTAAGACACATCGTGAGAATGAAAGGGGGACAACTCACCCACGAAAATGTAAACAAAAGAGCATAGCATGATGAAAAAAGCCGTACTTGACAAAAACAAAATTTTATCGTCTAATGTTCATATTATTATTAAAGAGGCAAGATCAAAGTATTTTTTTTACATTTTTTAATCATTCCTAGCATGTCTGAAATTTTCGTTAAATATATTGTTTTTTTTTTGGTCAAAAAAAGGATAAGCAATCATTTTCAATCATTTTTTCGATTAAAATCTGACTTTGATATTCTTTTTAAAATCAATTATCATTTTTTTCAAAACTGATTTTAATAAAAAAACAGAAATTATACTGTTTATTTAAAATATCTTGAACCAAGCTTAACTTAGCTTTGCGAAAAAAAAAATGTAATTTGAAAATAAAACAAAGCAGGTCATAACCTTTCGCGTCACTTGACGAAAAGGCACATTCATGACGTTTAGATAATTTACGGAGGATAATTTTTCTACGGATGGAAGGAAGTGAAATTATTTAAGTGAACAAATTATTTACCTCGTTATTTTTAAGGAAAACTTTCAGCGCTCTAATTTTTTATTTTTTTTTTTTTTTGTACTTAGCTTTCATTTTTACGTTATTTATGCTTTATGGAAAATATAAAGAAATTCAAAAAATAAGACTGTTAATAGTGAGATTAAATTTCATAAGAAAAAAAGGTATCTAATTAATTTAGGTACCTTTCTTATGAAATTTTATCAGAAGTGTACATAAAATACTATAATTTTATGTACATTTATTACATTTTACTGTTTTATTTGTATTTCCATTCATTTTATTATTAATTTTGTTTGATATTTCATTTATGGAAAATGTCATAACTGAGATTAATATAAAAATAAGATCATATAAATTAAAGTTTAGCAGTAGTTAAATTTCATAAGATGATACTGTTACTTGTAGGTACCCTTCTCAGTTGAAATTGAAAACTCAAATTAACTTCTCCATACGTGTTTCAAGAAAAGTAAAGGGCTTAACAGCGGAGAACAATGCTGAATTCAAATAATGCAACTAAATTGTATTCTGGTTGGTCTTCCGTACTTGATAATTACTGTTCGACTATAAACACAAAAATTACATTTCTTAATTACCATGGCTAATCTGATTGGTCCAAATTATACAATTTTCAAAGCACTAGACAATGACAATCTCACATGGACATTTTGAAAGGTTCATGTTGCTTTTAACTAATGTTAAAATATTTTTAAAAATTCAATTTAAAAATTTTTTTAAAATTAAAGAAATAAGAAATAATTGTATTAAAAATTCAATTTTCATTGAAAAATTTTTTGCTTTCAGAAAATATTGTCCATATTCATAAAAACAAATTAAAACAAAATAAAAGCATTTGAAACTAAATAATATATTTGTTTTATTTTGTTTTGTATGTTACAATTCACAGCTGATTTTCAGATACATTGACCAAAAAAAAAAAAAAAAAAAACAACATTTGCATTCTTCAAAGCCTTGTGCTTTTAACTATTGTAATCACTAAAACCGATGGTCTCGAATTTCTAGAGTTTTTCATAAAATTAGTTATGGGGTGTTAATAAATATAAAAAAAAATTTCTGCCATGACTTTTAAAAAAAAAAAAACATATTTATAATAATTTGATCATCTTTGAATAGTTTCTGAAAGTTTCATTAACATCTGACAATTATTTTTATTTTTGCAAGATTTTCCAAATTAATGTGTGTAAATACAAAAACATCGCTAAAAATTATCTATGTTATTTACTACCCCTTGTTGCGCCTAAAGAGAAACAAGGTTTTTAAATCAAAATTTAGAATTTTCTAAAAGATGGAAAAATTTTAAAAATAATTAAAAAAAAATTTAGTCTATCCTCTTCATAAAAAACAAGCATTTTGACGATAAAATTTTGTTTTCATAAACTTTATGCCTTTTTTCATCAGACTATGCTCTATGTTTTAGCAATTCCGTGGAGTGACTTAGGTTAAAAAAACCCAGGGTTGTGTGTGTGTGTGTGTGTTCCTTATATATGGGATCGGATTTCTTACATTTTTTCAGCCGATAAAACAAACATCCATTTTTTTTTTTTTTTTGGCAGGTAGTATTTCTTATTGTCTTGCACACTTTTTTTTTTTTTCTTTATTTATACATTCAGAATGCTTTAAAATTCCATTTACAAGACAATTGTTTATAATAAAATTCTAATTTATTCAATCAGGGGACTCATCATAACGATTGAAAACAATGTTTTTGTTTGAGTTTGGGTTTGACCAATTCGTAAAAAAAAAAAAAAAAACTAAGACATGCATGTCCCACAACCTAAAAATAATCTAACGATCTCTACTGATTGTACGAATCGAAAAATTGATAATTCTTTATCTTTAGGGAAAGATAATTCCACGCATTTTAGGGCTGTTTTTACAATTCCCTTTGCAATTCATTACAAGGGAGATCAGTAAGGCATTGGTTCTATTTGAAATTAATTCAATATTTAAAAGAAAGTATTAAGAAATAATTTAAAATGCCGATTTAAGAAATCTGATAGACAAAAAACAACAATATTTCAAGATGATAATTATTAAGGAAAGAACACAGTACTTGTAATAAATTAATAAACCCAAATAAAGTTAATATTTTTTTGTATTAGAAACAACGAGTGGAAAATATATTCAAATCAGAATTCTAATTATGAATCACCACAAGCAAAATATGCAATTTTTTTTTACTGTATTCAATAAGTAAAATCATAAATTGTAAAAGATTACAGAGAAAGGCTACCTACATTTTTTCAACCGATTTCAACAAAACTTCACTTTTTTTTTGGCGGGTAGTGTTTCTTATTGTCTTGCACATTTTTTTCTTTTATTTTACATTCAGAATGCTTTAAAAATTCCATTTACAAAACAATTGTTTATAATAAAATTTTTTTACCAATCGATAGACTCATAACGATTGTAAACAATGTTTTTGTTTGAATTTGGGTTTGACCAATTCGTAAAAAAAAAAAACTAATTAAGACATGTGTCCGTCAACCTTAAACAATAATCTTTGTCAATTTTATTTTTCAGTCTTTATGATGGTCGATACTTGATCTATCTCTTACTGTTACATCCCCGGGCAACGCCGGGCTGTACTGCTAGTTCTGTATAAAAAAAAAAAAAAAAGATTCTTTAAATAATTTGTCAAATCAAAACCTGAATCTTTATTTCATGATGGAATACATAAATGACCTGAAAGAAGATGTAAGGACAGAGAAAGCCAAATAAGACATGGGTGACTGAGTAATAACACTATGAATTTATATAAAAAAAAAATTTTTGTCAAATAGAAAGAAAAATAGTTCCTGTACATTTATATACAAACACCACAACCGTAGTTTACATTCTCACCTCACTCTTGTATGTGTGTGTGTGTATATATATATATATATATATATATATATATATATATATATATATATATTAATACAAAATAGAATATTAAGCTTTGATATTTGATAGACATAACTTGTTGATATTATTTAACCAAATATGTTTGAAAAATAATTATATATAATTTAATACAAAATAAAATATTAAGTTTTTAAATTATGCATACATACATACACAAAACAAAATGAGTTAAAACTTCAAGGAGGAATTCTACCACCTGTAATAATTGTCACGAGGAATATATGAGAAACCTCAAGGTATTTAAATAATATATAAACATAAAAGGGATCTTTTACAAAACAACACACTAAATGCATTAGTTGCTCACTGTAATGAGTGACCATAATTTTGATTTAAAAAAAAAAAAAAAAAAAAAATACTCTAATTAAAAGAGAAAGCAATTTACTATAGAATGTGCTTTAATCACTAGATCCTCCAAGGTAAATTTACCTCCAGGTTCTTACATTTCACTTTTTTTTGGCAGATCTCATATTATCACAATGGGGGATATTTAATAACAAGTAATGGAAACATGAACAGAAAAAGAAATTAAATGAAATTAGTTTATCTGTATACCCAAAACTTGATATTAAAAAAAAAAAATAGAAAAAAATATTTCGAATTAAAAATTCTCAGCATCATCCTCCTTCATGTGCATCTATAGTTACATAAACATTACTTTAGTCTAAAGGACGAAACACGCCACACAAAAACTTTCTTTTTTCCCTAAAATTTTTCTAGGTATATAAAAATGTAAATATCTTTTCCTATATATGTGTGTGTGGTGGGAGCGGTCCGAAAGTCTTGTCACCCCTATGCCCTTTCCATAGGGACGTGTCAGCTATCTGAAATAGTAAATTATATTATGTAGGGGTGACAAGACTTTCGGGCTACCCTATATACATAAGCAACTCATTTAGTCTTTTATGTGTGTGTTGATTTATATATAATGGATGAGATATATATATATATATATATATATATATATATATATATATATATATATATATATATTCCCAGATGAATTCTGTGGACAAGACAGATTGGTATCAAATGACAATTGGAAAAAAAATCATACATTTTGCCGACGCGTTTTTCGTCTTCCGACTTTTTTCAAGGCAAAAATGAAATCGAAATTGTCATTTGATACCAATCTGTTTTGTCCACAGAATTCATCTGGGAATTTAACTATATTGTCGACATGGAAAAAAAAAAAATAATAATAATAATCCCTTACTATAAAGGTAATTTACATTAACCAGAAAAAAGGCTTAGACACAAGCGTCTATCTTTTTAATTTTGAATTTTAATGTAACTATAACAACAAAAACATTTTGATTTCATTTTTGCCTTGAAAAAGTCGGAAGATGAAATGCGTCGGCAAAATGTATGGTTTTTTTCCAATTGTCATTTGATATATATATATATATATATATATATATTCTGATACTGATGTCATTCACCTAAATATGACTTTTTGGTGATTATTATTGCAAATTTTCTCAATCCTTATAATGATAATAATCATTTAATTTTAATACTCTCTAAAGTTCTATCTGTGCACTTTCCAAAGTCATTTTGCATAAGCACAACCTGTTCTAATTTTTTTTTTTTTTTTTTACAGAAACCTGAAACAAAAAAAAATCAAATGTCCATTAGCATTTTATGTTGTTTACGAATTTCCAGTTTTTATATTTCATTTTTTTTTTTTTTTTTTTTTTCCAGTTAACTTTGATATCCAAGCCAAAGAATTGTTGCTTCTGGCAGAATCTTCAGAAATGCAGAAACTCTGGGTTCAGCACCTGGGTAAAAAGATTCCTAAGAAAGGAATAAGTTCTAATATCAGGTACAAGTGCCAATCATCTATTTTATTTAGATTTTTTTTTTTCCTCTGCTTTCATCTTTTCCACATAATAAATGTCAATCTATGTAAAGGCCTAATCTTGTCAGGGACAGTCACTTAATGTTTTTTAAATTCTTGATATTTTCACAGTTCTTGTTTTGATGTACATAAAATAATTTGACATCTGGAGCTCAAAGAATATTATTAATATCTAAAAATGTCATATCACTTGACTCATGGAGAAAAGTCAATTATTTTTTTTTAATTTTTATTTTATTTGTTTTTTTTACAATGATGTTCACCCTGTAAAAGACCCACGAATCACTCAAGATAGAGGGTTACAGAGTAAGAGGCACATTTTATGAGGATATGTGGTGAAGATAACAGTTAACCCTAGACTTGGACAGGTTATGATTGTAGCAATCGGGGAAGCATCCTCTTCAGAGTTGGTTCAATAAAACAGCGGTTCATAAGAACAAGCTGTGTGAGTGGAATTTACATCTCACCAGGGGAATATGAAGTGAATGAAGCAGGTTTTAGCAATGAAGGTTAGAACTGGTGACACTAAGGAATGTAGTAATGTAAGGAATGTAATATTCTCATATTATTAATGGACATCCGATGATGACCGGAGGGTACTTGGTTGAAATGCTGTGTCTATAATAACATTTATATCAACCAAGATGAGAACAGTAATTCGAAATAATACAAGAATATTGACAATTACTCATTTCAGAAATGAAATACCAAATTATGAAAAGTAGTACGAATCAGCCATCATAACCAAATGTTGAGAACCATCTGATATTGAAAATAAAAGGCTCCAAAAACACATCACTAATGTCCTCCGAAATGGTAATGTCATGGATATTAGAGTTAGTTATACATGTGTGACTGTTATCTAGTGGTCGTGAGTTCAATCCTTGGATTGGGTAGTGATGCACCAATCAATGGACACCTGATAATGACCAGAGGGTATTTGATTGAAATGTTGTCTATAATAACATCTATATCAACCAAGATAAGAAAATAATGTAAGAAAAATGTTTCATGTTTTGATATTCAGTCTATTATAATCTGTTTTTATGTAAGTCATTTTACAGAATCACAAAGAACTCTCCTTATGAAACTTTGCTAGCCTCCCACTAATCTATTGCTATTGCAAATGTTCAGACTAAGTAAGTTACATTCCTTAGTCCCACCAGATCAGATCTTCACAGCTAGCATGCATCATACCATGTTCACAGTGGCAAAGCACGTTCCCTTTGTGTTCCTTTGGTAAGGAGTAAGTTCCATGCAGACAGCTTCTTCTTCATGGTTGTTACTTTGTGAAACATACTCCAGAGAGGATGCTTCCCTAACCACTACAATCTTAGCTTCTTCTAGTTCAGGATTGTACAATATCTATCCTACATATTCTCTTAATATGCACTTCTTATGCCCCCTGCTTACAACAATCTCACTCAGTAACCCTTTACTTTGTATTGGTTGAACTAAAGTGTTAACAAAAAAAAGAAGCAACAGAAACTACGTCACTTGAGGACTTTCAACAGCAGCAATAAATAAAATGAATATCACATGTAATTTGAAGAGAAAATAATGGCATAATCAAGATGTTGACATTCCAAACTACTTCAAAAGATTAGGAAGTAAATTTCCCATCAATACTGAAAAGAGCAATAACAGTTACTGAACTTAAATGTATTTTCTGAAAAAAAATTATTTTAATAGAAAAATTTAATAAATTCCAACCAAAAGTAGCACTTGTTGCTCAGTCAATGAATGTCAAATATTTCCTTATAAGGGAACAGCTAATGTTGCTATTATCATCTCTTCTTGTAAAATTCTCTTGCTCACAGACAACTTTATAAACTTTGAATTTGTTCTTTTCTCCAAGAGATTATTTTTCATGATTAATCTAATTTCTTTTCTTTTTTTTTTTTTTCCAGTTCTAGTGGATTACCTGCCCGTGGTTTAAAACAGTATTCTTCATATGGTCCTCAGGCTCGTCACTCATCAGGAGGCAAGGCAGCAACGCTCCCACCAAATGCACGACCCTGATTTTACCAAGGCTTCTATGTTTGTTAGTTGTCATTCAGAGAAGTGCATCTGACCGGAGGGTAGCTGTCACTAATCATTCAATGTGCTTCTTCCCCAAATTTCTTCTGTGTTGGCTTCGAAAATATCAGCCTCCTCATAGTGATGACAACTGAATTTGAACTCCTTGGAAATATGATATCTTTGGTCACTGGACTCAGTTTGTAAAATGATACCTGACTGTTGTCTTAGACTTAAAAGAAGTAAAAAAAATAAAATTTATTACTAAAGGCACAATAACATACAATTGCATTGATATGCAAAAGTCCTTAAAATTCCTTATGCAAAGGAAAATAATTGTAACAAATACTTTTTGTTCTTTGACACTTCCAACTCTAGACTCTTTCTTGAACATGAAAAGAAAAGGAAAAACATTTTAAAGCAGGAACAATTTTTTTAAAGAAATAAATCCCCCAAAATGAAAACTCTATTTAAAATATTTCTGCTATTTTCTTATTCAGTGGAAACACGCTTGCATACACATTGACTGACCAACCCCAGCAAAATTCACAAATACACAGGTAGCTTAATAATTCAAATTGCTAAAGTAAAAAAAAAAAAAAAAAAAAAATAATTTTTTTAAGCAGAAAAAGAAGAAAATATTTATTTACTTACTTTTTTTTTTTTTAATTGCTGGATGTATTTTCTCTATAAACAAGCCAATCTTTATATAGCTGCAGCAAATTTTTTTAAATGTCTGTCTGTGTATATGATTTCCCCACTGAATATTTTTTAAAAAATGCAAGACACCAGCCAAAGGAGAGATTTGCCTTTTGAAACATTGGCCATTATGCAACATCCTATTTCGGCCTGATTCCAATTGAGACACACAAAAACACACACGCACACTAACCTTGACACTTTCCTAATTGGGCTGATCTCCTGTCTCTAAATGTGCATTTAAACCACTTCCAAGTTGTCTTTTTGTATATGATGACTAAAAAAAAAAAAAGTCAATACTTTTATCTATCTATCTACATATATATATATATATATATATATATATATATATATATATATATATGTGTAATAAAAAATCTCAAAAAAAAAAAAAAAAATAAATAAATTTACTCTGACATTCTCAATATGTATATCATATATACACACAAATACATGAATATGCACTTGAATCTATATCTGTGTTGTATGTGTGTGGAATGAATTACTCTTATGTTAAAACTGGGACTCAAAACCTGATGCATAAAATGCCAGTAACCAAATCAATGATTTAAGTAAAAAAACTAAAACCTTTTGTCCTTTAATTACAAGGGCAAAATTATGAAAAAGCTATAAACAAAATTCTCATCCATTTATGTATGTATGTCTGTATGTGTAGATGGTCATACATAGGTTTAATTTGTATGGCAAAAATGAAGTGAAAATACACACACTCCTCACACATACAATATATGGTGTATTTCCTATCTGTGTATTATGATATATATTATATATGCCTAACTTGTTGGAAGTATGTCATCATTTTGTAGGGGGTAAGCTCTTGCATGTGAAATGTTAGCTCTGCTACAAAATCTTTTAACATTTTTTTTTTGTTTTGAAACTACATAATAAATATATTGTACATTTTTACATTGTATCAACAGTTTTGAATGATTCAAAAGAAAGAAATATCGTAAAAAACAAAAATTTGTTTTCAGAATGACTATCAACTTATGCCTCACTTATTCTCTGTCTACTTCTATAAGTTTCAGGCATTGTACTACCCAAGATGTATATTTAAAAAATGCTGTAGTAAATCTACTTTTGCTTAATGTTATTTTCTTATAATCTTGAAGCCCTTTTTCTACAGATAGGTTTTAATTTTGTATTTTTAACTTCTATATTCATCAAGATTCTTAGCATTTCCTTTGTCATAAATGTCTCTTCTCAAAGGACGTCATTTTTTTTCTATTCTTTGCCATCAGTCTGCCCAAATTTTTGCTCTTACACCTTAGTCTTCCATACTTGAACAATAATTTTTTTTTGATGAATATCCCTGGTGAGATGAGCTATTTTAGAACAAGTTACACAATTAATATCAACTACAAAAAATTAACAGGGTGGGAAATGTTTTGGTTTATATATCATACAAAATTAGCTGTAAGTAATGCATCTAATCACAATATTTATTGCTATTTATTAAATTTTCAATTGAAATATAAAAATATATTTGAGAAATAAGAATACTTATTTATTTTTTTCCCCCTCTTCTTTTTGAATTGACATTTTTCATTTTAAAAGTTCTCCCTTATTTTATCAAGTGAATTTTGTAATTAATGGGCATATATTAGTTTTACTTGATCAAAACTTAGTTCATCTTTGGTGTACTTTTTAGATTACTCATCCAGGAACTGCAATGCTTTGTGTGTCTTTCCTAAAGACTATATCAGTGTTATTACTTTCATTTATAAATGCTTAAATTTTATCATTAAGAAAGGAATATATATATATATATATATATATATATATATATATATATATATTGCTCCCTCCTAAATGTGTCTACCATCTTAGCATTCTTTTAAGATATTTTTACAGTTTTCAAGCTTCTAGGCAAAGCTGAAAATGAATAACTAAATTTTATGTTGATGCCATAAATAAATGCAGGTATTTTATCAACTTTAAGAAAGACTTTCTTACTGTTGCTACATTGTGAAAATATCTTTTATAAAAGTTCAGTATAATTTCTTTGCCATTTTTTAACCAAATAAAACTGCCGGTCAGAATTGAAGTTTATGGTAAAAATTTTAGACATTTAGCATGATGGATAAAAATGGGTATCTTTACAAAATATTTTATAACAACTTATAAGTTTTAAGGTATGCTCAATATCCAGGATAGAGCATGTGTAAATATAAGAGCAGATGCTGCAGTCAACATTGAGTGGCGACAGCCTGTTTCATGTTTGAGCACAATCTTCATTGTGTTCATGCATGAAACAAACTGTCAACATTCAGTGTTGACTTCAATGTTCACTCATACTAATTTGCATAAGAGACTAAAAAATATATTTTACTTTTGCTATTAACTTTAATTTATATCTGTATCTCAATTTCACTTTCATCATATTATTTCAGTAAAAAATGTCTTGAAATAAAATACCTTATTACTATTCAAGAAAGTTTGAAATAGATACTCATTAAGAATGATGTGAACTAGTGTCTAATCTCTGAGGCCTACATGTAGTAAATTATTGACGAGTAAAATTCATTTAATGCAAAAGAAAAAAATTATAAAAATCTTACTTGCTGTTGAATATTATTGTTTAATGTTCAGGGCTTAATTTCATGTGTAATCAGCATCATTGTGTTCTACAGAACTTGATTTTATGCATAATGTTTTGCAAACCTCCTCAAAGAAAATAAACAGGGGAAATCTCTGGTCTGGTTTTGGAAATTTAGCTGTTTTGATTTTTAAGCACCTTTTAAAAACCAAGTTGAAAATATTTCTATCATTAATTGACCAATTTATTTTCTGAATGTCTGCACAAATGACTTTCCAACGTTGATTAAGGACTGGTAGCTGAATTTGAATTTATGATTTGTGTATCTTCTAAATAGTTATATCAAGAGATTCTGATGTGAATTTGATAGATAAGATGATTATGAAAAAGTGCTATAATTATTTTAATAGAACAGGAATGAATTGCTCTGCAGTTGGGGTACTGTTATTAACAACAGATAATTTATTAACAATTACACTGAAAACTTGTAAAACTAATTAATCAGTATTCTTTACATAGTGGCTCTATTTTTCCTCTAAACATTGTTATTTGATTTATTTTAATATATTTTATTGTTATACGTCATTTATATAGACACAAATCTTTAAGTAAATGATCTGTTTATAATAAACAGTATTAACAACATTTACCAGCCTGAATGTCAGCAATTTCATAGAAAATGTGTGTCCTCAGGCTGGTAAATGTTGTTAATATTGTTTATTATAAACATTTACTTAGATATTTGTGTCTATATAAATAACGTATAACAATAAAATATATTAAAATAATTGTCAAACTTAGTCCATTTCATAATATTTGATTTATTGAAATTATATTAAATATGAAGTATGGTCAGATATTTCTTAGATTAAAGAAATTCCAAAATGTACCATATATCGACCAAACAGAAAATAATATGTATATTTTGATGAAAAGTCAGAAATTATTTACGGCTTTAATGATTTATATTAATGAATTTATGCAAGATTGGATCATTAAGTTCATAGCTTGACATGTGCTTCTCAGCTTAAATATGATCTACTGTATAATATTCAATTGAGATTAATAATCATCACTAAAGTGCATTGACAATGAAAGAGATGATGGTGAAAAAAAAAAAAAGTAACATTTGTGCAAAATCATTATACTTCAAATTTATTGTTAACTGTACATGCAGGCATTAACTTAAATTCTCACCAACTTCATGGAAGACATTGCTTCCTCTCTTTTACTTTGCTATTTATTTCTGCTTGTTGCCTTTTGCAATGCCCTTGTGCTGGAAAAACAAATAGTGTCATGTGGGCTATACTAGCCAAAAAAACCTATATTAAATAGGTTGTGGCTAATATAGCCCACCTTGTAAACAAGTTGAGCTATTGTAACAAAATTTTTTTATTTCTTTTATTATAAGAGCAAGTCTTGAATATTTTCTATAAAGATTTTTGAGTAGATATACTGTTACAAACACTGATAGGCAGGAATCATTATTGGATCAATGTTTTAGTAAGGTAACTTGTTGATTCAGTGTATTTTAATTGGAAGTATAGAAGGTTTCCACACTACTTTTATTGACAGAGTATGTATAGGTATTATATAGGGTGCGATACATATATTGTTGTCTAAATTATGCAAAAATGAAAATAACACTGACATCTCATATTAACAGATATATTTATCAAAATTACACAAAAATTCCTTGAAATACTAAACAGTAAATTTATTCAATAAAACCACCATTGGCTTCAACCATAGCCTCCAGACGACTTTGGAATCACCTGCAACTCTTCTGGATGGTGTCCTTGTTTAAGTTGGTGAATGCTGCCATAATAATTGCCTTTAGTTCATCTTTGGTGCTACAAGGAGTTTGGTCGGTCTTTTGCTCAATTGTACCCCACATATAATAATCAAGGGGGTTGCAGCCTGGGGAGTTAAGTGGCCAGATGTAAAGAGTGATGGGGTTGCAGAAATTGTCTGACAGCCATAACTGGGTTCTACTATTTGTGTGGCATCCTATTGCCAGATACAGGGTTTTCCAGCAGTCACCCTCTTGACCCAAGGTAGCACTACCTCCTCAAGGCACATGATGTAGGCCTCTGTGTTGAGTCTGAGGCGCTGTGGTAAGATGAATGTAGATATAACGCTGCCATCACTAGTGATCACTCCAAACAACATGATATTGACTGGATATATCATCCAACTCTTTCCAAATCCTCTGCATTGTCCTCAGATTGACACCCAAACACTGCTGTTTCCAAATTTCTGGTGGAGTGAGTTGCATCATGGTACTCTTTTTCTCAAAGAAGGTGCCCAACTGACCCTACTATACTGTGCAGTTAACAAAATCAAAAACAAACAACTCACATGCATGAAATTAAAAGTATAAGAAGGCAACAATTTACCCGTCGCATCCTGTATATATATCTAAGTATTATATATACCAATAACAGCACAGCAGAATTAGTAATTTACTTATATCCAGCTTAGAGGCTTGCATTTTGTTTATGTCACTACTGTGATTTGAACAACTAGTTACCAAGGAAACAAGAATCTTAAACTAAGCAAATAATTTTGTCTGTCTTATTTTTTTTTTTAAATTGTTTCCTGCAGTATAAAGCAAATATACAATTGTTATAGCTATATATCTCTTTCATTTATATCAATCTCTCACTCATCTATATCTATCTCTCATATCTGTGTGTGTGTGTGTGTATATATATATATATATATATATATATATATATATATATGGAATGAATTCCAATAACCAACAGAGTGCTCAATACAAAGTAGAGCAGATATAATTATTATTTATAAAAAAATTATAACAAATATAACATATTTATGTTATAATTTTTTTATAAATAATAATTACACACACACACACACACACGTGTACTTATCATCTGGTTCCTACTTCTCACTGGTCTTTTTGAACAGGAGTAGAGGTTTATCCCTTGTTTCCTGTTACGGATTGGGCTTTCAGTTTCTTCTAAAGTCTTTTCATTCTCTTTCACTCCCAGTAGCCTCTTGCATCTTAGTAACATTATTGCCTTGCTTGGGGTGAATTAAGGAAATTATAAAACCCACAGGCAAACATGTTTGATTGAATTTGACTGACAGGTTTAGTTTATTCAATATGTTGATCTTTATGCAATGTCATGTTGACACCTCATGGAATAATATTTTGTAAATCAAAAATTTCTCTCTCTTACATATACTTACTTATAAACTTTTTTAACATCATATCACCAATTAAATTTTAAAATTAAATTATGTCTGGATGTAATTAATCATAGGTTTTTTTGGTTTTTTTTTATTATGAACTGATAATTGTGTTGTTGATAATATTTTCTGATAGTTGACTGTACTGGAACTAAAAGTTGCAACTTTGGTCTGTTTCTTTAAAAATTCAGTCCAGATATATGGTAACTCTTACACTGACTTTAAAAGTTCAGTAAAAATATTGAATAGGTAAACCTTATCAGCCATATTCAATAAAAACGTTTAAATTAATAGTTACTGCATACATATACAAAAATCAGTTAACACCTTTCATTGCAGGTATTGTAATTTAATCTTTATAACCTACCATATAACAAGGAATTAGGATTGGTAACCTGACTGCAATAAAAAATATATTTGAATACTTTTTTCTCCCATTTTTTTTTTTCTGATTATTTATTCATTCTTAAGGGTTTTATATTTGCCAAAAATACTTGTCTTAGCTTTTCCATTGCTGTTTTACTTTAAGGCAATTTAGTTTTTGAAAATATTGCATTTGTTTTTTTAGCTATTTTAACTTGGAATAAATTTACAAAACCTAATTGAAGTAAAGGTTGTGTACAATAATTAGGATCTTGAAGTGTAAGCGTTCTCAAAGCAAATTTGTGGCTTTCACAACACAACGAAAGAAAATCACTTGTAACACGTCAGGAAAATAACTTGTGAATGCCGTAGCCAAAACTGCCCGAATTTTTTCCTCCCGAGTCGACAACACCAACTGCTTTTATCGGCAGAACCTATTTTTTCCATTCGTCGACAGCCGGGATAGGATGTCCGTAATTTGCATATTAATATCCTCTTATAGCGACTCCCTGCGACGGACTTGTTTTTTTTCGTCCCAGAATACACGCGACGGGCTGTCACTTGGGTTGACGAGGTAAGTCGCTATAAGATTTTTGCTGACTACTTTTTTGCAATCCCTCCCCGGCAGATCGCACACAAAACACGAACTTTTTTCCGGGGTACTTGAATATCTCATTCACTACAGATCTGTAAGGTGAATTCAAATTCCAGCTGATGCTGTTGAATTCACTTTTGTACAAATACCTTTTGAGAAAGCTTTAAGTTCATCTCCTCTCCTCTGGGTTAAAGTCTTAGATGGCAATAAGTGGAGGAAAACCTCTGCATTCCAGACCATGAGAAATGCAATGGGAGACCAGTCCATTATCTTCCACAAGAAGTCATGTCAATTCACTGATAATAAAGAAAAGGAAGATGTGGAGAGGGATGATCGCTTGCTCCCTGATGGATATGCATTATTTCTCCATTTTGAATGCCTAAAAGCTTAAAAATGAAAAAAAAAAAAAACCTCGAAAAACACAAACAATAATTAAAATTGATTTTCTCCAAAGCACTAAAAACCAAAATTCCATTCTAAATAGCAAAAGTTTTTCCGTAAAGCATTTCATGTTATACTCCTCAAAATAATGTGACTTTCAAGAAACCACATTTATAATGATGACTGTCCATTCTTTCAAATCACTTTATATAACAATTCATCATTATATTTGCATTAAATAAAGAGTAGAGATTTCTCCAGAACCTAGCAAATACTATAGACCCTACATTTTTGAAGGCTTCACATCAAATATTCTCAAGCTGCCTGCATCTTACGATCTGGAAATGTTAATGTTTACATGTTGGAGGAACAGCATCTTTAATTATTCATCAGTTCAGGTAACATTATATCAACGATGTTAAATTCACTCGAGTATCTTGTTAGATTCATTTGCCTTATATTTTTCTGGGTTTGTTTATCATGTTCATAGAAGTTACATATTTATAAGCTCTATCACTATTGCTAGTAAATAATAAAATATTTTTTTAAATTTATGGCTCCTTTAAGATGTTAGAGGTTTTGCACTAGCTTAATCTGAGCATGAATTTATTGACTTTATCTGATTTCTTGGTTTGAGACAATGGTTAGGCTATTCGATTTTATACCATCATTAGGATAAGTTTAACTTAAAGCCCAATATGAAAATAATTTTCATTTTTCTTTCTTAAACTTCTAGCCAAATGAAAATTAAAGTAAATCTTTAGTAAAAATCTTAGCAATGACAGCTTAAGAACATTGTTTTTTCTTGTTCCACATATCTTAACTACAATTCATTTCAAATTTGATTATACAAAATAAGTCGTCTACATTTATAGACTTGTAAAATACATACCAAAAGTTTAAAATAATGAAACACAAGAAAAATAAAATCAGAATGTTTGTTTCTGGACTTATTTAATTACTATTCTATAGTATACTGTATATTTAGGCAAAAGCCCTTCCTTTATACATGTTCAATGAATATTTACAAGGACTAGCATATTTACAGTTTTTCCTTTGAGGATTAAGAATGGGTCGAAACTGTCTGTTGTGATTGTTGACCTGAGTGCGTTTGGTGAATACTTTAACTATTTTCAAGTTTTGTTTTTGTTTTGTATACTTTTGGAAACAATTTCCACACTATGTATGTATGCATATATAGATGTGTGTGTATGGAGAGAGGTGTTAAACACATACTGCCCTCTCCTTCTCAAAAATGGTTAAAATATTAGCTGAACTTGTTTGAGACAATAACAACTATGGAGAATTTATACACAACCTTAACCCTCATAAAAAAAAAAACTGTCAAGACACTAGAAAAACTAAATAATAAAAAACAACTTTTCCTTGTCTTTCATTCAATGAAATATATACAGTTTATTCAAGTTAATAACATGTTGTAATTAAACCCTCTGGGTTACATTTATAAATGAACTGAGTCACCCCAAAACTAATATATAATTTTTTTTCTCCAAAACAAATCTTTTTTTTTTCTTTTCCTATTAAAATCCATCTAAGAAAAAAAAAAAGTAACTGATTTGTGACATATTTCAATAGGTGAAAATACATTGACTTTTATTACTGTTAATGATATGCTGCTTTGGATAATTTATAGAATTCTAATGTAGACTAAACAAGACAAATCAGGGAGGTTTGTCAACAGCATGCTCATAAACATCATTCTCTGTTCCTTACTTGCTTGTGTTGTTGTTCTTAGACATCAATAACATCATACTTTTTTTTTTTGTATCAAGTTCCACAACCTGTAATAAGTGATTTTGGTTTTTAAGTCTTGTAGCTGCATTTGACAAAGCCATTGAAAGGGATGTGTTTTTAAGATTGAAACATGGCATTTATTTTTAAAGTTAGCACATAATATCAAAGAGTTTATAAATATAATCCAATTTTCTTTTATTGAATTTGCAATAAAAGGCAAATGTTTTACAACCTTAAGTCTCTTTATGATTGGCTGATTATGATTCTGCCCCTCACCAAATTTAGCTTGTCACTAAAACAATCACTAAACTGAGATTAATGCTGCACAATACAACTTGAATAAATATACATTTTTCTTATTTATTTTCCCTTTAATACTTGTTTCTTTTATATAAAAAATGTCTTAGTTCTTGGTATTGTTATTTCCAAGAATTTTCAAAGCTTAGAATTCTTTTGAAAGATGAACTGATTTCATACAATTTGGAATTGAAATTATTTTTTAAATTCTTGTTTTCATAAGGTAAAATTTTGTAAACTTTTTCTAGGGACGACTGAAAGCAACATTCAAAACTTTGAAACCAAAATATAAAATGCAAAGAAACATTGTATGTAGTTTTTACTTTCAGTGTGTGTGTGTGTGTGTGTATTTAGGCAGCATATTTTCATTCAAAAAGGTTTGGTTAAATAATTTAGACATATCATGTCTTTATTTTTGTTCTAATCCTTTCAAGTCCACAAATTAATTTTTTGATAGCCATAGAAAATTGATTGAGAAAAATACCAAAGTTTTTTCAAATAATTTTTATTTTCTCAAGTACTTTCAGTTTCATCTGAGACCATCTTCAGGGGATTAAAGTGTATGTGTGTACCTATTTCTGTAAATTCAAAACTTTTTTACTGTTCGTTTTACTGCTTTTTTTTTTTATTACTGTTCTATATCCATTTCAAATTCATATGGTCCTTTTTTTTCCATGCAAGGAAACCACTTTTATATTTCTTTATTATATATATATATATATATATATATATATATATATATATATATATATATATATGATGGCTGGCTACTTGTATTCGAGGATACCCATCTACTAGGGTGGCTAGCCAATCCCTATTGCAAACGCTCGCTCAGGCACGTTTGTGTTTGTTCAGAACCCACCTGTAGTTTATACTGCAACCATGCTGAGCAGACTTTAGTTAGTTTCTGGGAGAGAGTATGTTATCTAGCATGATCAACAATCTGAGACAAGGCCAGCACACTTAAACCATCGGTCACGATGACTTGTGACTTAGTGCTATCATAGCTGTTGACGGCCTCCAAGTGTGCCGTCTACCTATTTTCACTCACAAGGTTTGGGTCAACCCATGGTATGGTTTTCAGGCACTTTCTAAAGGTGCTGCATGCTGGGTGAAATTGTCATGCTTGTGGTGAGTAGTCATTTCGCAACAGAAATCAACCGATGAAACGGTAATTTTTTGTGCATAATACGCACTCCTGATTTTGCTTAGTTTTTAGAGAAAAAATGCATGTTATACATGGAGAATTACGGTATATAATAATAATAAATACAAAAGTTGCCTCCCTTGCATAGAAAAATTCTGAATTTGAAATGGCAATAGAATGATAAAAAACGCGGTAAAACAGTAAAAATGTTTTGAATTTACAGAAATACCTATGCACAGAAAATTTAACTCCCTGAAGATCGTCTCACGGGGGATTGGAAAAATATAGTTGGAAGAAAATGTTGGTATTTTCTTAATCAATTTTCTACAGCTACCAAAAATATGATTCATGGACTTGAAAGGATTAAAACAAAAATAAACAAACATGATATGTCTAAATTATTTAACCAAACCTGTTTTTTTTTATGTGTATATATATATATATATATATATATATATATATATATATATATATATATGCGTTTCACCTTTCAAGCTTCAGATCCCAAAATAATAGAAACGTGTGTGTATGCTTGAATAATGTACCTCAGTATATTTTATTTAAACTGTCGTTTCTCATGATTAAAGAAAAAAGAAAATGAGTGACTTTAAAAAAAAAACTTCAATATTTATTCTGTGTCTTTTTATAATTCTTAGTTCATGTCGAAAGTTGCTAATATATTTTTCCTGCTTTTTTTTTTGTATCGAATTAAAGGTAAATTCTCATCTCATTTTCAGAATGCGCCGAAAGCAAGAAATTCATTTACTTTTCTTTTTTTTTTTTTTTTTTTTTTTGTTAAGTCATTTATTTTCTTTTTTCTTTAATCATGAAAAATGCCAGCTTAGAGAAAGAGAACTAAGATTCATTATTTAAGTATACACACATTACTTTCTTTCTTTTTGGGATCTGATGAAGGCGAAACGTATAATCAAATTTAGCTTCAATGAAACGTCTTCCATTTGTCATCTATACATACATAGACACACACACACACAGACAAATATATATTTGCACTTTTCTTTTATTATTGCAAATTATGAATCAATTACTTAGTTTCTCCTGGTAATTTGATTTAAACTTGATGCCTGCTATATTGTTAGTAATTAAATTGAAAATTACGATTCACATCAGTGAATATAAGCAACTTTAAATTTACATGACTGCATTATAATTAATGTGTCATATTTTGTTTTAATTTGCTCTTAAATTTCTTTTTTTTATGAAATAGTTTGATGTAAGTATATTTTTAAATTCACTGTTTTTCGATAGTGATGTGCGGTTTTGAGTCAGTTTCGGCCAGGAATTAGAAAAAAAACTGAATATTTTCAGCACGCGTTTCATAGTTGTTGGTAAACACGATTGTTATTTTATTTTCCCCTGAGAATTAAAAATTTAATTTTAAAAAATGCCGTTGGATATAATTAACGACCGACCCTACATATAAAAAAAAAAAAAACGAAAAAAAATCTGACTTACTTCCCTTGTTGCAGGATAATTGATAACGTTCTGGAGCTTCTTTCTTTCTTTCTTTCTTTCTTTTTTTTCACTTTATTTTAAATTTTAGTTCTTTTATTATGTCGTTTTAGTACAGAATGGTTTGAATTTACATGACGAACTCACTAAAAAAATACATCACAGAACTTTTAACGTATTCTGAAACAGGGGAAGTAACTTTTGCTTTTTTTTGGGAGGGGGGGGAGATGTTTAAATAACGTTTTTTGAGCTTGACTACAATATTTGGAATTAAGCTCTCACATGAAAAGCATTAAATTTAATTTCCTATTATATTCAGTCGAAACACAAGCTCAGCTAGAATATTTTATTTTAAACATATTTTACTTGCTTAAACTCTCCTTTTATTAACCTAGTGACAATATTTCTTTTTAATTATCAATTCGTTTGTTTGAATCCGGTTTGGCCATTATGTGGTTGTGGTTACCTTAAAAACCAAATCAAGTGGTGAGCTTCTTAATTTATATCCTGTAAATAAAAAAAAAAAAGTTTTAAATTATTATTAAAAATTCAAAGCAAGTATTATACATTATTAGTTTTAAACCGAATTTCGCACAATATTTAGAAGCGTAATTTCTATCAATGTGGCCTAGGTGTATAAATAGTTTGTCTTGTTTAAAATTGGCAGCTAACTGAACTTTATCCTGGACTACAGTGCCTTTAATAGTGCAGGACTTAAATTATTTATGAGTGAAGAGATTTTCGCCGCCATTACTTATGAATTGTTTTCATATCGCTGGTAAACTAGGTTTTCTTCATCTTGATTTGGGGGTGGGGGCTGATATACTGCCAAAGACCTTTTTTTTTTTTTTTTTTTTGTTTTTTTTCACTTTTCAGCATAGCTTAGCGAGGTTTTCTACAATTTTCCATCAAGGTACGGAATAAAGCACATTTTAGTTGAGAAATTATGAAAATGTTTTACATCCTGGAAAAAGGTTGTTTTTTTTTTTTTTTGTTTTTTTATTATTATTATTTCATTAGACGCGTTTTCCATTTCAATGGGTATACAATTTTGGTTCTTATATTCGACATTTTTTAGTTACGTCCAAAAATTCGTTGAAAATAACGGAGGATACATAATGAAAAAAATGCATGAAACAATAAAAACAAAATTTTATCGTCAAAATCTTTGTGTTATTATTGAGAGGAAAGATCAAAGAATTTTTTATGCAAAATCTTTCTTTTTTTAAAATCTTACAAATTTTGTTTAAAAATCTTGTTTCTGGTGTGGAAAATTTGAGCGTCTTTTTAGTGGTACAAAACACTAATTTGGGAATTCTTGCAAAAATCAGAAAATTGTCAGATTTTAATGAAACTTTTAGGACTTATTCACAAATGAAATAAATTATTTTTAAAACGTTTCTATATTTTTTTTTTTTTTTTTTTTTAAATGAAAACCCTTGTAATAAAGACAAGCATCATTTAAAGCATCAAATTATTTTTATCCCCAGTTATAGAAAATTTGCTCAGAATAGTAAAATAAAAATACAATAAAACTAAGACATTATTTAATTAGAAAAGCTTTTATAAATAAAATATTATGGACACTAGTGTATTAAGAAAAATTTCGATAAATAATGCATTTTTAAAATAATTTTATTTAAATTTTAATTCGAATAATTTAAAAACTCTGTATTAATTTGTGTCGGTTAAGTGCTATTGTTATTAAATTAAATTTATATTTACTAATCATAAATGAATAAGCTCACTACAGTCCAACAATTCCACCCCCTGGTATTTTAAAAATAATTTTGAATTTATTTTATGTGTGTATAAACGTGTCGATTTTTTTTTTAAATAAATACGGACGTCTACACGACATTATCAGAAAATAAGAGCGGTAACTATAGTAAACTTTAAATTTATTGGTAATATTTCCTCAACAAGCGTCTTCGTCTGACTACAAAAGCCAAAATGCCTAAAATTCAATAAGGTATTAGAAAGTTTAAAATTTTAAAGATTACCAGCTAGATTTATTTTTTTAAAAGGGCGTTTGAATTGTATTCGTTATGTAATTCTATTTAAATTATCTGCCCTTTACTTAACAGATCTATCGATTTGAGAAATTTAATAACCCGTAAAAACATTTATCTCCGTGTTTTAAAATACTTTTCTGTGATATTTTAAACTAAAAGTAATATTTGTTTCAATTCAGATTGATTAAATTTTAAATTAGCTATTTTTCTCAATGTTTCAGAAAAAGTATATTTGACTTTTGAAAGATTTTTAATAAATAGAATTAAATAGCGTTGACAGATTTATCGATATGGACGATTTTATAGATAACCTGAAAATAATTCCAATCAATTAAAATACGGTTTGAAATATAGCAAAGTATTTTGATTGGAAATGTTAAATTTAAATCTATTAGCTTGGAATTAAAACTAAAATAAAAACTAAAGATTTTTAATTTTTTAAACCTTAGGTATGGCTTATTTTTAGGAAGTTACTTAATTTTGGTGTGCATAAACTAATCTGAACGGAAAAAGAAAATAATTTATATAGGCGTGTAACCGAGTGGCTAGGACGTTTGCTATCTGACCTCCGAGTCCCGAATCTCATCATGGCGGACTTATTCCTCGAGATGACTTTTTCATGTTGTTGACCGGGAGAATGCGATCCAGTCCGTGGCATTGAGAATCTTGTCATGGTTTGGCCCAATCCTTGTAAGTGAATTTGGGTAGACTGCACCGTTTGGAAGCCATCGTTGATTGTACTAGCACGAAGTCATGTCAGCATGACCGAGGGTTTGAGTATACAGTCCGCTCAGCATAGTTAAACAGGTGGATTCTGGGTTGAGCGGGCGTCTGCAATTATGTGTGGCTAGCCCCAACCTGGTAGAGGGGTGTGCGCGGAAGCAAGTAGTAACCAGTCATTATTATAATTACTCCTCTAAAAAAAATTTCGACATATTATTTAATTTTTATTATATTCTTACTGAGTGTGATTTCGTAAGTCACACTTCATGAACACAAGAAATAATGTTAGACATGGACTCATATGTGATTCTGTAGATCATGACTTGGTTCTGATATAGCCATGCTGATTGTCGCGTGGGATTCATTTTTGTCCTGCATGTTGAGAATCAATGATTCTTATTAAAAAAAAAAAAATACACGTAAGATTTTTATATTTTATTTATTTATTTATTTTACCGTTATTCATATTTGATTCTAGCGAATGGTGTCGAGAATACCATGGATCGAGCGTGTGAGCAACGGCGAAATTTTAGAGAAAAGGGAAACAAAATGGACACTTATACATCAGAAAGAGTTGAAATTTCTAGAGCACATAATGAGAAAATAGGGCTTGGAAAATCTGATACTCACAAGACAGCTTGAAAACAACGCATAACCTACCTACCTACGAAGCTCGAGTAAATAGATGACAGAACAGGGGTTAGGAGAGATAACAAAGACGAAATTTATTAAGAAAATTGTGGGGAGCCATGATCGCTAATGTCCTGAAGGGAAACGGCACATAAAAAATATATGGCTGAAATTCCTTCTCGATTTCTTCCCTTGTTTGAGAAACGGTGATTTAAGGAAAGCACTGCTCGAAGATTTTATTGAAATATTAAGCAATTTCTAAAGATTTAATGAATTTATTTTTAATCCTTATTATTATTATTATTATTACTTTAAGTGTTATTATTTAGTGAGTACTGGTATTTGGAAAAAACTCCTAATTTTTATTTTTATTTTAAACAATCTATCGGCTTGCATCTTCGGAAAACCTTAATAAAGAAAATCTGCTCTCCGTCACGGATCGATCTTGCGTCCTCTTGTTGAAGTGTAACACTTTTCGTAGTCGAGTGGTAAAGCACGTCGGATCAAACGATGATTTCTCATAGAAAGGCGAGAAGAGTTGCAGGTTCGATTCCTGCTGAAGAGCACATTTTTAATTAAGATTTCTCGAATACGCAGACCAATAGTCGTATTACAGGCTATTTAAAAGTAAAAATAAATGGAACGTCTATTTCAAATACAAGTATCCACTAAAGAACAACGTTTCAAGTAATGCATGGCTAAGGAATTAACAAAAAGGTTTTCACGAATACCAGTTATAAAAAAAAACTCAAAACTTCTCCATAAAACTGATGTATTATTTGCTTGTTACTATTATGTTATGTAGCTAACAAAATGACACACAGTGTGCGCACGCACACACACGATTATTTTAGGTTGAATATTTATCAACTGTAAGTTGTTTATATTTGCTCCTTGTAAGATATTAATTTTACAACGAAGATGCCAAATGCATCTGCTGCCACTTGCATTATTCTTTTCCTTTGCCTGTCAAACGGGTTGCATTCATTGTGGATACTGTTACCCCCTCCCACGCGCGCGCGCGCGCACACACACACACGCCTGTAGGTCTGTGTTTAAAATGCCTCTGATAGAAATAAATATCTTTGAACAGCGTAAGTGAATATTTTAAGAGTCAGATAATGACAAGAGGTACGAGATTTAGACTAAATAACCAGTGGGGAAAATGTTCGACATAAAATAATTTTTCTTCGTGTGTGTGTATATATATATATATATATATATATATATATATATATATATTATTGTAATATCGTATGCAAATTAGATAGACAAGTATAAATAGGTAACAACTGGCGAACAGCTATACCTAGCAAACCCGGTTGCTATTCAGGACACTAAGAACTGTACTACGACTACTGCTACGCAGTAAAATATGCACAGAATAACATATATATATACCCACCTAAAATATACAAATGCATAAAAAAAAACCCACTTCCAAATGGATAAACAAGTGGCCGAAAGCGCTTGAGACAATGGACAATTTTTGCACTCTCTTACTGGAAAAAAACTAAATAAAAGAAATGAATTAAATTTTCTTTGTCTGTCATAGTTAACGAAAGTTGTTTAAAAGAAAGGTTGCTGACAAATACATATGAATACTTTGACGTGAAAGTATGACAAACATCTTTTTTTTCTTTCTCAAGGAAAATTGTGCACATGTAATTATTAAAGAACTTTTTTCTTTCAACGATTAAAATGTTACAGACATAATCAGGATTATAAAACCTTTTTTTAATTGAGTGTTTGCTCTGTTCAATTAGTCGATGTTGTCTCAGTTGCCCTTTACGAAATTATGTTTAACATAATTAGCTAAAAACATCTTTACATGAAAAATCAAAATAGATATGAAATGCTGTTAGTTTATGCAATCTGCCGAATAGAGCACCTGGTGAGGCGCAAATTCATTTACATCGCTGTATATCACTTCTATAATAGCCCATAATCTCAATAATAATAAGTGAATACATCTTTTTTAAAAAAATTCACTCCTAAGCAAGATGATAATGTGACTAAGACGCTAGGGGCTTACTGGAAGAGAATGGGAATTTAGTGAAAAGGGATGACAATAAAAGAAGAAGGTTCAGGAAGACAGAAGATGACGTTTGACTTTGCCTTTAAAGTTTTGAAGATTGTCGGTGGTAGGAAAGCAAGAAATCGGAAGAAAGTTCCACGGGCAAGAAAAGAAACTATTAGAATAGGACTTACGGTTACATCAGGCTATTTGAACAGTAGAATGATGAGACCAAGTAGGTAATCTAGTAGTATACTAAAATTCATGCGGTCGAAGTACTAAGGAGAAAAGCTTTTCAAATTATTTTTGTGTCTATTTTAAAAGTACAAAGTTACATTATATTGTGAAACGGACATTAGGAATGGCTGTGAAAATCCAAGGTGATTCATCAAAAAAATAAAATAAAAAGCTTAAGTGCAATTTTTTTTTTTTTTATTATTTCAGAGTGAAAAGTAGCATTTTTACATTTTTCTTAAGAATACTCCCCGCCCAAAAAAGGAAAGAAAGATTTTTAAACTCACGACCACGAGATGACAGTATCTTTTGAGGGACGATGGTGTGGTGGGTCTAGTTAATTGTTGCTGTCATCTACTAATCGTAAGTTCAATTTCTGGATCAGAAGAACTGGCATAAAGGGGACAAAACAGCCCAACTATATCCTATATAACTTAAGCCAAACAATGGTCACCTGTAGATGATCATCGGGCCGAAACTTTTGTGTCTTTAATAATATCTATAAAAGAACAATAGTTCGAATAATAAAAGTCCATATAAATTTTCTTCAAATTGTTTTTCTTCAAATACAGTGTAACCCGGATATAAGAGACCCGGATATAAGAGAGATTTTCTCTGGTCCCAAATTAGAGCCTGTGTTAATGTATATATAATAGACCAAACTCGGATATAAGAGATTTCTTCTCCGGTCCCGACAACTCTCTTATATCCGGGTTACACTGTATATACACTTGCTTGTGCACATGTATAGTCTAATTAGACCTAAAAATATTTCTACAAATTACAAAAAAAAGGAAAAATAAGAAAAGCTTTATATTTTAAAATTATATAATTTACCTTTATATCCTTATTTTTCCTTGATAAAATGTTCCTTGAAGCTTTAAAATAAAAAGTTATTTCACATTTAGACTTGTTCTTAACATCGTTCGGATCTTTATGCTCGCTACTGTATATATTTCTTAGCTCTGTCTAACCACATTGAACACTGTTTTGTTTACACCTTAAAGTAAATTTAGTAAATATTTATTTGCTTACCTGTGTATGCACGCTAACGCGCTTATATATAATTGCTAATATCTAGTTATTCAATTTACCCACCGCTATACGTATATATATATATATATGTGTGTGTGTGTGTGTGTGTGTGTGTGTGTGTGTGTGTGAAAACTTGTTAAGTGAAACTAAAAAAAATTACTTAATTGAATTATGACCCACACTAAAATAAATACATAAAATAAAAATGTTTAGTGAAATAGGAATGAAAAAAGAAAAATTTACTTTAAATTTTAAAGTTTAAAATTTTGAAGGGATTATTTGCAAAGCTTGTTGAGACGTAAAAACATGTTGAAATGAAAATGAAAGAATTGCAGACGACCAAATTATTAGGGAGGACAACTCTTGAAACATGTGACGGAAATCCATAATTACGAAAATGGGAATGTTTCTACACTAAAAAAAAAATTAAAAATTATTTTTTAAATATTGGGGCTGAACGTCTTTTATTAAGCTTTTCACTTTTCTGATTCGTAAATATAGTTTTCGCTTAATAACAATATTACCTAACTGGATTGAAGTAATACAAAATTTTAAACGATTTAAATTATTATAATTTAAAATTTAAAAAAAATAAAAACAATTCTTGTAAAAATTCATTATTCATTGAAAAAAAAATTAAGATAATAGTGTCTCTAATAAATCTTATTTATAAAAGCAATTAAAAGATGTTTTTAATTAAATAATATCATAGTTTTATTGCATTTTTTTCGGTAACTGGGGTCCTGTTTTACAAACAAAAAAAAAAAACAAAAAAAACTGGTGATTTAAATTCTCCAAGGAGTCCTGCTTTTAACTAATAAAACAAATGTTGAGACTGCAGTTTAATTTCTCGAAATTTCATGAAATTAAGTGAGTGGGGTGGGGGTAATTATTTAAAAAATTTCAAAAATAATTTCATTCATTTGTTAATAAATCTTGAAAGTTTTATTAAAATCAGTTATTTGATTTTTGCAAGTATTTCCAAATCAATGTGTTTTTTTACCTGAAAAAAGCCGCAAAAATACTAATCGTATATATTACATCGACCCCTGACGTAAAAAAAACAAGATTTTTAACCAAAATTTCGAATGTGTTAGAAAGGATTAAATAAAATGATAAAAATAAATTGGTCTTTGTTTGCTCTTATAATAAGATAAATATTTTGATTATAAAACTTTGTTTTTATTAAGTTTGGGGCCTTTTTTTATCATGCTATGCTGTTTTTTTCAGCGAATAAGTGGAAGTACCTTATTTAAAGAAAGAATCTGGAGACGAAACCCAATATAATTATGCTAAAAAAAATAATTTTTACTTTAACTTGAAGTTATCTCATTCAATCTCTATTTGAAGTTCTTATTTTCAATTTGCGTGTCATTTTGAAATTTCATTTCAAATTATTTTTACTTTAACTCCTATTTCATAAAAATGTTTTTTGTTTGTAGTTTTTTACTTTTATTTTGATAAAAACGTAAGTCTGTAAATCAATATATAAGTAACTAAAATTTGGAACACTTATTTCAACTGTAAATCGACCACGTATTCAAAATAGTTTTCTAAAAAGTGGACAGGGGCTGATAAAAATTAGATTATGACCAATGAAATGTTACAAATGTAAACTAAATCTTAAAGAGATTATAAATCTCAGTATAGAAGCATATGTACGTATTTATTGAATTTTTTTTAATCATTTCACTCACATAAGGCAGTAAAGCTTTTAAGACACAAGGGGTTGCTGAATGTAAAAGAATAAAATTTAAATTTTTGAAGATCAAACTTGACTGGAAAGAATGGACCGGAAGAGAGTTTCACAAGCGAGAAGTGTGTGAAAAGAAACTGTTAGCATAGAACTTACGGTAACATCTAGCCAATTCAATTGTCAATCTAATACTGCGCTTAAATTCATAAAGTCTAGGTACCATAAAGAAAAGTTCATCAGAAAAATTACCATGAAAATATTTATAGAAATGTCACAAGGAAGCTATATTATGGCGGTGGAAAAATGACTGAAGCCGACATGTCAAATAAGGAACAATAATATTGCTGATTCTTTTGGGGATTTTATCAAAAATCTCTAAATATATTGCGGGAGTACCGGACTACATGTAGCGTCAATATTCAAATCTTGGGCCAATGGGGGACTTATAAATATGTAAGATAGATTCAGGAGAGAAAAAAGGGTTTAGTACGACACAGTTAACCAACTTTCTTAGCAGTAGACATAGTAATGAATTCATTATAATCTTTCCACTTCACATTAGCCGAGAATGTAAGACCGATAAAGCTCAGTTAGTTACTTTCATGGAGGTCAATATCAGCCATGCTGATGGGAGGCTTTTTGCCATAATTTGTAATACACGTAAAAGCAAACAAGTATAAGCAAATATGGATATGGATGTCTCAGGCGCAGGGCCACCGTCTATATAATAGGAACGTGTATATATATATAGGATGTGATGGGTTAATTGTCGCCATTTTATATTTTTAATTTCACGCATGCGCGTTGTTTGTTTTTTATTTTGTCGACTGCATAGTATAGTAGGGTAAGTTGGTCACTGTCTGCGAGAAAAAGAGTACCATGATGCAATTCACTCCGCCAGAAATTTGGAAACGGCATAAAGTACTGTTTGGTATTGCGCCGGAAGCTCCAATACGAACATTTCAGACTGTTTGGGTTGTCAATATGAGGTCAGTGCAGAGGATTCGGAACGAGTTGGATGAGTCTAATGGTGATTACGAAGGTGTTTGGAGTGATCACTAGCGATGGCGACATTATGAATCCATTCATCTTTCTACGGGGTCTCAGATTCAGATTTTAGTATTTCAATATATTTTTGTGTAATTTTGGTAAATATATTTGTTAAAAAAGACGTTTGTAAACAGAGGGAATGCTTGCTGGGTCTGAATATTATTGGACTCTAGTTTCTTGAAATTCATAATTTTTTTTTCCCCATTCGATTACATTCGTTAATTAAAAATTAATTTACACGCTTTTTAAATTCCCAGAATAAATAAACTTGATAAGTTCTGGGACGAAACCGGTTGTTTTTATTTTATTCGTTAATTAAAATTTTTGCTTTTAAAAAATGCCTCATAAATATTGTCTTTTCCTATCTATTATTAAATTCTGTACCACAAAAAAACTTATTTAAATAATATATATATATATATATATATATATATATATATATATAAGTTTCATTTGGAGACGAATGACAAGACACTTCCATTAAGGCTTTTATTAGAATTTTTATCGATTTCGTGCAAGTGATTTCTTTTCTGGACATAATGTGTAAAACTGTTCAAATGATTTTAGATCTTAACGCTTTCGGGTAATCTGTTAGCCATTATCATTTTTTTTTTTTTTTGTTTAACTGAATATGTAAATTTTTTTTATTTAATTTCCAAACGGATATTTTTAATAAATTAAATATTCTTTTTTAAGAAGTCAACTCTCAATAATATCAATTATCAACGCGTACTGACAATGTTCGAAAACTTAAAAATTCCCAACCCTATATATTCCTGTAGGGTGCCTTAGGGACAAGACGTGTCTCGTTTCCTTTCTGCGAACGCCAGTTTTTCATAACTGGCATTCCCCAACAATTATAAAATAGATATTACGGTTTTGTTTTTAAGTAGAGTACTATATAAATGTCATGCAACGATAAATGCAATCAATTCTTAAAAGAAATCGTTTTTTATACATATTACCTCAGCACTTTACTCTACAATGAATGGTGTCAAAGCCGTAGCAGTGACACTCATGACAATGATCAGGGGTCAGGTAGGATTGACCATAGCCCACTTTATGTCCGTTCACGTAGCAAGCGTTAGGTTCGGCTGAAAAAAAGAAAGAAAGAAAACAAAGAACTATTAGGGAAAATTACGGAAAACAAGCAAACAAAAAAGAATAACACACACATATATATGTATACATACATATACGCTGTCCATAGACAGACTGTTTCGCTGTATCACAGTTCATCAGTGTAGCTAGACGCCCGGTTGTTTCTAGCTAGGATCGAAACCCTGCTGAATTAGCGTCAGTCGGAGATTTTACCCTTAAGTCGTTGGCGCACGGCAGAGATGAAGGTGAATTTAAGCGTATTTATTTTTAGATAAACACACAGTGACTGAGAGAACTGGATTCGCTTTACCGAAGAGTCTTGCATTATTAGCCGTATATATATATATATATATATATATATATATATATATATATATATTTCAGTCAAAACATATTTATCCATTATTTATCTGAGGTAATGACAAGGTGTATGATGAAATTTTTAAAAAATTTAATAAAGATTTAATTTTATTATTATTATTATTATTATTATTATTATTATTATTATTAAAAGTAACGCGACTGGTGCTATAAAAAGAAAACTACAACACATATCAATTCAGCATTTAATCTCCTTCAAAATAGCCCCCTTCAGAAGCCATACACTTTATCTAGGGTCGTTTTCATTGATGCAAGCATTCCTGGAACTCTATTTGGGGGATAGCGAGCAACTACCACGTCGTATTCTCTTGGATTTCGTAGACGTCTCGAAATCTTTTTTCCTTTCAAGTGGGATTTGTTTTTTTGAAAGAGGAAAGTGTCGTAAGTGATGAAGTCTGGGAAATATGGTGGTTGTCGGACCTGGGAATGTGGTCCTTGGCCAAAAACTGCTGCACAATCCATAGAGACTGATAGAACTTATGTGAAATAGTGAGACGACCGCACTCTATACACTTTCCTTCCAAGTAATGCTATAAACAACAGAAACGAGCGAGACAGTGTGAATGTGCGACAGTGTTGAAAGTCAATCAGAGCCGAGCGGCTTCAATATGCATACTTTAGGTTCGTTACTATAGCAACAGTCCCGATTTTTTTTTTTTTTTTTTTTTTAACCAGACCTCGTATATATGACAGAAATTAAATGCTATCGAATCTTCGTAGGTATCTCTTATGTAGGCCACATCACAAGTGACGCGGCGCGAGACACCATCAAACAAGAAACAGGCTCGTTGGAAGAACTCATAACATGCAGTTAAGAAGAGAAAGTTGAAATGGTCATAAGATCCAACAATCTTTCTCCTGCCATCCTGTAAGATGCCACTTTGGGCAAAAAAGGCAGACAAAGAAAAAAATTGACTGAAAACCTCGTTGATTGAAAGAAATTAACAAAACCACATCACTTGAAGACTTCCAACACCAGCAACAACTACATTGGATAGCGCGAAGAGAAAATAAGGATATTATTAAATGTTGACCTTCCACAACAACTTAAATAAAAGAGTAGGAAATAAACGCCCATTGATGCTAAAAAAGTGTTGACAGCCAATTTGGGAGCCTATTTTCATGAAATGCTTTCTTTAGAGAAATTTTATAAATTTCAACCGACAGTAATACTAACTGTTCGGTCAATGAATGCCAAATGTTTCCTGTATCGGTTAATCTTACGAATAACATTACTAATTTAGGTCAGTATAGTTTCAAACTAGAACCTTAGAAGATCGTGCTGCGTCGATCTATTCAGTGGGGATTTTGTCTTAGTTCGAACCCTAAATACTAAGCTCATTGAAGAATATTGAACTACTTGTTAGGAAACATCCAAATTTGCGACAGTCTTAATTGCTGTTCCCGTTGTTACCATGACACTTGGCAGGCGGTGTTATGGCGACCTTACACCCGGCTGGCATAGGCCTTTTTATTATGATTCGAATCCCATAAAACAAACGAAGTTCTTTTGTTCTCAAACACTTAGACATTATTAGATATGCTTTGAATTATTTGACAAGGTAATAAAGCTTAAACGAAATACTTACTCGGTGTACATAGACGTCTGTTCAACAAGTAACGGCAGCACGATTGTCCTGAAAATGAACAAACACAAAACAAGAAGAGTCACGGGTTTAGAAGAGAAAGGGACACAGTCAAGCGGCGAGATTTGAAACGAAAAAATTAATAGAGATGTGAATGAAGTTGGTTTTAGTCACAAAAGCACAAAAAAAAAAGTAAAATATAAAATAAATTGTTACTTTCATTTTATACTTTATTAAAATGAGGGTGTCGATCATAATCTCGAATCTTAAAATCCCGAATGCCAAAATCCTGAAATTTAAAATCTCGAAATCTGAAATCCCGAATTTCTAAAATCCCGAAAGATCAGAATCCCGAAATTTAAAATCCTGAAATATCAGAATCCCAAAAAATAGTCTTTGGGAGAAATTTTGGAAATACCTTTATTTCTAAACATTAACATAATAGCGTTTAAATAGTGTTTATACATTTGAAATATTTAAAATTCATTAAAAAAATATAAAACCAGAAGACGGCATAAACGATGGGAAAATTTAGTAGGCAATGTCAGTGTTTATCGCATTATTGGAGAGTTTCAAAGGGAGCAGCAGCACGTGGAAAACGAATGCATTCTTTGGGGAGAGCCTTGTCCAAAAAGAAAAAAAAATGCGTTTTATCGTGGTGAAAGACTTTAAAATATAATTAACTATCGTGAAAACCAACCAGATCTTATGGACTTTCTTAGAGTTCCTGCTCATTAACTTTAATTATAAATTATTCATATATTCTGGTTTAAGAAAGAAGTGAAAACTGTGAGGATAAGGAGGATATATAACAATTTACTCTTGACTTGAAGTTAATATGGCTGTGTCTAGATGCTTCCCTGAACACTACACGATCTTAAGTTCTTCAAATCAAGATTAAACAAAGGGTTAGGAAGTACACTCCCATCAATACCGGAAAGAGTGATAACAGTTACTTGATTTGAGAAAACTCTTTTCCCGAAAAATTGTTTTAAGAGAGCGATTTTATAATTTAATTTTAATCGATAGTAACACTAACTTTAGCCAATGAATGACTCTTGACCTTTGTATTGGTTTAATATCAGTAAAAATAAAAGGCATTGTATCGTTTTGTTATATGATAGCATTGAATGATAACGCTCATCATTACTACACCTAAGTGACGTAAAAAGCATCGATTGATTTCTTTTCTTTCTTTTTTTTTTCTTTTTTTGACGCTAGAAGGTTGCGCGCCAATCAAAATTCACAGTTGCACGAAAGAAATGAAACCTCATGAGAAATTCAGACGATTTATTTGTAGAATAGGGCCTGGAAGATGAACTTATATTTGTATGATGACAGCATAGATATTTGATAAGCAAGTTTGAAGCTGTGCCAGATGTTTCATTCTTCGCTTACCTTTTTTTAACGAATTTGCTTTTTTTTGGTTCGCTTTGAAAGTTAAACGAAAATGGAAAGGGAAACAAATCAAATATATAAACTTTCAACATCGTCAAATTTCTTCACTTTAGACGAAGGAAAATTAATGAAAATGAGAAATGTTTTACCTGGTCCACAGTCTCCATTTGATTTACAACGTTTGCGATTCGTTACAGGATAGAAAGGACAGGTTCGGAACTTCATATCTGCGAGAAAGAAAAATGAAAAATTTTCGGCAAACTTGGACCTTTGTGCCAACAAAAAACAAAACAAAATGGAGTGTCAAGAGAACGTTTTTCTCTTGACACCGCTATTATCTTGACTGCCTTCACTCCCCCGGCAATGTTTATTGTTTTAAAAAACCATGATTAGAATTGTAATAAAAACTAAACATATTCATGCATTTTCTTTGTTCTTGAGAATTGACAAGAAGATAATAAACGCTATCTATTAAATTGTCTAGTGGAATGATTGGTAAGGCATCGACGAACGCGAATTAATTTGAACTTTATAATAATAAGGATTTTCTCATAGTTGATCAATATATTTTAATAATTTAGTAAATGTTTATGAATAAAAAATTGTTTTCATATTTAATTGTTTATAAATTGGTAAATGATAAATATTGCATTGCAGTAATTTTAATTGTGTTATTTTTTAGAATATTGTAAATATGAATTTATTTTTGTAATAAATAGTGTTTAATATTTTTGTTGTAAATTCTCAAAAACAAAAAATTCAATTCAAATAACCGCTTTATAAAACAATAAACATTGCCGAGGTAGTGAAGATAGTTAAAATAATAGCGGTGTCACTGGAAAAACTGACCTTTTGGCACTCTGTTTTTTGTGGGCACGAATGTCCAAGTTTGCCATTATTTCTTTGTTTTTCTGTACGAAATTTTGTCACCCACAAGCAAACAGATATTGAGTCATAAATAATTTCTATTACTGGAAACCAATTCTATATAATTATGTATCATTCTATATCATCCTAACTACCGTGGCAGAATAAATTTCGGATACACTAACATACCTTAGTTTTTGTGCAACAATGGCAGCATACATAGTGGATTGAATAATACATTTCTTAACTCCACGAATGGATGAATTGAAAGTGAATTTATGTCACATAATGCCAAGGGAGTACAAGCAAAGGAATAACGCTATGGAGACATCTTGAAAATATGTAATCTTTATGGTCAAAGAGTCATAAGTGACTAGCAAGTACAAAATTGGTTTGTAAAATTCCGTTCTGGAGAAATGTCATTAGAGGATTAACATCAGGTCGTTGCGGTTATCGGACTTTGACGATGAAACTTTAAAGTCATTTTTGGAAAGCAATCCACGGAAAAATACACGTGAATTAGCAAAGACGTTAGACATATCACAATCTACTATATAACCGATACTTTGAAAAGATAATAAAAAAATTGGTTTGCAAAGATTCGTCATCAAGATAGTTGTTTTGGTTCCACACGCTCAGAACGAAAAGTTTTTTGTTCCACACGTTTTAGTTCCACATGAAAAGAACAAAGCGAATCGTTTATTCATTACGACAACAGAGAAATAATCTATTCCTTAAATATATATCATAACAAGTGATAACAAGAGCGTTACAATGCAAAAGGCAGGGAAACTGACCCTAGAGGCTGAGCACCAGAAAAGGCCATTTTGTGTATGTGTTAGGATCATCTGGGAATTATTTCTTTAGAATTTTGAACACGCAATAAAAAAAACTAAATGTACATTTATATGCACAGCGGCTGCAACATATTTCTGAATGTTCGGTCGAAAAGCGCCCTGCACACTCAATAGAAAAATATTTTTCTCCTCCATGACAACCCAAGGCCGTATACAACAAGAATAACAAGAAAAAACTTTGGAATTCGGTTGTTCTTTTTTAACCCACGCACTATATTCACCTGACCTTGCACCCCAGCAAGAATAACACAGGAAAAAATTTGGAACTCGATTGGTCTGTTCTAACCTGTCCGCCATATTCACCTGGCCTTTCACCGTTTTTTCAGTTGTTGTAAAACTTTCTCTAATGAAAATCATATTCAAACATTCTTTGAAAGCGTCAAGTTCTGTGGGATTTTACTCAAAAGGTATTGAAGATCTTCCTGAGAAGTGGCAACAAGTCACTACAAATAACGGTGAAGATATAATTAAATAAAATGTAATTGAATATTATTCTTTGAACAATAAATTGATAAAACGAAAACGGGGATTATTCATGACAATATGTATATACTTAATCAATTCACCCCAAGAAAGGCATTAAAGTCACTAAGATGCAAAGGTTTACTGAGGATGAAAGTCAATAGGGTGAAGGAAACTGAAAAAAAACGCTACTGAAGAGGATAATAAAAGAACTGATTTTAAGAAGATGGATGACAATGGAGCTTTTAAATATTTATAGATCAGTGGCAGGTTGTTCAAGGTTTCAGCAAGTGGGCACCTGGTGGAGAATAAAATAAAAATTCAGTAAAGAAACAAACACAGACAACTTTTTTTTAGTAATAAAAAGGAATAAGAACTTTATAAAGTCATCTGCAGAATATCAGTTACTCAAGTGTAATGTGAGATGACATTTTCAAAGCTAAAGATCATCAAGATGATTAAGAAATTAAATGTCGAAGGAGAATTTGGAATCATACTTGTTGTTATCCATTGAAAAGGGATTGTTAGATGAACTGGATGCAGAAACAATTATTACCAGATTCTTACAAACGATTGTTCTTAATATAGTGAACTGCGTGTAATGCTTTATTGTGCTTTTCAACTATCTCTTAATGTGTAAATTAGGCAGTAAACTATTTTAAAATCTCAACCAATTTAAAAAAAAATTAAAAACAATTAAAAAATTCAGTCATAATATTACTACAAGTAATACGTAGAGTGCATGTACACTGTAATTACAATGAAATACGCATTTTTTTTCAAAAAAAGTTATAATTTTTCCATATGTATTTTCAAAAAATACATATGGAATAATTGTTTTTCCTAAAAGATTAACTCGCAAAAAAGAGTTGTTCTTACAATCCAAAATATGTTTTGGCTTTAAAAAAAACCCATAAAGAGTTGATAAGCTGTAAAAAAAAACGACCAATCAGCAACCTAAATTGTCCTCTTAGACTGGCTGCTAGTGAAGGCTAGAAAGCCCAGTCTGCTCTGCCATTTAACCCATAGCTAGAGGGAGAAGAGATGGATTCATACCTTTCACAGGAGCATTTGTGAGAAATTGAATGTAACAAACTCGATTGGGATCAGCGATTTGTCTTTCAGAACCGCTAATCGTTGTACTACCCGCATACCTCTGAGTGTAGTTTTTTAATAATTCTTTCAGCAAAACAACTGGAACTGAAATGCCGATCTTCTTCTTCTTCGAAGTTCTCTGCCCGTTGTCTTTCTTTTCAGTAAAAGTTTCCCACAATTCCCTCCCCTCGAGAATCACTGAATAACTTTTATTAAAAATCGCAGGTTTTATTCCATAGAGATGATAACTTTACGGTGTCTTCATTACTGTGTGTTAACAAGTTGCCTATTATTTTTCTCTTCGAAGAGACTTGAAGTAATAAAAATATGGTTGTTACGAAAGGATGCTGAGAATACCATCGGCCAAACATTTGAGCAAAGACGAAATTTTAGAGAACGGAAAAACAAAAGGGACACATACTTAGCATCAGAAAGAGACAGTTGAAATTTCTAGAGCACATAATGAGGAAAGAGGGCTTAGAAATTTTGATACTCACAGGAGAGATTGAAGTCAAGAGGGATAAAGGAAATCAACGCATAACCTACCTCGCAAGCTTGAGTAGATGGATGCCGGAACAAGGCTTAGAAGATATAACAAAAAGGCAAAATTCAAAGGACAGGAAATTGTGGAGAGTGATGATCGCCAATGTCCTGAAGAGACAAGGCACAAAGAAGAAGAAGAAGAAGAAGAAGAAGAAGAAGAAGAAGAAGAAGAGCTCATTTTTCTTTCGTTGAATAGATTTATTTGTTGTTCAAAATTGTTGTGAATATTTTAACTTAGAAAATTCTTGATTTCAAAAAAGAATTAATTGACTTGAGTTTTATATTCTCTGAAAATCAATGTCGTTTAATGAAATGTGACCAAAAAAAAAAAAAGGAAATTTAGTTTGACCTTGGTAAAGACAATTTTTTCTAAATTTGTTTAAATAGAAATTTTTTCCCGGTAATTGTTCTGATGATAAGTAGACTTAATGAATTTAATGGCAGTACGGTGGAGGAATGGATAGCGGCTCGGATTGAGCAATCGGTAGAGCCGAGTTCGAATTCAAATT
>CAHIKZ030000001.1:5395000-5440000 GCA_903632075.3 Acanthosepion pharaonis
TAGATAGATAGATAGATAGATAGATAGATGAAGACTTATTGGTAGCTGAAAATTTGGTGCATGTCTTTCTTTCGATGGTCTAAACTCATGAGTTGGGTTAAAATGAAATCCGGGGTTTTGAATGAAGGTTCTACCTTCTCCAAATATTGGAGAAATTAAAACTTTCTATCTAATAGCAGCCAGCATTTGGAAAAATTGCAATCTCTCTCTCTCTCTCTCCCCCTCTCTCTCTCTCTCTCTCTCTCTATCTATCTATCTATCTATCTCTATATATATATATATATCTATGTAAAGGTTTAGTGGAAACAGACACACACACACGCGTGCACACACACGCGTGCACACACACGCACATATATATAAGTTCACCTGTAAAAACATTTCTATAAATACTTTCATGGTTATTTTCTGTTAAGCTTTCCTCTTTGGTAACTAGACTTTGCGAATTTTAGCGCAGTACTAGATTGGCAGCTAGGTCTCATAATTTTACAGTTGAAATATCTTGATGTAACCGTAAATTCTATGTTAATAGTTTCTTCTATCGCACTAGTCGCTTGTGGAACTCTCTTTCGGCTTCTTTCTTTAAATGCCGTAATAATCGATATCTACTGTCTTCTTAATTCCTATTCTTTTATTGTTATCTCTCATTAATGATGTTTTTCTTTTTCTCATTTTTTTTCTCATACTTGCGTCTTGTTGCCTTGCTTGGGATGGAATGATTGAAAGAAAAAAGAATAAACATACTCAGGGACATACACATGGAATACGTTTTGAAGTTTGTTGATAAATGAGACAAAAACTGCTAGTCACGATCAATAAAAATTTGTAAGTTAAGTGTTCAATATTAAGAAAGAAGGTTACAAAAAGCGTATATTCAGTAGTAAAAAGCGAATGTTATAGTTACGATTGGGTTTCGTTCGTATTCTTAAAACATGCTAACATTCATTGTGCTTTTATATATGACAAGTTTTCTTCCACTTCCGACCCAAACTCACACAAGTACAATTGACTATAAATAGCGAATCCTATAACATAAAATCAAGATAAATACAACAGTATGACTAAATAATGAAACTGTAGTCAACGCTCTCGTCGTCTTTCTTTTGTAAAAACATATACTGAATTTATGTGACGTATGTATTTTAAATTTAGCAAGGTAACTGAAGTTTTCTGACGCAAAAGACGCCTGTGTTTACAAATGTAACGTAAGAAATTTAATCGCTTGAGCTGCTCTGAAAAAACCCAATTCAAAACTGATTGTAAATATATCAATATAAATGTCAATAATAATAATAACCACAACAAAGATTTTGATTTTGCTAAAATTAAATTAATAAAAAAAAAGTAGAACTGTATTTCTAGACGATAACGCTTTTAAGGCAAGCAGTCTTTGTAAGTTAAGTGTTCAATATTATTAAGAAATAAGGAAAAAAACCTTATCAAAACTTATCTTCGCGAATTAAAATTTCGCAGATGTTTTCCGCTCATCAAGGTGTTAGATATTTCGATTGAATCGATTAACAGATATCATATATTTCCTAAAAGTAGGTACCTCCAAAAATTCGTATACCTAAGGTTTAAATATATTTTTCATAAAGGAACAATCCTTTTCGAAGCTTTCCCCCAGCTTCAACTGAAAGCTAAAGGATTAAATTTTCTAATTCCAGAAAAAAAAAAAAAAAATACCGTGGAGTATTTCTAATAGAAATTTGAATGATTTTTAGTCGATGATTCTGAAAAACCAACCGAAACGGCCATTTTTAACCTTTTTAGAGAAATTTAGACAAAGCTTATTTTTACCTTTTTGAAAATCCGCTAAAATTATATATATATTTCTCAAACGTTACTTTCGTAAAATTAGCAAATTTAAAATTAAATTAATCTGTTCTGAAACAAATATCACTTATTTATAGCATAAAATTTTCTAGACAAACATTTCTTGATCTCGGTTTATTGTCATTTTCACGTCTCCTTCGATAATTTGGCTGAATGCGTTGACAGGTTTAGTACGGTGCACCAAAATTGACATAACGTTTTTTTTTGTTTCTTATAATAATTTAAAATACTATACTATTTCCTACATTATTGAGTTACCTCTATAAGGGTATTTCATTATTTAATAGTTAAAATAATGATAAATAATTTTATTAATTATTAATATTACATTAAGTTATTACATTTTTAATTTAATAACTGAGATAATAACTAATAAAATTATTATTATATTAATAATTAAAATATCTCACTCAGTTATTAACTGTTTAAATTGATAAATGAGATAATTTTACTGTATCAATTTAATTTTTAATTTAATAAATGAGAGTAACATAAGCCGAAGACCTTTATATATCAAGGGGCTTTCCCTAAGGAGGAGACAAGCTTTGAAACATGTGACCTTTTAACCATAATGTCACTTATGAGATATCATACTAAAAAAATATATCATTTTGACGCACAAAATAAACATCTTTAACTTTAATTATAGTAAAAAGTTTTGGTAGCATGATTTGTATTAAGCTTTAATTTTTACTTAGTAAATATAGTCTTCACTTAAAAACTTAATAACCTACCCCATACTCTGGAAGAATTTTAAAACATTTTTTATTAAAACTAAAGAAAAATGAAAAAAAAACTAAAAGAAAAATGCAAACAATTCTTGTAAAAATTCTTTATTCAGCAAAAATTCTCTTTTCTTCAGATAATAATGTCCATAATGTATATATTTTATAAAAGCAAATAAAAGCCTATCTAATTCGATAATTAGAGAGTTTATTGCAGTTTTTATTTTACGATTTGGAGCAGATTTTTTAAAAAGTTAGCAGTAATTGTGAAAAAAAATTGGTGATTTAATTTATCCACGAAGTCTTGCTTATAAGTAATATAAAACAATTTGCGAACTGTTTGAAATTCTAGAAAATTTCATAAAATTAATTTATAGGGTGGCCTAACAGATGTAGAAAAAATGTTTTTACCAAGATTTTCTAAAAATAAAAATTTCAAAATTCATTAAAATCAGGCAATTATTTGATTTTTTGCATGAATTTCCAATTTAATGGGTTTTCCCCGGAACATGCTACACTAAAATGGCCATTACCACAAGTAGTACAAAGTTGACAAAATCAAACAAAAAAAAAACAGATTCGTGTTAGAAAGAATTTTTAAAATAATTAAAAAAATACTTTGTTCTTTCCTCTTAATAATAAGATAAACATTTTAACGGTAAAGCTTTGTTTTTATTAGGTTTGAGGCATTTTATCATTATGCTATACTGATTTTTAGCGAATTACTGGAGGTACCTACCTAAACGACATTACATAAAAATCGTTGAATTTTTAAACCAACTTATTTTATATTTGTTCTTTCGTAAAGACATTATTGCATGACGTAATCTCGTATATATTGTCTAATTGTATCTTATATCGAATAAACTTTAAATAGCTAGAACTCTTTATTATAGGTACCTCCACTTTTTCGGCATAAATTTTCGATACCTAAGGTTTAAAATGATATTTTAAAAAATGAAAAATCGTTATTGAAGATTTAATTTTAGGTTTAATTGAAAGCTAAAGGATTAAATTTATTATTTCCAGTAAGTAAAATATTCTACTGTATTTCAGATTGAAATTATATAGAGTGGAATGTCAAATTTAATTTCCATTTCTTAAAATTTTCTTAAAAGCGGACATTTTTTTAATTTTAAGAAATTTGTAAACAAAACAAATTTATCAATTTTAAAACTCTTCCAATATATATAAATATTTCTGACACGTTATTTGAGTAAAATTAGAAAATCTAAAGTAAAATTAATCTGATTTGAAATAAATATTACTTACTTATAGGATAAAAAAAAAAGTAATATACAACCCTTCGTTATTGATCGGCTGTGTTTATCTGAAGTGATGATTGATGGACGATTGCGTGACGAAGAGATGAAAGCTAGTATGGCTGGCTAGAATTGACATAAAATTTACGAAAATTAAATTAACGCATTTTTTTTTTTAACTATCTAGTAATTTTTACAAATGAACATATTTTCCGCAATATTTATTGACCATTATTTACCTTTCGAAGATGCGTTATGCAAAAATAAAATATTTAAAATACTATAAATTTTTCTTAAATTAATTTCTCTGTAAAGAGATAAAACTCTTAGATCACGTGACTTTTTCATAATAATGTCATGTTTAGCCTTTCATAGATGAAAAAGGGAACAAATTAAGTAAAGAAATAAAAAATTATTTTGAAAGTAGAATAGTGTAACTACGTTTATTAATCTTTTCAATTTTGGATTCGTAAATTTCGACTCCACTTACTATGTCCCATGCTAGAAATAGTCCAATACAGAATTTTACACGATTTTAAACTATTATAAATTGTTATAATTAAAATTTTAAAAAAAAAGGGAAAAAAATTCTTGTAAAAATTCAATATTCATCGGAAAAATTTTATTTCTTCAGACAATAATGTCCTTAATATAACTTATTTACAATAGCAATTAAAAGCTTTTCTAATTAAATAATGTTATAGTTTTATTGCTTTCATTATTTTTCATTTCAGAGCATATTTTCAGTTAGAATAGTGCAAGTCTGAAAAACATTAGGCGATTTACATTCTCCAAGAAGACCTAACGAATTAAAAAAAAATCAGGAAATAGAAAGGTTTTTGCGAAATGTCATGAAATTAAGTAAGTGGGGGTAACATATATAAAAAAAACAAATTAATAAAATTTTCTAAAAAAATTTCCATTTAGTTGTGAATGTCCCGAAAACTTCATTAAAATCGGACAATTATTTGATTTTTACAAGAATTTCAAAATTAATATCTTATCAACGGAAAAAAGCGCAAAAAAGTCAATGTTATTATGCCACCGGATTTGAATCAAGTACGTCTGGAGCATCCTCGATATGCGTCCTTCTAGATTTCCTGATTTGAATCAGCTACGTCTGGAGCATCCTTGACATGTGACCTTACAGATTTCCAGATTTGAATCACCTACGTCTTGAGCATCCTCGACATGTGTCCTTCTAGATTTCCAGATTTGAATCAACTACGTCTGGAGGATCCTAGACATGCGTCCTTCTGGATTTCTAGATTTGAATCAATTACGTCTGGAGCATCCTAGACATGTGCCCTCCTAGATTTCCTGATTTGAATCAGCTACGTCTGGAGCATCCTCGACATGTGTCCTCCTAGATTTCCTGATTTGAATCAACTATGTCTGGAGCATCCTCGACATGTGTTCTTCTAGATTTCCAGATTTGAATCAACTATGTCTGGAGCATCCTCGACATGTGTCCTCCTAGATTTCCAGATTTGAATCAACTACGTCTGGAGCATCCTAGATATGTGTCCTTCTAGATTTCCTGATTTGAATCAACTACGTCTGGAGCATCCTCGTCATGTGTCCTTCTAGATTTCTGAATTTGAATCAACTACGTCTGGAGCAACCTCGACATGTGTCCATCTAGATTTCCAGATTTGAATCAATTACGTCTGGAGCATCCTAGACATGTGTCCTTCTAGATTTCCGAATTTGAATCAGCTACGTCTGGAGCATTCTCGACATGTGTCCTCCTAGATTTCCAGATTTGAATCAACTACTTCTTGAGCATCCTACACACATGTCCTTCTAGATTTCCAGATTTGAATCAGCTACGTCTGGAGCATCCTCGACATGCGTCCTTCTGGATTTCTAGATTTGAATCAACTACGTCTAGAGCATCCTAGACATGCGTCCATCTGGATTTCTAGATTTGAATCAACTACGTCTGGAGCATCCTCGATATTCGTCCTTCTAGATTTCCGGATTTGAATCAACTACGTCTGGAGAATCCTAGACATGTGTCCTTCTAGATTACCTGATTTGAATAAGCTACGTCTGGAGCATCCTTGACATGTGTCCTACTAGATTTCCGGATTTGAATCAAGTACGTCTGGAGCATCCTAGACATGTGTCCTTCTAGATTTCCGGATTTGAATCAGCTACGTCTGGAGCATCCTCGACATGTGTCCTCCTAGGTTTCCAGATTTGAATCAACTGTATCTTGAGCATCCTCGACATGTATACTTCTAGATTTCCAGATTTGAATCAACTACATCTGGAGCATCCTAGACATGTGTACTTCTAGATTTCCGGATTTGAATCAATTACGTCTGGGGCATCCTTGACATATGTCCTTCTAGATTTCCGGATTTGAATCAATTACGTCTCCGTCTGGAGTATCCTCAACATGTGTTCTTACAGATTTTCGGATTTGAATCAACTTCGTCTGGAGCATCTTCGACATGTGTCCTTCTAGATTTCCGGATTTGAATCAGATATGTCTTGAGCATCCTAGACATGTGTCCTTCTAGATTTCCGGATTTGAATCAGATATGTCTTGAGCATCCTAGATAAGTGTCCTTCTAGATTTCCCGATTTGAATCAACTACGTCTGCAGCATCATCAACATGTGTCCATCTAGATATCCAGATTTAAATCAGCTACGTCTGGAGCATCCTCGACATGTGTCTTTCTAGATTTCCGGCTGTGAATCAATTACGTCTGGAGCGTCATCGCCGCGTAGACTTCCAGCTTTCCTGATTTTAGATCTTAGACTTGTTGCGTTCCATGGCTACATAGCCCAGTCTACCTTGCTATTTAATCCACAGCTAGAGTTGAGAAGAGACGGATTCATAACCTTCCCCGGGAACATGTGTGTGAAAGTGAATGCAACGGACTAGTCAAGAATTGGAACTAGGTGTACAGTAAACAATCAATACACTTTTAGTATATTACTGTATATGGGTGAAGCAAGTTTCTCTCGTGCTATTCTGCATCTAAATATCAGCCTACGAGCTACAACTAGATGTCGGACAACGAATACCGCCATCAGCGTTAAATTCCCAATCATTTATTTCACAAAACAAGTTTATTTATTAAGTTTAATTACATCTAAGCCTTGAAATAATAATGAAGTGATCTGCATATTAAATTTTAAAAAAAGTCGTTCAAGTAAATTTAAATGAAGATACAACTAGAGCAAGAAAGTGAGAAAAAGAAAATAAAGTCTTTACGGAACACATACTCAGACTGCTATCACAATGTGGGATATAAACAACATCGAAAAAAAAACAACAAAAAAATAATCACTGGGAAGTTGATTGAAGTTGGCTAAGTTGTACGTCTAAACACATCAGACGCCAGAAATTTAAAATTTAAAGTTTAGCGTCCTTAAATCTTCATCTCTATGCATAATTATAGCCCACGTTTTTATTCCCCCCACCTATACATATATAATTTCATCAATAAGAACATTTGTTTAGTCTGATGAAGTCCTTTTGAAGGACGAAACGCATTGCATAGGATTTTCTTTTAAACATTTTATATATCATATTTCTCTCATACTCTAAATAACAATTGAGATTTCTTTTTTCTCTTTCTGCATTGCCTTATTCCATCATTTTCTGATCAGAATTTGATAAATTTTTATCTTAATCGTGGATCAAACAATGCTAATTTGTACAGTGAAATTAATTATGATTAATGAAACCATTTTAATATAGGAAGCACCAGAATAACTTTGCAGTATTAAATGAATTCATAATGGTCAAGGTAAAGCAAAATAATAAATAAAAAAAAAGAAAGAATTTAAAAACAATATAAAATTAATCTTTATGGCGCCAGTTTGTTGAAGAGAAGAAAAAGAAAAAAAGAACGTTGGGTGCAAAAATATTAAACAAAAATGGCAGCCATTTTCAGTCAAGTGAGAAGTCGAATACCACTCAATGTTCTCTCTTTTTACCTCATTATTTTTTGTATTGCATTTATTTTCTCAGTAAAAATTAAAGCCAATTTAACAGCTTTAACCGACTTCTACAACTAATACACTTTTTTTTTCATGTAATTTCATCTTCTGAAAAGTAGGACACGAGAGTCGGCCGCTTCTTTTCAAATCGTCTTCTCATTTGCTTTGGCATTTGAGAATATGGAACAGAATTTGTCACTTGACGATACTGCGGTTTAAGTCCATGATAAATGTAAATAAACAGTATATATACTACATTCCATGCAACTTGATGTAGAACTTCGAACGCAATATAAACTGAATCAAGCAGCAAGGCCTCTGATCGGGAGATTGGAGGTCTTGAGGAGCGTGGAACTACCTCTTAATTGCGGTTGTTCCCAGGTCCACCCTGACCTGGGGTGGTAGCAGCTCTTAGGGGCCCAGCTATGGGTAAATAGTGAACTCCAAAAGAAAACGCTATGAAAGTATAAAAATACATTTTTATAGTAAAAATATCAACAATACATTTTTATATAAAAAAATTATCAACAATGCATATGTATAGAAAATTACCAACAATATGCACATATTAACAAATTGTAGCGACTTCACTCAAATCCGTTTAAAATATTACCACACAAGTAACATGAAATAATTCTTTCATGACATTAAGCCATATAACATCTGATAATTTCTTAAATCAAGCTCTGTTCCAAAATATAACTTTAATAGAACAACAACATAAAACACATCACCGCCTCTAGTAATAATGTCCACACAAACTTGTATATGCGAAAAAGTTGAGTATCATCTACCATTTATTCAAGTGTGAAAGCAGAATAACATTTTTATTACTTCCAAGCTCCCAAGAAAATTAAATTTCGGCATTAAATGACCCATAAGGAGTTGATGTGCCGTTGGACAGACAAATAAAAATATAAATTAAATACAATACAAACTAAACTGTAGTTTAAGGCTCGTTTGTCCAATTGAAAGTGGGCTACTTTGTAGGTTGTATTAATCTGCCCGCTGATTGTACCGATTTACCCAAGGGAAAAAGATAATAGATAATCGTGTAGCAATATTATTTTCTTAACTTGAATGTATTTACTATCGATTATAAACTTTTATGGATCAATGTATTTTAATTTTATCTTTTTGACGAGAACGATGTCGTTTTTTCTTCTTCTTCTTCTTCTTCTTCTTCTTCTTCTTCTTCTTCTTCTTCTATGTTCAGTGTCCGTTCAGGACTTTGTCAATCATGATTCTCCGCAATTTCTTGTCCTTTGTAGCACTTAATAGATGTTGTCCTAAACCTTGCTTCGTCATACATCTACTCAAGCTTGCTAGATGGGTTATGCGTTGTTTTCATCTGCCCCTCTTGCCTTCGATCTGTCCTGTGAGTATCAAATTTTCCAAGCTCTCTTTCCTCCTTATGTGCCCTGGAAATTTCAACTGTCTCTTTCTGATGGTAAGTATAAGTATCCTTTTTGTTTTCCCTTTCTCTAAAACTTCGTTGTTACTCACATCTTCAGTCTATGATATTCTCAGCATCATTCTGTAGAGGTACATTTCAAGTCTCTTCTTCATCTGTGCGATGATCCTTCATTGGAGGACGGATATTACATAACAGTTCAGTCACTGTTTTTTATCTTGAAAGAGGCTGCTTTTATCTTTACATTAGCAGTAAATTATTTTTTCTAGTATTTTCCTATTTCAAGAAAAAAAGTATCAAGAGATGTCGATTACAAGTTAATTTGCAAAATTAATTTAAAGTAAAAAATACTTTTCTTTCTTTTCTTATTTCTCGGACACACATATCGTCGTATGAAAAGAGGCAAGTTGGTCGATGGAGAAGGTTGAATAGCTTTGTGATTCTACTGCTTGATGGCACCACGATTAGCGGCATTCGAGCAGAAATATCTTCCCATTTTTTTTCTGAGTTTGATTCACATGTAAGTAAACCATAAGAGGAATAGTGTTGGATTACAATAAGCATAACTTAAGTGTACCTATTATAGATCAGAACCAGTGGGGTTTATCCATGTGTCATTGATTAAAAATGTGACAAATGTTTCTTATCTTGAAAGTTTTTTAGATCTTCCCATTGATATGAAAGCCATCATTTTGAAGTGGAGTTAAAAGATGGTTTTCAAAATTATTTCCAAATAAAAATCTAAAAAGTGTTGAATGCATATGTCGTTTCATATATTTTAACTGAATGTGAATATATCAGAGAGTGCATTTATTATATGGCTCTTGTACATAATATTTTGTATTTAATATATTAAATATATATTAGCATTAAGTTATTTATTTTCGAAAAATATTTTTATATTTCAAGAAATAGTGACAATAGATGCCGATTACAAGATTCTTTGCAAAATTTGTTTTAAAGTAAAAAATGCCTTCTTTCACGTTTCTTGGACACACATCAGCTCATATAAGAGAAAGGTTGAAGTTGGATATAAAAGGCATATATTTATTGATATTTTTCACAAATTTATGTATATTAATTGAAATTCGCTGATTTTAAACAAAAGTTGTTTCTGAACAAGAGCAAAACTGATAAGAGTTCAAATAACCAGAGCTTCAATCTTATTTCAATAATTGGTATATGCAGAACATTAAATAATATAAAATCCCTTCTCATTTCGTTAATAACATTTACATTGACAAAAATAAATTTGCTGATCACAAAATTAGTGCTGAAATTCTTTTTATATATCCTGATCTACCACTTAACCACCTGTGGAAAATTTATGCACCATTTTAAAACTAAATTTGAAATACCTTTTATCCATAGAAATCATATAAATACCACTTATAATTGGCATATTGTTTGTCGTCATTCCAAGCCAGATAATACAAATTGATATCATTATTAGTCCCAGGCCATAGAATTTGTGTCAGAAGGCAACTGATCCACAGCTAGCACTATACATTGCATAATTTTTTTTCCAATATTTCAAAGATGGTTTAAATATAATATAAGCATATAACGAGGTCCTCAGCTTTTCACCGACCGGATAATGAAACCTCAAGTTGCGTCTCTTTTCTCATTCCTGTTGCTGCGCATGGAAAAAGAAAGTACGAAAAAAAAACTTACAAAGGAAACGAAAGGTGAAAATAAACACCACGGTGACAAATCATGACACGACCCCCCTTTTTTTTTTTTAGTATATTTCCTTGTTTATTTTAGGGATTCTCATGCATTGCCTGGGTAGGTGGGTGGGTAGGTAGGTAGGTAGGTAGGTAGGTAGGTAGGTTCTGCTCAGGGACAACTTTTGCCGTTTTTGACATCTCATATCAGCTTTCGCCTCAAGAAGCGAAAGATCTGACTTTCGACTGCCAACCCTCTGCTCATCTCTAATTCATGACAAATGGTTGGAAACTCTCTCTCTCTTTCTCTCTCTTCTCTCCCCCCCCTCTCTCTCTCTCTCTCTCTCTCTCTCTCTCTCTGGACAGCGTGAACACTTAGTAGCAATTTTATTGACAGGCATAAAGAAGCTATACAAATATCACTTATAAATGATAGATACAGTTTTCTGTCATTCCAAGCCATATAATTTAAACGTACAACGGACTCCTCTCGGTCTTTCATCGATTGGACACATAAAACCGTACGTCACATCACTATTCTCGTTCGTGTCAGCGTGCACCAAAACCTTACTGCAAGGAAAAGAAAGGGGTAAAATTCCATGGCCAGAAATGAGGACTCGAACCCTGTTTCCACTATATTAAGGTGTTTATTCAGATTCATTTTCACGGTGTGGGTGAGTGATTAGGCGACACTTGGGACAACTTCTATCACTTCTGTCATCTCAGACTAACAGGCCAGGTTTTCTCCCCAACTCGTTTTTCTATCCACTCTCTGTACATCTTAACATCACGACACGCGGCTGGCAATTCTTAACGGACGGCATTAGAATTTTAACGGGCGTTTTAAAATTGTGCTATGTCAATCCCAACTGTGACTGTTAATATAAACCTCTGACCGGAAATCCTTAATACCCGGTTTTGTTGTCACTTTCCCCCAAAGTTTTAATTTATTTATCTATTATTTTATTCTTTTTGTTCCACTGGGTGGCTGCCACGAAGACCTCACTTCACATTATTGCTGGTCATAAAACACGAAACACTTGAAACCGAGATAAAATTACACACCATCCATTTCTATGTGGGGGTCCTAATCATAGCGTCACATAATATAAACTTAAGGTATACAAATCCAGGCCTTAGAATTTGCATCCGTAGGAACCTTACATTACATATTCTTTCTCAAACATTCTTTCCAACATTGTTCGAGCCTATAAAGGAAAGGCTTCCTTGACCTACATTCTCCTAATGACTTAATCAGAGACGTGGATCAAGTGTTACATAAAAACAACAGAAGGTTCAAATCATCAGCAAGGAAATATGTTCAAAACAAGAAACGGGAGGAGTAAATGACTGTGACATTCAAACGCGTCGGGTTTTCACTGATAAACAACAAGAGAAGTTAGATAAGTACATCCTTACAACATCAAAAATATATTTGGCTTATAACCAAAAGAAATAAGGATTCCCGCCCTTTACTTGCAAATAATTTGTTATTAAAAACTCTCAGCAAGAAATGGATGTTTAGGTTTAGACTTGATTGCTATTTTCATCAAGCATACCCCGAATTTATCCATACGAATTTCTGATCCTATACGTTTAGATCAAGCTACAAACTTCAACATACTCAGTTCTCTAAATATGATGAGGTTATTGTCTGTGATAAGTTTCAAGCAGCTAATATATTGAAGTGTGATTATGTAAACACAGCGAAGCCCTCTCTCAGCTATTCATTGACCGGAGAAAATAACCGCACGGTGCTTTTCTATTCTCGTTCGCGACGGCGAGCATAAAAATAGTAAAGGTCCATTGCACGTTCACAAGGAAACGAAAGAGGAAAAAGGAAACGACCACAGTGAGAAATGAAAAACACGAATCCTATTTTCGATACATTCAGTTGTTTATTTCAGGGATTCACACGCACAGACTGGGATGGTAGTTAGGTCACACTTGGGACAACTTCTACCATTTCAATCTAACAATTTTTCTCCTCAAACCGCGTGAACTGTGACCCTTTCCTACTAACCTTCTTCTCGTGTCTACATTACAACACGTGGCTGGCAAATCTAAGGGGTAGAACCGGAACTACTTCAGGAAACAGTTTCTCCTTCAATCCTAACTGTGTCTATTTATATAAAACTGTGAACGGAAATCTGTAATTTCCAATTTGTCGCCACTTGTTTCCAAAAGTTTTCATTTATTCATCTATTATTTCCTTCTCTTTTGGCCAAGTGCGTAACTGCTCTTGAAGTTCCAACTACACAGACTTTATCGCTGGTCATAAAAAACACACAAAAATAAACTGAGATAAAATCATTCATTATCCTCTTCTATGTGGGTGTCCCGATCATCGCTGTAGTGCCACAGCTAAATTGGTATATGTTGAAAGCATGGAATAATAATAATACAACACAAAATGTACTTAAACAAAATGTATTGACACAAGAAAGGGTACACAATATTTACAGATAGTTTTGGTATATTCCTGGTAAGACCGTTCTGGAGAATGTGTTGACTGAGTCGCAGTCGGGCAGAGTCTCTGGTTGAATCTCTTGATTCCTCCCTCTCTTCCCGGTACCAACCATATTTATATGGTCGGTACTCCACTATGCAAATTAGGTGGATCCTACCACATCAGTATAGTAGCAATGAAAGGTACAAAAATAGTTGAATCTGTTACTTTTGTTGAGCCGTTACTGCTGTTTGTCTTATTACTACTTTTGTTCTACTCGTGCTGATATTGTCTAGAAGGTTTTCAAGGGGCAATTTACACGGGATTCACTAATTGGCAGTATTCGTGGAATTAGCCAATTTTGATGATTGACGAAAGAAAGCGTTCTGGAATTTATCGATCAATTTGTGAAGGACAGGTGAAAAAAACGTTTCTCATATTACACATCACGCCCTGACAAAGGAATGCTTGAGTTTCAAAGGGAAATTATTTTGCTTTGCGCTCGTTTTCCACCCAACTTTCTCCTTAAATTGTAATCACTTGACAGATGTTTTTGGCCCGAAGAAAAAAAACAAAAAAAACTCCCTGCTTCCAAAGATATATGCACGAGAAATAATTCTAATAAATCAATGACAGTATATGCACCCCCATCACTTTAATAGAAAAGAATTGTTATCAACAAGTTGCTATTCGTTCAAATTTGATAAAAGAATGCGAAATCTCAAGAATCGTTCCTCACATCTCTGACATTTTAAGTCTTTACTTTTATCTCATCCACAACCAAACCTCATTCAGTCAATCTAAAAGTAGGTATACAAACTCATGAAGCCAGAAGCATTGAGACAAACATGTAAAAGACGCACCCATTTAGTGGACAAACTTTTCTTCCACCTTGGCCTTTTCTGATACTCGTTGTCCAATAACAGTCTTAACTCTCCCAGACAGAACCAACGACCAATGTCCCGATATTCATGTGCATATAAAACAACAAGACTATGATCGACTAGTGTAATACTTTGCAGAACAAGATTATAATATCCAGAATATTCTTGACCATTGTCTCCTGTGAAGACGTCACTGTTGTTATAGGATACCAGCTTCTCTCATAAGCAACATAAAGGCAAACTATCCAGCGAGATCTTAGACAACCATCAATTTTATCAAAGCTTTTATTATGTGCATTGAAAATGTAAATAACAACTCTATTTGAATGCTGTTCTTTTATTTTATTTTTCCTTTCTTTTTCTTTCCTTTCAGTATAATCTTCTTTCTTTTTTGCACTCCTCTCTCTTAGTGGCTTCATTGCTTTCCTTTCGGGGAAATAATTAAAAAAAAAAACAAAACAATATTACAACACATACTGTAGACATGATTTTAAATGATTTGCACAATACTGTGGTACTGACTGCAACTTTGTATCAAATTCGCAATAAATTCGTTTTATTATGTCTGACCTAGTCAACTTGTAATTACTTCTTCAGGAAATGTTTTATGATTTATAAATGAAATTTTATGTATTTTACAATGTAATATTTGTCCTTCACCGTATTGGGTATAACAGTCATTCGGTTTGGTTAAAGCAGAGTGTTCCCTACTAAGAAGTATTCCTCAGCTGAAGAGACTTGTCCTCAAAAGATTTGTTCTTTACCCAAAGTCTAACCGAAAACGCATCCAGTAAAGACCAGAAAAAAGTGAGGATCAGATATTAAGAAGGTAGAAGACGACAAAAGCTGCAAAATAACGAAGCAAACTTCAAACAAGAAAACCGACACTAATGAATCTACAGATGATGAAATCACTTGTTTGGTGACCTTAGAACTTTATTCCAATCTAAGTGTTGGTGAGAATTGGGTAAAATGCACCTCTTGCCGAATGCGGTTGCACATGCATTTCAAAAGACAACAGGGATGACTTCGTTAAAACTGACGATTTTGACTTTGTTTCTATTAGGTTGTTCGAAAAAAATAATGTCCGATTTTAAAATAAACCTGTTGTGTACTAATATGTCCTTATAATAGTTGCACAAAATTATATTATTCATTCCTGATGATTAAAGATTTAATGTGATATCCATCTCTTTCACAATTTTAACTTATTTACCTCTCATTTTGAACATGCAAAAAGAAGAGATGCGTTTAGATTTTTTGCATGAATTAAAGTTTGGTCATAATGCTTCTCAATTTGCTGCCAACAATAACAAAGCATGTTGATGAAGCATCCACTTGTGATCGGATAGTACAGCTTTGACCTCTGAAGTTCCGCAGTAGGGATACGAGCCGAGAAGATGGCAGGAGGCGTCCATCTGAAATTAACAATCAACATCTGAAGGCACTTGTCAAAAAGAAATCATCGTGTCAGAGAAATGTCTCAGATAATGGGTGTCTGCATTTCAACAATATTGAATCATTTCAAGAAAATTGGCAAGGTGCAAAAAACTCGATAAATAGGTTCCGGATGAAGTTAGTGAAAGTCAAAGAGTTCGGTGTTTTCAAGTGTGTTCTATGCAGCATCGTCGAAATTCGAATGTTTCATTTCTGGATCGAATAGAGACTTGGGATGAGAAATGAATCCTTTATAACAATAGTAAACATCGACTGAATAGCTTGATCATGACGAAACACCCAAATAATTTAAAAAAACTGAAATTGCACAAATAGAAGATTATGGTGAGTGTCTGGTGGTCCACCATCGGCGTTATCTATTACTACCTTCTAGAATCTAACCAGAGCATCACTGCCAAAGTTTACTGCCAGCAAGTGGATAAAATGCACATTCAGTTAAGCAAAATGCGATCGGCACTGGGTAACCAAGGAGGTTCAATTCTACTTCAAGACAATTGTACAGCCACAGGTTGTCAGGATGACACTGAAGAAACTTGCAGATTTTGGATATTAGACTCTTTTGTATATCCACCATATTCTCCTGATCTGTCGCGCACTGGCTACCATTTTTCAAGCACCTTGACAATTTTTTAAATCAAAAGACAATCCATTGGTGTTTCCCTGCATGAGTTCGAATCTCATCCACGTCACCATTGTTGTAATGCTGTCTTTGTTCAAAATAGTTAGGAGTGAATGTAGTTAAAATAATAGCGGTTTCAAAGGAAAAACCTTCATTTTGACACACCGTTTTTTTGCGGGCACGAAGGTCATTGTTTGCCTTTTTTTCATGGTAACATTTCGTCATACAAGTTTTTGATAGGAAGTTACAGTCAAATGGAAAATCTTCCAATAAGCTCAGATCTTCCCTAATTATTTCAGCAAACACAACGAATATTCAATGAAAAACTATCATATAATTAAAATTTTTCTGCCCATTTTATTAATTCTCTGCCTATTCTGGTCAGGTCTTCATAGAATTTAAGCTAGTTATTTATACCTGTCTATATTTCTGTAATTTATATTGTAATTAATTACACGATTTACATCGTTCGACCTGTTTCGAACTGAACCCTTTATTTCGTCCACCGGGGTAGATTCTTCTAGTTCCACCTATCATGCCTCTCCCGGATGTCTCAGTTATCTCCCTTTAACTCAACTCTCCAAACTTTTGTTCGCCACTGCATTAGTTCAGTATTGAACTCACAAATCTTTGGGTCAAGTCACTGGATCCAACCAACGCTTTTATTCACTGAGTCAAGTGTCCTTGAGAATAATTTACACCGGTCGACGAAATAAAGGGTTCAGTTCGAAATTCCAATCACCTGAAGAAGGCCGGAGCTTACAATGGCCGAAACGTCGTGAATATGTTAACAAAGATGAGAACAACAGTCAGAACAATGTAAATATTTAAGTATACATTAATAAAAATTTTAATGACAGCATTTCAAAATTTAATATTTTCGGTGTTATTTCTTTGTCTGCTATCTTTTTAATTTTATGATTTTGTCTTATGGTTACCAATAAACTTCTTTATTTATATATTTTTTTAATTTCGCTTCCTTCACTGTGCCTACCATCACTCCCCTGAATACAAACATAACTTTTGCCGTCGTTCAAATCCTTTTTATAACAGCTTTACTAGTGTCAGTTGACGCAATGCATATAAATAACTTAATTACAATCGATTAGTCATACATCTAGCGACATTAAAGGAATCGTAAAACTAAATTAATGGTATATCTACTGCAATCTTCGCTCTGAGACCTGTATTGAGTTTGTGATAAAGAATAAAGAAAAGCTTTAATTTACCTTATTTGCATTTGAATAGCACGCACGCCTCTATTTCACAAGGATATTTTGTGGAGAAAATCTAGTATGTTTTATCATATATTTATTACTTCCATAGGGGGAAATGTATAATTTGTGCACGCAAATACAATATTGTAACAGTAAACTGGAATAAAGTGTGAAATCATATATTGTAGCTTTAATCTAAATTTAAACTAAATTAAATTTGTCAAAGCAGAAAATAAATACCGGTCGTCTCCCATCCATAATACGGTTGTATTGGGCGCAGGGCGTCTTATGCGAAGGCAAATAATTACTTAAAGCAACTGATTACTGTAGATAAGTTTTGATCGAAATATTAGGTATTATATTATCGTAAGTATTTTTTTTTTTGAATCAGTTGTAATAATGACTATATCTTCCTAACTAACCGTTCCTAAACGATACTAAATATATCATAACAAGTGATGAAAAGTGGGTTGCATATGACAATGTTCAACTTCAAAAGCTGTGGATTGGCAAGGATAACTTTCTACAAACGACCCCAGAAGTTGAGCTCCAAGGAAGAAAAGTAAAGTGCGTATGGTGCGCTCGTCGCTTCATTTGTTCTTAAAACACGATGAAACAATAAATGCACATTTATACATCCAGAACCTGCAACCAGTCCATAAAGGATTGGTCGAAAAGCGAGCTGCGCTCGTCAATAGGGAAAAAGTGTTCTTAATGACAACACAAGGCCGCATGCAAGAAGAATATCACAAGAAAACATGTTGAAAGTCGACTGTTTTTTCAACTCCAACCGCCATATTTACCTGGCCTTTCATCAATCGATTGTTACCCTTTTTTCTTTTTTTTTTCAATTGCCGCAAAATACTTTGATGCGGAGAACTTTCTGTAATGAAAACCAAATTCAAGAGCTTTTCGAAAACCTTTTCGCATCAAAACTTGCGGAATCTTAGTCAAAAGTTACCGAAAAGCTGCTTGTTAAGTGTAAAGTTATTGCAAATAATGGTGAATACATAATGGAATTATATGCAATTGTACTTTATTTTTTATTTTTTTAATTTATTTTATTTTTTAATTTTAATCAAAGAGTATTGAAGACCTCGCTGATAAGTGGTAACAAGTCATTGCAAATAATGATGAATATACAATGGAATTTTATGCAATTGTACTATATTTTTTACATAATAAAGTTGATAAACGAAAACAAATTATTCATGATTCAACTTAACAGTTTAGCTTCTTGAAATTACTGGTCAACTTTAATTGTTCCGTTTACATATTTTTTTAGACATTTCTTTATGCATATTCCCCTTCGAATGCGTTTTCTTGTCTCTGACATTTTACTTTTAGCAATCGCTAGTAAAGAATTTTGAAAGCTTTAATAATTACTTACGGAACTTGTTTCCTTTCTTAGATATGAGATTGAACCGAACTTGAATTTATATTGAAATGTGAATATCACTGTTGACTAACCATATTAATTAATTAAGATTTAAACTTTTCCCACATGAAGCTTTAACTTCCCTACATATTTTTCTATGTGATATAATGTCATTAGTCTTACCCAGATTTGACACAAAGCCATATTCATGGAATGTCTATTGAAGAATTAAGTCCTTGTAAGATCAAATCACTAGCCGTGACATTATATTTCATTTTACCCATTTTCAAATTGTTACAGAAGTTACAGTACCAAATGAATAAGAAATGGCGTGGTTCCAGTGTTTCATCTTGAGTAGCATAACTCACGTTAACAGAAAATAATAAGAGGTAACCCGCTACAATGGAAATGAGGTGTTGTTAAGGAGGATTTATTGAAGCTTTCGCCTCGGACTATATGCAAAAATAATAGGAAACTTCGTCTTCAAAATGCTTCTTCTGTAATTGCGATGTATTGCACGAATCTTCAGAATCTGTAGACAATTTTGCTTTCAAAGAACTGAAGAACTCTTCTATTGGGTTTAACACTGGACTCTAAGATGGCAAAAATCTAACAGATAGCCCATCACTTGTAATTGCAATTAGCACGACTCTTAAGTGCTGCTATTTCACATTGTCCATAGTGAATTACTTTGAATAAGATTATTTTTTTTATTTTGAATAAAAGAATCTTTTTATTTCGAATAACGGTCCCTTTTTTTAATAAAAGTATTTTTAATTAGAATGAAAGTATATTTTATTTGAATAAAGTTATGTGGCGAGTGAATAACTCTGTAATCAAAAATGCATTCTTTAAGCTGAAATTATGGTCAGAACTTATTATTAGGATCCATTAGTGCACCGAGGGTATTGTTCTGTAAGTACGTAACCAAAAGACAATTCTAAAACAGCAAAAATCGATGAAATTAAAGAAAGGAATTTGTCAGAATTTGTAAAGAAGGAAAATCTTACTTTCACATTTCAGTGTTCGCTCTTTATTAAATTTGAATCAAAAAGTAAAGAAAAAGATCAAGAGAGCAGTGTGCAAAAAACAAATTTAGGCTATATGGAGATTTTCTAAGCGTAGCTTAGATGTGGCACAAGGCCGAAAGTACGGTGCACCCAGTAAGAATCGAATTCACTAAACAGTCGAAATTGTTTTAACGAGAAAAGCTTGCTAACAATTACACCACGTCGAGGTGGCCCAACCATTTTAGTTTATGTGGTGGTTTTCTAAGAGTAGATTAGATGTGGCACAAGGCCGAAAGTACGGTGCACCCAGTAAGAATCGAATTCACTAAACAGTCGAAATTGTTTTAACGAGAAAAGCTTGCTAACAATTACAACACGTCGAGGTGGCCCAACCATTTTAGTTTATGTGGTGGTTTTCTAAGAGTAGATTAGATGTGGCACAAGGCCGAAAGTATGGGTCACTTAGTGAGGATCGAATTCACTACTTAGTCGTAATTGTTATAGCGATACAAGCTTGCTAACCATTACACTATGTCAAAATGCCCCAACTATTTTGTGGTGGTTTTCTAAGAGTACCTTAAGATGTGGCACAAGGCTAAAAGTATGGAGAACCCAACGAAGATCGGGCTCACTTTTCAGTCGTAATTGATCTAGCGAGACACGTCAAAGTGCCCAAACATTTTAGTTTATGTGTATAGATACAAATACACTTCGTTGAAGACAAACAAATGACATAGAACAAGAAAACGGAAAATATAAATAATTATGAATGGATTTTTTTAATCAATCAGGAAAATTACTCATGAACATCTTTTTAGCTTTTTCATAGTTTATCTTTTCACAAAAAAAATCAGTTTCAAAGATAAAATAATACCAATAATTTTTATCTTCGCAGCATTTTCAAATCTAATAAGATGTCCTTCACAGACTTAGAAACCAACTGCGAGATAAAAAAAAAAATAACTTCACCGTCATTCTCCCGCTGGCATGAAATGTGGGAAATGCAAGCAATAAACTGTGTCTTTGAATAAAGGTCTAAATTATTCTTTTTTTCCCTCTTAACATAAAATGTATATCCTTGTCCTCTCTTTTTGTTTGTATGTGTGCTGAGATTCTCCTAAGCGGGTTGTTGACCTTTGGAATTTTAAATGGGGCATATCAGTTTCTTTCATAAAATCTCAGCTTTGTGCAAAGCTGCAACCATTTCTGCCTTTATCTGACCTACTACACATGTTTTATTTTATTTATTATTATTATTATCATCATCGTCATCTGTGAATCTAGCGCAGTTGTTGAGTTGCCTCCGTGCTAAATCAGTTGTCTAGCGGCTAGTGGGATCTTAGGTTCAGTTTCACTTGTTGAGTCGCGGATAACCAACATTACAAATTTTAATCCAAATGTTATCCAAAATCATGAAAGTTTTCTAACCTTTAATTAATTTCGTACTACCTAAATCCTCTTTGGGAATGTAGCTTGTGCGTGAATATACACAATTTCACAATTAATGCTACACAATTTCCAATCATGTGTATAGTTATATACACATGATTGGAAAGCATTATTGTGTAGCATTTATTATAAATAATGATTGGTTTCTCGTTTCCGGGTAGGCCCGTCTGTTATGATAGCTATTTCTTCCCTGTTACAGACGCTTGCACCGGGAAATTTAGCGTTTCTTCAACACACATAGTCAACCTGTGGTTTACACTGCAGCTAAATTGAACAAATTTTCTGTATAATTTCTGTGAGAGAGCCTCATAATCTGGCGGGATTTATAGTTGAATAAATTCAATACACTCAAACCCTCGGTCACGATGACTTGTGTATTCCGACTCCGTGTTAACAAAGCCATCGACGATTTCTGAATAATTCCGTCGACCTAATTTCATTAAAAAAAATGTGGTTCAAACTCTGGTATGGTTTTCACGCATTTTCCAATGGTACAAGTGCATGCTGGGATTGTTTCCGCTGATCAAGAAGCCACCTCCCTGACAAATGAGACGAATTCGAACCTAAGTCTCATTCTCGGAATGCTGACGCCTTAACCACTCGGGCATGCGCCCATTATGTACCGTAACGGTATTATAATTATGTTTCTTTTTTTTTTAATCATTTCACCCCAAGCAAGGAAATAAAGCCACTAAGACGCAAGATGCACTGAGTATAAGGAAATAAGGGAAAAACACCATGAAGGAGATAGGACAATAAAAGAACAGGAATTAAGAAGACAGAATTTAACGATTGACATTGCATTTGGGAAGATCAGAGTTGGCTGGGAAGAAGAAAGTTGGAAGAAAGTTCCACAAGCGAAATTCTCTTTCAGCGATGTAAATTCGTCCAGGAGTTGACTTCGAGAAGCGAAAGCCATATTGCTTATCTGAAAGAATAACCTGCAATCTTAGTTAACGAATTCACAGTTGATTAGAGCCTCTAGTATTTTGACTAAAAGAAGTAGAAGACTCATAGGCCGAGAGTTATAAGGATCAGACGGTTCACCTTTCCTTAAAGACTGAAACTACAGAAATTTCCAACAACTATGAAAGCAAGAAACAGTAAAGCGCTTATTGTAAAGTTTAGAGAGATCAGAAGCCAATTCAAGAGCACATTTCTTAAAGATTATTGCAGAGATACCGCCAAGTTCACATGTTGTGGGAATCCAGTTTAGAGATGATAGCAAAAACCATAGGATGCATATCGCTTATTAGAAGTTGAGTTCTAAATGGAAAGTTAGGTAAAGATAATCCAGATGAGTCAAGAGTAAAATTTGAAGAGAATTTACGAACAAAATATTTTATTTTATTCACAGATGTTAACACCTCAAATTCGGTGAAGAGAGGAGGCATAAAAACTTATTTTTATTTAACACACTATTACATAGCCACCAGTAGTCACGAGAGTCAAACTTGTTAGGCACTATATAATGCCTCATTCTATCAGCAAACAAAGCGTATTCTCTTTGAGAACACGCTTACAATTATTACGAGCAGACACAAAGATGTGTCTGTTGTATCTGGAACTATCACGCTGGTACAACCGAAAAATGTGATTCCAGCGGGCTATAACTACTGAGTAGGCTGGTATGAACCAAGCAGAAGATTGTGGTTTCACTTGATATTTCAGAGAAGGCGCAAAAGCATCGATGCCAACTTCCAAGACGAAACATCTGCGGTAAAATTCTTAATATGAAAATTAAGAAAATCAATCCAATGGGCGTTAGGAAAGTCAGGAAATGAATCCCAATCAGTACGCTGGAAACAGAAACAAGTCTTGTAAATAGGAGGTTCCTGTCTAATAGACAACTCAAAAGAGGACAGTGTTTTAGCTCGATAAGAGCAAAAAGGAGGTAAAGACTGAATCAAGTAAAGAAGAATGTTGATTAGATTTATTCGAGTAGGGAATTCCACTATTTGACCGAAAGACGGAAAAATTGAAAGTCGGAATACTGGCAACATCAATAACATCAGAATGCTTAAGCCACTCGATGTGATGAGCATTAGAATCACCAAACACAAAAATATTCGCAGATGAATGTAGAGAAAGAGAGTCATTTCTATATTGTCAGAAATTTTGTTTAATAGGTTACAATTCTCAGAAGAAGAAAACGATAATGGAAAAAGAGGTAGCTAACAGAGTGCAATAACGAAAGTCGAAAGCACATGAATAATCATCCGGCCTCAAGAGACAATTCCCTTGCAATTGGAAGATTTTCCCTGATATAAATACCAAGACCATGCATATGTATTCTAGAATCTTTCCAAAACAGATGAAGATAGCCTGAAACAGAGAATTCATTGGTATCGATAGAAGAATTTAAATGTTTCGCAAAATGCAAAGATATATGGAAAACCTTTTAAGAGAAAAGATTCTACAATACAGAAATTGGTATGAATATCACTGATATTGGAGAAAGAAATGTTGTGTGGGGTAGGTGATTATTTGTTTCGCGGTTTACACAAATTTCTTTTCATTGTACTTGTAAAAATATTTGGTTTTAAGAAAAAAATGTCCTAAATTAGTATCACTATCTATCGTCTACGGCAATAACTGGTCAGAAGGTGGGTACAACTAAACATAATGTAGCCTCAGGGTTGCCCACCGGAAATACATGCTTGGTTAATTATCCATATGCATTAATAATGCGGGTGTTTCAAACATCTATGATATATATATAGTCCGGATATATACCAGTTGGATGCAGCAACCACAAAATCAATCTTATAATCATAACGAAAAGTCGCTCTAATCAAATATTATTATATACCAAATATATATATATATATATATGGAAGAAAGACCAGGTAAACAATATTCTAAATAGGAATAAATTCCTGTTCAATAAACATGGAAATACTGGCCGGACGATAAGAGTGCTATCAATCCTATTAAACATCTTTAGGAAAGTTGTCAAATATAATTATTCCTTCGAAAGGGTGGATTATTAAATTATTAAAATAATCTGAAAATTATCTCAGTTGAAATCAAAGGAATAAAATATAAAATTTTTGTTTCAAGTTAAAATTTTTAAACATAATATATATATATATATATATATATATATATTTATATATAAATTATAGAAATCAATCTTATAATTATGAAAAGTATATGTGCATATATATATATATATATATATATATATATATATATATATATATATATATTATAATATTATTGTCAAGAATAAGGATTGGTCTATAAATTCCATAACCAACAAATACTATTCTTAAAACCATTGTTAAAAATAATTATTTATTCGAAAAAAACATAAATATGTTATAAAATGACAAAAAATAATTTTGTTTCATGGGCGTTTTTATGGAGAAAATTCTTTCGAATAAATAATTATAAAATATATATATATATATATATATATATATATATAATATATATATATATATATTAATAATTGTCAAATATATATAAAACCATTGGGAAATATATATAAACCAGTTTTGTTCCAAATTTCTTACAAAAAAATTACAGAAAAAACAAAACGAAATAAACGTTACGATTCGGGACTGCTCAAATACGAATTTAAAAGTTTAACCTATGTCATGGAGTTTAACCTCTCAAGTACGACACCTATTTTTGGCAGCAACATACCGTGAGGCAGACCACCGGATATAGGTGAAGTGTTTATAATGGTCTTTCTCTCGAGGCTTGGAGGCTCAGAAGAAACCAGAGTAACTTTTGTTCAGGACTTTATAATAATTTGTTTTCAAGTTCTGACAGTCTATTTAAAATACAATGATGAATAGCGAAAACAAAACATTTGGGAAATACAGTACAGTACATATCTTGGCATGAGTATTCATGTGTGTTGGACCATTTTTTTGAATCGAAGATATTTTCAGTCAAACTCTTTCCAGGAATTGATATAACGCCGTCTCTATCTCTCTCTCTCTCTCTCTCTGTGCATATATATATTTATATTTATATATATATTTCTCAACTGGTTCTATCAATCTATCTATCTATATATATATATATATATATATATATATATATATATATATATATATATATAGTAGAATCTCCCGTCGTATTCGACTTATGAGGGTCAAGCAGCTCAGTTCCTAGGAAACGACAGTGCAGAAACCAGCACATTTGATGATTTGATTATAGTGATGAAGACTTTGTGCAGAACCATCCACACTTTTTGAAGGGCCGAATAGAGAGACCTGGTGCATTACGTGCCACAAGGTCCCCAAACGACCCTCCGAATTTTTTTTTTCAATTCAGAGTTCTCCTAATCCAGTTGGCATTCAAGGCTATAGAACCCAGTCTGCCCTGCTATTTACCCATAACTGGAGAGAGGAGAAGAGGATTAATATCTTTCCTAAGGCTAATAGCACGTAAGTGAATGTAATGGATTCGACTGGAACTCGCTATATATATATATATATATATATATATATATATATATATATATATATATATATATGTTGAAACTTGAATAAAATGGAATAATAATAATACAACACAAAATGTACTTAAACAAAATGTATTGACACAAGAAAGGGTACACAATATTTACAGATAGTTTTGGTATATTCTTGGGAAGACCGTTCCTGTAGAATGGGTTGACTTAGTCGCAGTCGGGCAGAGTCTCTGGATTGGATCTCGTCTTCCTTCCCCGTCTTCCCGGTACCAACCATATTTATATGGTCGGTACTCCACTATGTAAATTAGGTGGATCGTACCACAACAATATATATATATATATATATATATATATGAGAGGAAATTAACTTAATATAAATAAATAAATATTAAATGTTTTCATTTGAGTACATATTAAAATGTAAGTTTGCTGAGTACAGTTTTGTTTCATGGAAGTTATTCGTGCGAGGATAACAAAAGGCGCATTAAACCACAAACAACTGCAAAACGCACTCGGTCATTTACAAAAACGTATGAACTTAGAAAGATAGACATGTTGAAAATTATTCCCATAACTGTTAGGTCGAGTCATAAATAATTTCCGTTTTCTTTATCAGATTAATTCTTCCAAAATCAAAAGTACAATTAATTTTTTTTTTTTTTAAATAAACGAATTTACAAGACATTAAAGCCACTAAGATACAAGGGGTTATGGATGTGAAAGAAGGGTCGATAACAAAAGAAGAGTAATCAGGAAGACAGTAGATAACGACTAACATTACATTTATATTTTCGATGATCAAAGTTGGCCGGAAAATATGGAGCCGGAAGAGAGTTTCACAAGCGAGAAGTGCGAGAAAAGAAACTGTTTGCACAGAACTTACGGCTGCATCAAGCTAATTCAAAAGACAATAAGCTACATCCGACAGCAAGGGCTCTGATAGCTTTTCAGGAGCGTGAAACTATCTCTTAAGTGCTGGTGTTCCCAGGTACAACCTGACCCAGGGTGCTAGCACTAATTAGCGTCCCATCTATAGGCAAATAGTTAACCCCCAAACTGGAGTTAAAACACTACGTATGCATACATTTTGTTATAGTAAAAATTCCAGCAATACCTTTTTGAAGAAAAAATATTACCAGTGATACTCTCGACAAAAACTTTCTTTACAAAAAAATTTCAATGAAACCTACAAACTGATTTCTTATAAATACATATTTTATGCATACTATCCTATCCTAAAAACATCTTGTCGGCATTAAATAACCCATTGTGGTGTTGATATACCGTAAAACAAAATAAATCTAAAAAGCTTAAACATACACTTTTCCCCCAAATCAGCCAAAACATACGGGAGTCTCACTTTTTAGTAAATCCTTTCTTTGTCAGATTTTTCAAATAATAAATCCTAAGACTTCATTTAATCTCTTGTCACACATACACGTGAGGATATATGTCAACTTTGAATTCGTTAGGACATTGTTATCGAACAAAATAATTTACGGATATTTTATTTTCTCTCAGGACCATTAATATTGCTAATTCTTCTTTGGATTTTTACAACAATCCCTAAACAAATAGCAGGAGTATCGGGCCATATGTGGCAGCAATATTTTAAGCATGTTTTTATTCAGTAATATATTTACTATTATTTGCCACTTATCATTTATTCAGTAGCTTTTGAGTAAATTTCCGAATGTTTTGATGTTAAAATTCTTTCGACGAACTCTTAAATCCGGTTTTTATTAGAGGAATTTGAAGCGATCGAAAGAAGTAATAATCAGTACAAGCTCAGATAAATATGGCGGGTAGAGTAATCTGACTGAGTTCCAAAAGTTTTCTTGTGTTTCATTTGCAGTATGAGGTCTTGCGTTGTCATGGAAGAGAACAAGCTTTCCCTATTGACGAGCACAGATCGCTTTTCGACGAAACTTTTATGGACACGTTGCAACTGCTGAACGTATAAATGTACATTTATTGTTTCATTGCGTTTTAAGAATTCTAAACGAATAGTAATCCGACAATCTCCCCACACGCACGTATCACCTTTCTTCTAAGGAGCTCAACTTTAAGGGTCGGTTGTAGAGATTTATTCTTGCCAATCTACTGATTTTTGCGCTGAACATTGCTGTATGCAACCCACTTTTCATCAGCAGTTACGATATATTTAAGGGACGGTTAGTTAAGATGGTACATTTGTCATTACAATTAGTTACCAAAAATACATTAATCCATGAAAAACAAAAACACAAAAATTAATTATAACAGTATTTTTTCTCTTTCTTTTTTCTCCGTATCTCATTCTCTGATGAAGTCTTCATATGCCGAAGCATATTAGACTAAAAAACGTTACTTATTTGTTCCTTAATATGGGATCAGGTTGAAATCATAGACAATGAACATTATTAGAAAATTCGTAAACTTAAGGAATCGGCACATATGCTAAGCCACAAAAATCTCCTGAGCCGACCAAGCATAGAAATGAATACAATATGGGAACCAGTAATAAGGAGTGCCAGAGAAAAGCAATAATAACAACGAAAATTGCAATATGAGCTCTGGTAAAAAAAAAAGCATGCAACATTAACAGCAAAAATTGCAATATGAGCACTGGTAAAAAAATGGTTGCTGAAGACATTAAGTTTATAAGTCCCAGAAATTCATACACAGATGTCCTTAAGGACACATGGCACAGTGGATAAAGGTGTTGGTTAGATCCAGTAACAGTGTGAGTTCAATAACTGGTTAAGGCAGTGGAGAACTTGGAGAAGTGAATTAACAGGAGGTAACTAATAACTGACATCTATTAGGCATGGCACGTGGAACTAGAATAATCTACCCCAGTGAGCGAAATAAAGGGTCCAGTCTGACATTCCAACCACCTAAAGAAGGCCGGAGCGTACATCGGCCGAAACATTGTGATAATTATGGCAACAAAGATGAGAACAATACGCCGAATAATGTAAATAGTATATATATATATATATATATATGGTAAATATATAAGGCAACTTGGAAAACATATTTTGACATATTTCGCTGCTCAAACAGCATCATGAGAAAATAGATTTCATTTCGCCTATGAACCGTTTTCACGAAACTGGTATTGAAGCAATATGGGTCACGAAAAATTCTAAAACCAATGAACATATAAATAAAGACTGTGCCAAAATTAGACTATAAATCTAATATATAAAAATACAACGATGCAGTTAGAATTTTAAAAGATCCACCGTTGATAGGACGAGCATTAATCACGTTTCGTTTCACCAATGACAGCGCCAAAAATTGGAAAAAGACAATTGTTTTTGCACGAAATCAATTTGAAAACACGATAAAACACGATTCTGTCGCCAGAATGAAAGGGGGACAACTCATATAATACTTATTATAAAACCCAGGTTGTTTCTGTGTGTGTGTGTTCGTTTATATATGGGATCGGATTTCCTACATTTTTCAACCGATTTCAACAAAACTTCACTTTTTTTGGCAGGTAATGTTTCTTCTTGTCTTGCACACTTTTTTCTTTATTTTTACATTCAGAATGCTTTAAAAATTCCATTTACAAGACAAGTGTTTATAATAAAATTCTATTCAATCGATAGACTTATAACGATTGAAAATAATGTTTTTGTTTGAGTTTGGGTTTGACCAATTCGTTAAAAAAAAAAAATTAAAAAAAATAACTAATTAAGACATGCGTGTCCGTCAACCTTAAACAATAATCGCTGAAGAAGAAAAGAGCATTATTATAAATGCAAAAAAATCGGTACTGATACATAAAGGTGAGCAATGGTTAAAAATTCATATGACCACGTTGACATCACAATGGGATCACTAGTCTAAGCTGAGTATTCTGATCTTATAGGTCTTTTTATATTATACAATCTTACAGCACACCGTGAAATTAATATAACTGACATTGGTTTAGACGAAGAACTTAATTCAAAAGTTAAAAGCCTGAACTTAAAAATTACGGTAAGCACTAAATTAAAAAAAGTTAACTTCCTTGATATAACATTAGATTTAATGAAAAATATATACATACCTTATAAAAAAACCAATACTTTATATATGCACCCTGAATCAAATCATCCTCCATCTATAATTAAACATATACCTTTATCTATCGGAAAAAGAATAACTACAAATTCAGCAAATGAGAGGATTTTCTATGAAAATATTAATTTCTATAATAAAGCGCTAAAAGATAGTGGCTACAAAAACCCAAAACTAACTTATATAAAAAAGGAAAATGAAAAGCATAGAAAGAACAGAAGTAGAAAAATAATTTGGTATACACTCCCATACAACCAAATGGTAAAAGAACAAATTAGGACAAAAATGCTTTGCATTAAGAGTTAAGCACTTTTCTAGAGAAAATAAACTAAGTACTATTTTCAATAAAAATACACTAAAATTAAGTTACAGCTGTATTGAAAACTTAGAAAAATTATTAAGAAACATCATGCTAATATCTTAAATAAACACTTAGACAAAAACCAAAAATAAAAACAGATGAAGATAAACAAAAATTATGTAACTGTAGAAATCCTCATAACTGTCCTCTACAAAATAAATGTCGCACGGAATCATTAATATACTAATGCAATATCTCATCTATTGAGAATCCCGAAAACATAAAAATCTATATAGGTTGTACAAGGCATGAGTTCAAAAAGCGGTTCAATCAACACCAAACTTCATTTAGGATAAATAAATACAGAAATCAGACATCGCTTTGAAAGTATTTCTGGCACTTAAAAGAATCCAATAAAACACCTACAGTAAAATAGAAATGAATAAGAAAAGCTAGAATATGTAGGTCATTAAATGACCTATGTCCTTTGTGCATACATGAGAAACTATATATTACTAAGTTTATAAAAAATAAAAAAATTACTGAATCGGAAAAATGAAATAGCTATTTTTTGCCATCATTGTCAAAAATTTTCCTTAAATAATATTTAAAAATAAAATTAAAGAATGGGAGCTGGTAATATACATACTTATATTTGATATGAAGAAATAATTTTAAATAATGTAAGTAATTCTATTACATTTACAAAGAAATATAGTCTATTAGTAATTAAGAGTAAAAATATTTTAGAATTGGAGTTAAATAAAACGTATTCTAACACAAACACACCGAAAAAGAATCTTTAAGTATACAAGTAAAAAAAAAAACATGCCGAAAAACTTTTTGCCATTAATAAAAAAAGCAGACGGCATGCATTTAACGGATGTCAGAATTTGTTGAAAAATACACCCCTTCCCTCCCTAAATTTAACCTCTTTTTCGAACGTAACTCATAATTGATACAACAATAGTTAATAAAAATGAACACGCTACCGCCCCTGTCTGAATGATTGGATTTCTCTGTATCCTTGGAAACAGGAAATTATGAATTTATATGTGCGTTTAAAACTAAGTAAATTTAAAAATAAGTTATTCCAATATTCGCTTGAAGATGAAACGGAACTAATGCTTTTAATTTAATTATATAGTTAAATTTAAAGTTTTTAGCTTCCATTTTTGAAACATGGTTATTACTGTGTAGCGAAAAAAACCATATTTTCAATCAGTTAATTTGTAATATTTATGCTCTGTAAGTTTACATTGAGCACTGTTTTGTAAAAATAAAAATAAAAAATATCAATAAGAACACCGGATTATATATCTTACTGTTCTTTCTTTATTTATATATATATATATATATATATATATATATATATATATATATATAATTATTATTTATAAAAAAATTTATAACATAAGTATGTTATAAAATCACTAAAAAAATAGCTATTTTGTTTCAACACCCTCGGTGTCTTATCAAGTGATGATGTTGAAGATAAAAAAAAAATTATTCCGTATATACCAATTATATACTTGTATATATATATATATATATATATATATATATATAATATATATATGGGGGGGGCAACAAGAAAGCAATCAAACAAGTTTTATTAAATTCAAATGACAAGAATTATATATTTAATATTTTATTATTTGATCCGGATGCGCAACAACTTATTCGTAGATTGGACAAATATAATATTAATCCAATAACCCGAATCGAAATACACATTGTCCTCGAGAAGTGAAGACATTGCTGACAGCTGTTTCATGAGTGAAGGATACTTTTTTTTTTTTTTTTCTTTTTTTTTTTTTTTTAAGTGAAGGCTCGAATAATTCGACAGGTGACAAGATAATAAAAAATCAACGAAATGAATATGTCAAATACTAAAAAAAAGATAGAATAATAATAGATATTTTGAAATTTTCGTCTCATTTATCAAGAAATTTTAAGACGTGATCGATATGTCTGTATTTACGTATGTTTCTTCTTACAGCTCTCTGTGTGTGTATATGTCCGCATGCACGCGTGTGTGTGTGTGACTCTGCCAAGCCCTTACGTGTGTAGATGATTAGATATATATGCAAATTAGATATTGCCGTGTTTTTTTTTTTGTTTTTTTTTTCAAGTACGTAAATGTGCTAGCTGTTATTAGCAAGGGAGATTGAATTTTGCCAATATTTCAAAAGGATAGGGCCTGCATTCAAATTGCTGGCTTTTATTTGATCTCGACCCCTGTGTTCAGGCCATAACAGAAATGTGCAAATACCCCAACCACCAAGCAGGTTCATCTATCTATCGACAATATCTATTTATCTATGGAATGAACGGGTTTTCTTTTTCTTCCACCATTATCTATCTATCTCTTTATCTATCCTGCTCTGTTCGCATCTCTACTTCGTAGCAGAGAGAGTTGCATATCGAATGCAATAGAACAAAAAGAAAAAGAAAGAGAAATATTGCCACAGCGAGAAAAGAAAACAAGAACCCCGTTTTCTACTGGATTCTTTATTCACTGGCCTATTTTCAGTTGGCCATAGCATCTTCTCTGGCGATTTGGCACCTTCATTTCTGTAACAACTCTTATCTAGAATGCACCCTAAATATTTAAGCTCATTACCAGAATACTCTACCTTCTGGCCAAGGGACACAATCCAGAAACTTTTATTCATTTATTTATATATTTTATTTCCTTTTCCTTATTTATGGACAGTGAGTGGTTGCTTTTACTGGCAACGTACTTGATTGTAACAAACTGCCAATTATTCCAGATAAAATTTGCTAAAAAATTTATATATGTATTCTCAGTAAATGAGCGGGGAAACGTTACGAAACAATATAACGAATAATAAGTTTTTTGCTTAGAATCAGATAGACAAAATTGGATATTGGTAACTTCTTTATTCCGTTTTTATATCAGGTCATCCAATAAGTAATGTCCGAATTTAGGGACAGTAAAATATAAAAGCTTATACGCGTTTTGGGCGGATAGTATTAATGTAAACAAATCCCGAATTTAATTTCTCATGGCCCAAAATTACGGACATGTTAATCATGTTTTGTTATAAGCGGCAAGTAGGTTCAGGAAACTTTAGTTTTTCTCAATTTTACAGAATCTTCGCTAGTTATTTCTGGGTTCAATTCTCTTTTCTTAAATTAATTTGATTGTTTAAAAGATAATTATTAACTCGACTCAAACATTCAATCTACTCTACTCAAATTAGTAGCCCCTCCAGATCACCATCCACCGATTTCATGCAGTTACTTTTGAAAATGGCCAGTGCCTTGTTATATATTAATAGAGATTTTAAGGCTGCCTCAAGTATTTTTGAACACCACTGATCATTTGATGGTATGAAGACTTCATCCTTTGAAACAAAAACTCAAAAAAGTAATAGGAAGCTCTTGTCAAATTTGTTTTATTATAAAAGATATTCCATTCTAAACACATTAGCTATTGAGCTGTAAGGAGATTGTCAAGCATTCACTGTCATATATTTATTACATTGGTATTAGTTAACAGTTCAGCTCTTTTATATTCTTGTAAAATATCCCCTTTTCCCTCATCAGTCTAGAACCTGTAAAAAATGTCAAGATGCATTCACGAAAGTGCTGATTTCTTTACGGTTGGTTTCTGTTAAAACATGTGAAAATCATATCAAAGTCTAGACAACTTTCTCGGCTGTAAAGAATGGTGAAATGTTGGATGGCTTCAATTCCATTTTTGGACTAATTCTTCAACTGTAGCATCTGTACTTCCATCGCATTCAAATTAAAATAGGGTCACCATTAAACTGACCAAGACGACCTGTTCGAGGAATCTTTACTTTTAAGACTTCAAAACTATTTTGCTGCTTTGTTTCGTTTAAAGAATATATTCCATGGAAACCATAAATATTTCGTGTCGTTTTTAAAACATTTTTGTTTTTCCTAAACTCACACAACATTATGTCTTACGTGATCCATAGACGTGTTTATTTTTAGGAGAGTCAAGTAAGTCAGTTGCATTGTACTTGGACAATGGAAATGTCTCATTTAAAACTGTACAAAAACACCGGCATGTTACCATTTAGCCATTATGGTAATGGTAATATTAACCGTTTCCTTATAAGGAAACATTTGGCATTCATTGACCGAGAATCCACAACTACCGTCGGTTGAAATTTATAAACTGTTTCTATTAAAACAATTTTTCGGGAAAATAGGTTTCTGAAGTCCAGTAACTTTAATCGTTCTTTCCAGTATTGATGGGTGTTTCCTTCCTAAACTTTTGCTTGAAACAGTCTGGAATGTCAACATATTGATTATGCCCTTATTTTTCTCGTCGAGTTACATGTGCTATCCATTTTTATTGTTGCTCTTATTGAAAGTAATCATGTGATTCCTGTTGTTTGGGACAGTTTTTGCTGATTCTGGAGCACCAGTCCACGAGGTTCGAAAAAGGATTATCCTCACTAAAACATACAGACTCCATTCGCTTTTTAATTATTGATTTGAGAAAGCGATTGTATACAGCTGACAGTTTAGATATTTCTGAACAGGTCTGGCGCCATTCTTGTTATCTATATGAAGGTTTCGGTCTGACGAGGCTATTTAAATACATGACTGGAGTTTTCAGGTTGATGTTTTGGTTTCGTAGCTATTTGCGGTGTTGGGCGAAACTACCTCTAGTGCAGCCTATTCTATGTTCAATTTCTCCAATACTTAATTTGTTATAACTGATCCATATGCCGAGGTATCTGAAGTATTTAGTATTTACTAATTCCACATCCCAAATTTTCATGATGGATTCAGGGTAGGTGTCATCACTGCTTTTTTTCCAAATCCAATTATTACTATTTTGGAAAGATTTATCTTGAATCCTATTTCTTGGAACATTTAGTAAAGGATGTTGATTTTTTGCTCAAGATCATTATAATCCCAATTATGAATACCTATATCATCAGCATAGACCTCCCTTATCATCTGGCTATTGGCCTCGAGAGGGAAAGCAAGAATGCTGTTTTCTATTACGAACATCGTTTGGGGTGTGTGGAATGCTTAAATCATGAGTGCCCATCTCTTCACATCTGTGCTTGTATATGCGTTGAGCATTATATAGGAAAATATTAAATTTATATATTATATGTATTATAAATATTACACACTGTTCAGCCCAAGGATTAAGATTAAACACTATGTCACCAAACTCAAAACCCAACAATTTTATCCACTAGACCATTGTTTCGTAGTGAACTTAAAGCCTTAACCTGACTACTGATTACGTTGTCATGTTTTGACTTTTGCTGTTGTTGCACATATTTTGATTGCTGCTGCTGCGAATGAAGCCTTGCTGTCATTTGCCTTTCTTTCATTATTAGCAGCTCCTATGTCGTATTTATTTCTATACTAGGCCGACTAAGGAGATCCTCATAGCCTAGCGTATGCGCTGATTCTTTCGGAATATGACATACAGATTTTATTGATAGTTCTTTTAGTATCACTGTTCAATGGCTATAGCATAGTTGTTCTTCCAATGCCTATGGATAGTATTCTTCCATTTGGTGCTAATGACAAAGTCATGACAAAACATTTCCATAATATTTATTATTTCCAAAGCTGTCCAATAACTTCAATATTAATATCAAGTAGTTCCTTGGTTTGGGCTTCTTGGAGACAATATACGTCAAATTTATAACTATCAACGCCTGACACAATAATTCCTGCTTTTCTTCTTTCGCAAGACCTCTAACATTAAATGTCCCGATTATAAACTCTTTGCATGCAATTGAAGGCATTTACAAAGCTTTAGATAAGATGTTGCCAACTTTTAACGGTCGACAACAAAATTTGCTGATCTAAAACCGTAGCAAAAAAAAAAAAAAAAAAAACGAAAATTCTTGTTACATAAACGCTGGGTTGAATATGGTTGAATGTTGAACTTTTAAAAACTGATCTGGCTGGAAATGTAGACTTTCGGATTGATTCAATTTTTGTGTTTCAATGCATTCCAGGACAAGAAAACTATTTCTTTATGTTTACACTGATCGTTATTTGACAAATGTTTGAAAATTGAGGACATTTTATCAGTATCCAAATTTTCCATTCCCGCTTCGTGGAAATTACGAGACGTCTCACTAAGATAACGAATTGTTAGCTCTTTCGGATTTATATACGACATGTGCTATAGAATCAGACGCTATTTTATCGCAATTTGAAAACAAAGAACCATTTTTTCTGACTAAAGAAAGCGTCGACCATTATTTATATAACATCTGAACTTAAGAAAAATAAAGTAATTGTTAATCTTTTGTATCTAGCACAGGATTATATTTCTTCATATAAACTATCTACTCTAAGGAAGCGTACTATATTAAACAAATTGGAAATAATAAAGAATTTTTTTATATAAAAATCAGACAAATGAAATTTTAAAGTTAGAATGAACAGAAATGAATATCATAAAGATTAACAAGTATACATGGTTATAAGTAAAAGTTGCGGTGAAGTAATGGGTAGTGGCTCGGATTGGGGAATCGGGTTGCAATGTTCAAATTCCAGTCAGGTTTTTTGCATTCACTTGGGAAATAAATATCCTTATGTATCCATCACTTCTCCTCACAACCTATGGGTAAATAACAGAGTTGTATTTCTTCTCCCTACCTATGGGCAAATAGCAGCGACGTATTTTTTCCTCACCGCCTATGGGTAAATAGCAGCATAGCATTTCTTTTCCCTACCTATGGATAAATAGTAGGGTCGAATTTCTTCTCCACACCTATGGTTAGATAGCAGCATCGCATTTTTTCCCTGCCTATGGATAAATAGCAGTGTAGCATTGCTTCTCCCCACTTACGGGTAAACAGAAGCGTCCCATTTCTTCTACCCACCTATGAGTAAATAGCATTGTGGCATTTCTTCACACCACCTATGGATAAATAGCAGCGTCGCATTTCTTCTCCCCAACTATGTTTAAATAGCAGCATCGCATTTTTCCCTACCTATGGTTAAATAGCAGCGTGGCATTGCTTCTCCCCACCTATGGTTAAATAGCCGCGGGGCATTTCATCTCCATAACAATGACTAAATAGCAGCGTCGCATTTCTTCTTCCAAACTATGGTTAAATAGCAGCATCGCATTTTTCCCCACCTATGGGCAAATAGCAGCGGAGCATTTCATCTCCATAACAATAACTAAATAACATCATCTCATTTATTCTCCCCACCTATGGATAAATAGCAGTGTGACGTTACTTCTCCCCACCTATGGGTAAATAGCTGCGTCTCTTTTCATCTCCCCACCTATGACTAAATAGCAGCGTCTCATTTCTTTTCCCCACCTATGGGTAAATAGCAACGTGGCATTTCTTCTCCCCACCTATGGGTAATTAGCATCGTCACATTTCTTCCCCCCAATTACGGGTAAATAGCAGCGTGGCAACCGTTCTAGGAGTAGGACAACTCAAAACCTCACCAACTCGCATTTATCTTAATTATGATGATTCGGCTACACTCGTGAATATATGTTGAGTCAGGGAGGGGCTCCTCCAGCGGGAGTGAGAAGGCCCGGAATCTGGAAACAAGATTTTATTAGATGAAATATAATTGATAAAGACTTCTTTTTTTTTAGAAAATGAATCTACAAGGATTTTTGTTATCGTTAAAAAGAATTCAAATCTGTCTTGTATGTTTCTCTTTTCATTTTGTTTTTCTCACTTAATTTTTCATGTCCCCCATTTTTCGTGAATAATTTTTTCTCTTTAATTTTTTCCCCCTTTTTTTTTCTTAACTCTCACTCCTACTCTTTCTTTCAATTTATGGTATCCTGACGATATCTTGGAAATATTTTGTTTTCCAGTCTAGTTTCCGTCATTAAATATATTTCACTATAGCGTTTCTTTCCCCGCTTCTCTCTATTCCATTCTTTCTTTAGCTTTTCTCTCTCTCTCCTCTGTCTCTCTCCCTCTCTCTTGTTTCAGATCCCTTTTTTCATCTACTCTGATTTCTATCCATCTTCCCACCTCACTCACTCTAGTTCACCTTTTCTTTCCTTAAACTCTAATTTTGATTTAACGACTCAATGACCGATCTTTAACCATAAATGTTTACTTTTTTATTAAGTTTCCTAGAAATTCTTCTTCGACTTCCTTTGTTCCTCTTTTCCACAAACTGTCCTGTGAATATCATCTTTTACAAGCCCTCCTTCCCAGAAATTTCAACCGTCTCTTCCTGACGTTAAGTATAAGTTTTCTTATTGTTTCCATTTTCTCTAAAACTTCGTTGTTACTAACATGTTCGGCCCATGGCGTCCTTAGCGTTCTTCTGTAGAACTAGATTTCTGTTGTTCGAAGTATTTTCTTCTTCTTTGAGGAAATTGTCATTTAGGAGAGCATATATCACGTAACAGTTCAATACTCTTTTCTTTGTTTTTAACGAAGTTTATATTACTCTTAATATTCTGCTTAACATTTAGAAGGATTCTTTGGTTATCCCAATACGTCTTTGGATTTCAGTGTCTTTTCGTCCTCTGTTAAAACACTTCTCAGATATCTAAAATTTTGTACTAGTTTGAGTTTGGTATCTCCGATTTGTAATTTGCATTTTAGGCTCATCCTTTTTCTAACAGCCATGCATTCTGTCTTGTCGTTTATGTTTAATCTTTTCTTCTCGGTTACCTCCTGTAGTAGCTTTTGAATTTTCTTTCTGTATCTGCTATCAACACTGTGTCATTTGCATAGCTTATGTTTGTGGCCGCCAATAAATCTTAATGACAAACTATATGTAACTGTCGACAAAATTTGCCTTGCAAAATATGAATACTTACGTCTAAGTGAATCGCTATAAAGTCAGTTCCATGAAATCCAAGAGCCATGTTAAATTTTAATTCGTAATTAAGGATAGTCTGATCACCAAAGAGTTAAGACAGTTAAATCATTGTGGCCCTGGTAAGAGAAAGAAAAAGGATCCCTAAACCATATCCTGAACAGGGACAAGAGATGAATCTCTACACCTGTTCAATAATTTTTGGAATGCATCTTTTGCTGTCCCAGTGCACTTTTGGATTTCACTGTTGCACTTTCCGTCTTCTGTTAAAATACTTCCCAGATATTTAAATTTCTGTAATTGTTTGATTTTGTTATCTCCGATTTGTAATTTGCATTTTGGGCTCATCCTTTTGCTAACAGCCATGCATTCTGTTTTCTTGCAGTTTATGCTTAGTCCTTCATGAGAATTACTTAATAAAATACGTAAAACCTATTAGCAGTATGTTTTCCGATTGACTTGTGCGTTCAGCAAATAATTGATAATACTGTCGCGTAGATTTCATTATAAATAATTCATACCTGAACGTTTATGCGTTTGTGCCTATTTGTGCGAATTAGAAATATTATAATCCTAACATAAATTTTATAGAATAATTTCCTTTCGCCATGTCCATCTTGACTTTAAATTGATAAAGAACAGAAGAGGGTAGAAAAGATTGAGGAAGACAAGGTGACAGTCGTTTGTTTGTAATGCTATTGTAAAAATGAAAACTCATGGCAAACAGAAAATGTCTGATAGAAATCCGAAGTCACATAGGAAGAGCAGAAGATGCCTTCTTAAAGTTAAGCAAAACAAGAAACAGGAAAATTTCGTTAGAAACAAATAAAAAAAAAATGGTAAAATGCCATGTAATATCAATTTTCCAATATGGAATTTAATGTTGGACAACATCCTTACAGACGAAGAGAAAACTAGAGGCAACGGAGATGTGGTTCTACAGAAGGATGCTGAGAATATTATTGACCGGGCATGAAAGCTACGGATAAATCTTATGGAAAAAGAACGCATATACTTAGAATCAGAAGATGACAGCTGAAATTTCTGGGAGATCTGATGAAGAAGGGTTTGAAGAATCTGAAACTTACAGGACATATTGAAACGTATTGAGACATATTGAAGGGAATGGAGGAAAACATCGAGTTAATAAGCTTATGTAAATGGATATCAGATCAGGGGTTGGAAAGAGTACTGTTCAAATTCAAGTATTAATAAGACCTACAAAATACTGGGGAGTTGTGTAGAACCATGACCGGCCACGTCCTAAAGGGACGCTTTGCATAAAATGGGAATCGTAAAGAGTTCAATATTGATTTTAATAAAGTGAAGTACTTGTAAGGGACATATTATATTAAAACCTTAGAATACACAAAGAATTACACAAAAAAAATTCTAGAACACACAAATAAAAAATGCAGCGCACATTATATATATATATATATATATATATATATATATATATATATATATATATAAAGAAAAAAAAAAAAGAAAAGGCAAATACCTGCTTAAGCAGTAAATTAAAGCGCTCAACACCTCGACTATCCAAGTAGAGAAAAAAGCGCTTCACAACATCAACAGTCAATGAAGAACAGTCGTCGAGTCGCTACTCAAGTTTTACGCTCTCGCGATGTTCGAGCGGGCCTTCGTTGACTATATAGGGAAAGGCTTATAATTCTTCCCACGAGAGAAAAATGTATATTTTAAAAAAAGAGAAACCGCAAACATTTTGGTTATAATGTGGATTTGTTTTAGTATATATATTATATATATTATTTATTCTCCATATTTCTGTTACTCGTGTTTCCGGTCACGTGACCTTCTTCAGGCAAATAAAAGGAATAAATTTTTTTCCTTATGTTCTTTTTATTCCTTCTTTTTTTTATTCCTTCTAAAAATTTATTCCGTTTATTTGCCTGAAGAAGGTTACGAGAAATATAAAGAATAAAATAAATCCACGTTATAACCAAAAACGTTTGCGGCTTCTCTCTTTTTTATATATATATATATATATTTATATATATATATATATATATATATATATATATATGTATGTATAGATATAGATATATAGATATATAGTTAGATAGATATGTGTGTGTGTGTGTGCGTGTCTGTGTTTGTGTGTGTACCTGTGTGATAGGCATGCCTGGTTGCCTAAGTAATTGCATACTTTTCTTTCGCTACCGGCTCCATTGGGCAGTGATGAAACTGTTGAAAAAGCCAGAAAACTGGATATTAATCTTCTGGTTTGCAAAACTAATACAACATGAACTTTCGCATTTTTAAAGTCTAAATTGAGCTTAGTAATATATCTGCTTGATATAAACTTAATATATTTGAGAAATATTTTAGAAGAATCTAGACCTGGGAGACAACCATCAACATACGGATAGAAGACAAATTCGGCAAATACACACAAATAGAATGGAGCATGAGACAAATATGTGTTTTCTCAACAGACTTTACAGTGAAGCAACCCTGAGAATTAGAAGTCCTATCAGGATTTGTTGTCGGCCACGAACTTAAGATGCAGATGACACGGTGTTAGCAAAAGGAACAGCCCAACATGCGAATTATATATTGGAGGTATCAAAATCAAGCAATTACAAACATTTAAATATCTAGGAAGTTTTTTTTTTTTTTTAACGGAGGGTGGATAATGCGACACCGAATTGCACAGTGGGATAGCGAAAAAAGCAAAGTATTAAGGAAAAGGAAAATGTCGTTAAAAACAAGGAAAAGAGTGTCGAACTGTCTTGTAATATCAGTCTCCTCTATAGTAGGGAATGCTGGACAATCCCATCATAGATGAAGAAAAGATTTGAGGCAAATGTAGTTCTACAGAAGGATGCTGAGGAAATCATGGATTGGACATATGAGCGATGACGAAGTTTTAACGAAAAGGAAAACAAAAAAGAAACTTATACTTAACATAAGAAAAGAGATAATTAAAATTTGTAGAGCATATAAGGATGAAAGAGGGCTCGGAAAATTTAACACCCACAGGTCATATTGAAAGCAAGAGCGACAGAAGAAAACATCGCAAAAATAACTGACAGTTTGTGGAAATGGTTGGCAGAACAGGAATTAGTGCGGAGATAGCAAAAATATAAACTTTATTAAGAGCTACAAAGGACAGGAAATTGTGGAGAGCTATGATTGCCCACGTCCTGAAGGGATAAATATTCTCCTTGGTCAGTTAAATAAATTCGAGTTCCATACAAAATAGTGACCAAGTATTAAAAACATCTGTATTCTTTTTATTCTTTGTTAAATTAAACTGCCCTTGACCTGAAATGATTTAAACATGTGACAATAACGTTTCTTGACAAATGACCCGATGAAAGAGAATTTTATGTTAGAGATAAACGAATGGAAAATGCATATTGCAGATGTGATGAAAACACGTGTGCTAATATTTAGATGTTAACAAAATGATCTCGTGGGACAAATTTTCGAGGTTATTGCTTCAAATAGAATTTTTCCCTCACGCACATCTCTCCGAAAAGAAAATATCTACACATATGGATCTGTAAAAGAATTCTCTAGCAAATGTGAAATGTCTACACATGTGGATCTGTGAAAGAATGCAATAGCTGATAAGCATGACAGATTTTATAAGCATTATATATATATATATATATATATATATATATATATATATATTTTTATATATCAAGAACAATATTGGGTAAGAAAAATGTATGACGAAATGTAAAAAAGTTTTCGTATGCCGCGTTTTGTCCTTTAGGACTTCATCGTACTAAATTTGTTACGTTGTTGCAACTACACATGCGCACGAACGCGGGATACTGGGAATTTAAAAATAGAAAATAAAAAAAATAAAAATTTCAATTTCCTAGCATCCCTAGTTCGTACACTTCCAAAAAAACCATTATGCATATAATCAGGTCCACAAATACCAATAGAAATAATATTTTGAAACAGGCATATATATATATATATATATATATATATATATATATATATATATATATATATATATATATATATATATATATATGTGTGTGTGTGTGTGTGTGTGTGTGTGTGTATGTGTTAGTAACAAGGGCGATTTTTTAGGGAATTTTGACACGAGTTAAATACGATCTTATTTTCAAGGCTTTACGACAAATCGCATGTGTCACATTCCCCACTCCGCCTTTTTACCCCTAAGGCAAATGTTTGGAGCGATGACTTTTAAGAGGTGGTCTTAAATTGGGCTTACGAATTTTCTCTCGGAATTCGTTCGAACTAGGCAGAGTGGCGTGACATGGTCTGATTTGAAAGAAGAAAAAAAGGATCACGTGAATTCTGTCTGTGCCATGCGCACACATACACAGACACACGCATAAATTATATACACATAAATGTATGCAGCATTCCTTTAAATTGATATATTGCTGATATTATATATACTAAAAGGAACTGAAAAGTTCTCAGCCCGTCTCACGTGCTAACATCTGACCAAATTAGAATTGGCTCCAGAATTTTTTAGGGAATGGCTACATAGCTGACCTGAGAAATTTTTAACACCACCTCGTACGTATGAACGTGTGTATCGTAAAAAATATGCGAAATTTATAAAATTCTCTCTCTCTCTCTCTTTCTCTCTCTCTCAGTCTGTATCTATCTATCTATGTAAGCCCTTCTTTCTTTCTTTCTTTCTTTCCAAGTAAGTCTGTATCTATCTTTCTATCAATCTATCTGTATTTTTTCTTTCTTTTTATCTATAAGGAAGAAGAAGAAGAAGAAGAAGAAGAAGAAATTACAAATCTTAAAACTGATTTGTTTATGTAAATTCTGCCACGTATTTCAAGTAAACAATAATTTAATTTGATATGTATTCGTGTGTGGCCGCGAATTATCAAATAACAAAAACATCTCATGAGAGAATATCAAAGTTTCTTAAAATCTGTTAACAGAAATTCGCTTTTTGCTCTATTGTCAAACTGAACTGATTCGACCTACGTTCATTATTCGTCGTATGTTTTTTTTTCGACTAGTATTTCATTTTCGTTCTGCGGTCGGTATTGTTAACTTGCGAAATCGTCATTTTCTGGTCATCAAAGGCTTCAGAATGACGGCCTGAACATTTCTAATAAGAAGCACATTTAATTCAGATTAAAAAAATACTAGTCGAAAAAAATAAATGATAATTACAGCCTTTTATCTCATAAAAAATTCAAGATAAACGGCTTAGTTTATTTAAAAGTCGATCATAAATTATATCCGTATATATTCATGTGCCGTACGTGCAATTATATAAGCATAATGGTTGCCCACTCATTGCACGCAGGCAGCCACCAAATAAGCCGCGGTAGATGAAATGATCTCTCCACAACATCCGGAAGCCCGCTCATCATAATTCATATCTTGTGTCACACTGTGCGGACTCTCAGCATCAGGCAGCCTTAATCCAATGACAAGAAACGATTAAGGTAGTTGGTGACTGCGCTGTATACGATTCGAGCAGCCTGGTAGTGAAACACTGGCGAAGTTGTTAATGTTAGAACTCTATCACGATGATATGACCTCTGCCACATACATACATACGTACACAAGGAAATGGTAAAGGGTTCTCGATCGGACTAAGAAGCTGTTCTTTACAAAACTCTGCTCATTTAGGCAGATACTGCGTCAAGCCGAGAAATTTTCACACACACATTATGTATGTATACATATGCACACACACACACACGAGCGCGCGCACTGGTTTACTGTGTCGTGTCAGAATCTATTTTACGCATTTATAAATCTATCATTCGTTCATGCATTGAATATTGCTATCACATCTGATCCGGTGCTTCTGCTATATATTTAGAGATTCTTGATGAAATACAAAGAAGAATCTGCAATGTGATTGGTCCTAACCTGGCATCTCGCTTTCACTTACTTTCACGTAGTTTCCCTGTGCCTTTTCTGTAAATATTTTAATGTTAATTGTTGTGATGAGCTTTCCTCTTTGGTATCCAGACTTTATGAATTTAAATATACTACTAGATTGGCGCTAAGGTCTCATCCTCTTACAGTTTAAATGGGTAGATGTAACCGTAAGTTCTATG
>CAHIKZ030000001.1:5445000-5492500 GCA_903632075.3 Acanthosepion pharaonis
CAATTAAAGGTCAGTCTTCTGCATCAAGACAAGCATAAATATTTTTATTCATCGAACAGCAATTGGGAATGCTTTTCACCCTAGATTAATATCCATACGATCAGTTATCAAATGGAATGACTCTTATGCTAAATTCTTTCTCCAAACTATGCAAAACTATTCCATCCATTGCTCTTTAAATATCTTTCGGCTCTGGTATATCAACTTGCATTGAGAAACGAACTGAATACAAATTTAAGACACGTGTATGCTTTTTTAATCATTTTACTGGGATTTCTTTAATTTCCTTTATAAGCTCAGTTTAGTTCCGGGGTGTTCAATTCTCTTCCTTTAAATCTTAATTTAGAAGATTAATTTTTAAAAAACTGAAGTTTTAAGAAATGGCGTCATTTGACAAATTCAAACAGATCAAATGATTTCAAGACACTTCTTGAGTTATCAGAGAAAGAGTTTCGGAAATAACTCATGAAACGAGATGATGGAATGTTATTATTGAAACGATTCTTTTCAATTAGATTCTTTTCGTCAGAATCCATCTTGCACATTCATCCGTCTACTGAATTTTGCTGCCATATCTGGTCTGATGCTCCTACGATATATCTCGATATTCTTGTCAAAATTCAAAGAAAGCTCTGTAATGTAATCGATGCCGATCTGACCTTTCAGTTTCAGTCACTTTCTCACCGTCGTAACGTGACTTCGCTCTCTCTTTTCTCCAAATATTTTCATAGCAGCTGTTCTGAGGAGCATTCTTCCTTGGCTAAGCATGCTACTAGATTGGCAATTAGGTCTCACTGTTTTACTGTTGAACTAGCTAGATGCAACAGTATGTTCTATTCTAATAGCTTCTTTTCTAGCATTTTTGCCTGTGAGACTCTTTTCTGATTTTTTGCTTCCCACCCAATTACAATCTTAAAAAATTTAAACGCAACACCAATCGCCATATTATGTCTTCCTGAATCCCGTTTTATTTTATTGCCCTTTCTCCTTACTTCAGTCTTCTCATTCTCTTTCAACGTCGAGTCTAGTCATTTACCACTTGGAAATAACAGGTGCTGTAAGCTTCCATGTGCGGATAGTGTAATGGATACTGACACGGAATTGTTAATCGGAGAGCCGAGTTTCAATTCCAATTGGGTTCGTTATATTCACTTATGAATAAATACCTTTGGGAAAGATATGAATACACCTATTTTCCCCTAGTTATGGGTTAATTAGTAAAACTTGTATTACTAAATCATTATTATTCCCACTCCCCAGAACTCAGAATCTAAAAATATTTTCTGGCTTTAAAAAACTTGCAAAGGTTTTGATAAGCAATAAAGATCAATCAACCAGTCAGTTACATCACTTTCTTCAGATTCAGACTTGTTTTGGAATGAAAAAACAAAACTAGTTCCTTTCATTTCCCCAGTGCTTTTTTCGTTTCACATTGTTGTAAATAATCTATCTTTCATCGTCTGTTATAATTCGTTTTTATTGCATTTTTAGAAGAATATTGCAGATAGACATGCGGCAAATTATTTGTCCCCGTTAAATTCTGATGCAGTCAAATGTTGTAGCAATTCACGTATCCAAATGTTTTCAAATGCCTTACAACACAATATAACAGACGAAAGAAAGTGTGAAAATTGAGATTCGAAGATAAATCGGAATAACAAAAGAGGCCTTTCAGAAATTCAGCAAAATACTAAAAAATATTAAATTGTTGTTAGGAACAAAGATTTGTGGACATATCTAAATGAAAACATGAAGACAAATACCAACTACGCTACCTACAACTACATCATAATCAAAACGACTAAATAAAATCCAATGACCTAAATCTAATAAATTATTCCAAATACTACAACTTAGAACCAAAGAAAAAGCATGAAAAAATACAAAAACAAATAACCCATGTTTTCTTTTCCTTTTATTTATATTGTCCTTTTATAGATAAACTCCATCTGAAATTTCACATATATGTATATATTAGTCACGAGTATGACGATAAACTACATCTAGCAACAATGTCTCTGATAAACAGATTGGAGGTTTTGAGGAACCACCTCTTAATTGCTGTTGTTCCCAGGTCCACCTTGAGCCGTGGTGGTAGCACCTGTTAGGCTCCCAGCTATGGGAAAATAGTATTTTGATTTTTGATTGATGATTCACTAAGAAAGTATGAAAATACATTATGGCAAAAATACCAGGAATATATTTATAAGAAATATTACCTATAGTAATACATTTTTATAGCAAAATGACAATCAATACACAATAAAAATATAAGACATTTTTATAGTAGAATCACCAGTAAAATACATTTTATCATCTATAAACTATATATCTAAAAAAAACATACGTTTGCCCTAAAAGCATAAAATCATGTACAAAATATCTGCAGTTGAAGCCATAAAATTGCGTACAAAATATTGAGATTTCGCCATTAAATAACTCATAGAGGTTGATATTCCGCTAAGAAAGAAACAACCAAACACACACACATATATATATATATATATATATATATAGATAGATAGATAGATAGATAGATAGATAGATAGATATAATGTGTGTGTGTGTGTGCCTGTACAACCTGTTAAAAGAGAGATTCTTATATCTGTCTGTCTGTCTATCTATCTATGTTCATATCTTTCTAGACATAACATCATTTCACTCAGCTTTGACATGAATACAATAATATAATAAATTAGTCCGGTAAGCATTTATATTCTATGGGTGTATTTGTGTTGGCTGAAGAACTGCCTACTTCAGCAATAAATTTTATCGATAGTCATGCAAACAGAGTTTTTTCTCTCGACCAGTTCAAATCGGCTAAAATCTATGATTGACCAGCAGAATTAAGGTGTATTTGAGGTTGCAGAAAAAATACACATTAGCATAAACCTATCCTAAAACTCGTTAGTCGGATTATTTCTAAATGTTTATCTTATGACACAAGATTTTTTTTTTCACTTTTATGTAAAATATTATAAACAGCAACCGTAGGGTAATTTTGTGAATTTGGTCCACATTAGATGTCCTTTTACTGTGGCCTTGTAAAAAACTAAACTGATATTAATAAACATCTAAATAACTATTCCAGATTTTAATTTCTCTTTTCTCCTCGACCTCTTTTTCTTCCTTTTTGATTTCTTTCTTTTTATACTTCTTTTTTTCTTCTCTTTCTTTCTTGTTTTTCTTTCTTTGCATTTTTCAGAGGTTTCTTTTCTATAATTTTATTTATTTATCGAAGTATTTGCCTGTTTAACGAGTCACTTTTATTTATTTTTTGTATTACATTTTTCTTTCTTTCTGTGCCTGCTTATGAAGTTTCTTCATTTTCTAAGCATTTTTTTCTTTCTGTCTTTCTAGCTTTCTGTTTTTCGTCGCTTGTTTACGTAGCGTCTTGTCAAATATTTTCCTTTAGAGCCATGTTTAAATTTCTTAGGTCAGGGTTAGAAATCAGAACATCAGAAAACCGATAAGCGACAGATGAAGGACTCAGTTTACATGATGGTGTAATTCTGCTCTGTGTAAACGGACCAGGAGATGTCACTATTTGAAGATTAACGCTAAGTAGAAAATGACTAAAAGCTGGTACAATATTGTTTTCATTTTTGAAATGGATAAAAACAGAGGAATTAAAGATTCCTTAAATTCTCAAGTTTTTGGCTAAGCAATTTCCAAGAGTTGACAGTTAAAGAGTTGGGAAGTGTAATTGTTTAAAACAATGGCCAATATACGGTAAAGATAAATTTTTCTTTGGGGTGAAGCAAATTGTTGTACGAATGTGGAATTCTGTGTCTTTGAAGTTGTTTATGAGACGAACCAGTCTTCATGTCATACCGTGCTACAAAAAAATGTAAATTTTAAGAAGATTGTTGGTGTACAAAACTCATACACCATTGTTCGTGCGTTTGATCTTAACTATGTGTTTCATGAATCCACCTTGCGTCAAGGTCAGTTTTTTTTTTTTTTTTTTTTTTTTTTTGCCGAGGAATATTTCTTCTTTATGTGCTGTCTTCTTTTAGAAAATGGGTAACCATGGATTTCCATAACTTCCTATCCTTTTATCCTTAAACATCGTTTGTCCACTTTCTAACCTTCCCAGTCCATTTCCGACACCTATTCACACACGCTCATTCAGAAAGTTTATTCGCTGTTTCCCTCTGTCCCTCTTGTATGTCTTGTGAGTATCAAACACTTCAAGCTTTCTTTCATAATTTAAGAAGACTAACTTCGAATAATCAAAATGGTGAATATTTACTACGTTTCCAATACTGAAAATCCTGTAATATTTGGAATTTTTTAAATGAAAAGATTGCATATATAAGTAGATAAGTTTAAATTATTTTAATTATTTCTATTACTATGGATATTTCCGTAAAACGTTGTTCATATCTGTGCGTGCCGTAGATTTTTATGGGGACACTTCAGCTATACCAAGGCATATGGCTATATATCGTTGAAACACCGGTGATCGTAAGGGAAATTATTTCTGACTCACTCTAATACAAAAGAAAGACAAAAGATAGTTTTGTGTCTCCATGCATTACGTTCTTTTCTAATATTTTATCGGCAATAAAAAAAAATTCTTTTCCTTTTACTGACCGCGCCTTTGACTCTATTCATCAAAGAGAAACTCCCGCTTATTTCAGAATGTGATTGTGGTTTACGGCCGCATCACGTTGAAACATTGGTTCCCGTAATATCAACGTCGAGCCTGGTCAGTACCTAGATGGGTGACCACTTGGGAATACCAAGTGTTGTAATCTTGGATGTGCGGATGGTGTAATGGATAATGGCTCGGAATTGTTAATCGGAGAACCGAGTTTCAATACCCGTTGGGTTCGTTATACCCACTTACGTGCAAATATCTTTGGGAAAGATAAGAATCAACCTCTTCCATGGGTTAATTAGTAAGACTTGCATCATTAAATCATTACCGTATATCCCCCCCCCAAAAAAAAATTCTTACAATCTAAAAACATTATCTGGCTTTAAATAACCTGAAAAGGGTTCATAAGCCGTAGAAAATGAATCATTCAATCAAATAAAGTCATGTTTATGTCATTGTAGCCACAGATGACAGTCAAAAATACTACAAATCACAGAGATTTCTTGTGAACATTATACAGCTCACAATTTTATTCCGATTCCTTCGTTTGCACATTAGTAGGCTTAAATTTTGGATGCCAATTTGGTCAGCCAATACGTTTATATCAGCCATTATTACTAGTTTGTAGGTACTGGAACCATCAATCGAGTTGAAACAAAAACAACTTCCTTTTATATTAGTATCAACTGTTGTTGATACTAATATTAAAAAGAAGTATAAATTGACATTGGTGGGTACAGGGTGGTTCGAGAGTCTCGTCACCATACCAAAGTACAGGGTGGTCCAAAAGTCTCGTCACCATAATGAGAACAATAGAAGAACAATTAATACGACAATACAAAGCAAATGTATTGGATTCAGTTTATTCACTTTCATTAATGCTGTCATACATCGAGAAGATCTATATGAACACCATCATTTTAGTGGTACAAAATGATGCGGCGCCATGTTCTGTGTGATATTTTACGAAACTACGCTTTGTTGATTGTTGCAAAGGCTTTCCGAACGATGTCCTTCAATTGATAGGTATTCTAGTATCGTTCATGTGAAACTGTCTCCTTGATAATACCCAACAAAGCGTTGAAATAGAAAATTATATAATGTGGGGGTGACAAGACTTTTTGATCACCCTGTAAACCGCCAAATGTTTCGTTAAAGTGATTTTCTAAGTTTGGTTTAGATGTGGCACAAGGCAGAAATTATGGAGTACTCAGTGAGAAACGAAATCACTACTCAGACGTAATTGTTCGATCGAGACAAGATTGCTAACCATTAGACCATTCTGTAACAATTAGAATCTGCATGAAACAAACTTTTGGAGGAGCGTTGCCGGACAAAAAATTGAATGGCCTAACGCTAATCAGTATAAACTTCGGCTTATAGTGTATTTCGCTTTTAAATAGACACCGGTCTATTTACTGAGCAACTTCATTGCTGCTATGCATCAATGATCTAGCGTGAACGGACGCTTTCAGTGTAATTTGACCGCATTCCATAGTTGTTGAGAGGCACGGTAGAGTAATGTATAGTGGTTCGAGTAATCAAAGAGCCGAGTTCGAATTCAAGTCGAGTACATTGCATTCACTTACGTGCAACTACTCCTGGGAAAGGTTTGAAATTATCGCTTCTCTCCATCAACTATGGCTAAATAGCTATAGCCTTGGGTGGCAACCGGTCTAGGAGAAAGGTAACTCTGACTTTCAAACCTTCAACAATGGGTTAAATAGCTTCACCAACACGCAATTGGTCAAACGTGGTAACTACAGACACATGCCTGAAAAACATGGTCAGTCGAGGAAGAGTTCCTCCAAGGAGTGGCAAGGCTGTGGATCTGGATTTGTTCTAGTGAGTTTTCATCTCTAGTATTTTTTCCTTTCCTCATTATGTGTCTCAAAAATGGATAGCTGCGCGGATTGAGGGATCGGGAAGACGAGTTCAAATGGGTGAATAGCATGATAGACTGAGTCGTATGGCATTGGTTGGCAACCAGTCCAGAAGGACAACTTTCAATTGAAAACCTCCAATTATTGTTTAATTATCCTAACCAACTCGCAATTGGCCAAGCGTGGTGAGTACGACTACACCTTTGAATAGATGGTCCATCAGGTAGGGGTTCCTCTAAGGAGAAAGGAGGCCCTGGATCTGGGTCTAATGTTCTAATGAGCTTTAATCCCTGGTACCATAACAGTAGAATTCAATGTACACTGACGTGCCAAAAGTCATGGGGAAAATATATCGTCTCGATAATTTTAGTCAGGCAAAATGCAGCAATATTGATTTCAAAAATAGTTCGATGACTTCTAAAGAGATACTGAGCCATGCTCTATCGATAGCTTTCCACAGTTCATTTATATTTGTAAGTGAATGATCTTGCGTGCAAATAGACCTCTCCACTGGGATCCATAAATGGGCTTATATCAGGTGAACGTAGTGGCCACACTTCGTCTAAAGCTTACAAAATATTTTCTAATTTGGTGCAACTCAGGTCAGATAACGCAAGGCAGTGTACTACTGGAATAATCCATTTTTGTCGGAGTATGTGGGGTCAATGAATGGGTGGAAATGGCCTCAAAGCAGTGCAACATAGCAATCACCATGAATTTTAGGGTGCAGAGTAAACCCGACCATTGTGACGTACTCACCCAATACCGCTATAGCGCTACTACCAACATGCATGATGCCTTGTTGAGAACTGAACCACACGCTAAATCCACCATCAGATTAAAACAACTGGAACCCTGACTCATTAGACAGAGCCATCTTTTGCCAGTTCTTCATAGTATCAACAGGAACACTCTGATGGAATCTTCTGCTTCCATGTCCCATGAAAGCGAAAGAACACTGAACTGACCTGCTACATATGTCCCTGGCATCTTCCGCATTGAGCCACCGCATGAACTGCCCGTTGGACGCCGAAGGAACCCGCCACCGCATATGAGCACGCACCTCCGCAAAATGCAACGGACACCTCCTACTCCTCTGCGTAACTTCACCGACAGGACCGCGTGGCGGATGTGCAAGCAGTTGACACCGGCGGAATGCGCAGGGACGGCCAAAGTCAACGAAGGACGATGTCGCTGCTGGATGTGATTTGAGCCGGTATCGTTTGTCTGTTATGACAAATAATTCTAACCAGAGACCTCTAGTCACGATTTATATTGTCCTTTTGCAGATGAATTGTCTCTGAAATTTCACATATATATATTAGTCTTGGGTATGCCGATAAATTACATCCGGCATCAAGGCCTCCGATCTAGAGACTGGGGGTTTTGTAGAACGTGGAACCACCTCTTAATTTCTGTTGTTCCAAGGTTCACCCTGAACCAGAGTGGTATCATCTATTAGAATCCCAGCTATGGGCAAAGAGTGAACCTCAAAACTGGAGTTCAATGCATGAAAATATAAAAATACATTTGAAAAAATTACCAGCAATACATTATTGGAAAAAAAAAATTACCATCAATAATTTTTTGGAAAAAATACCAAAGCTGACAAGAGAATAAAATTTCGGCATTACATGACACATAATAAGTTGATATGCCGTTAAACAAACAAACCAAACCAAATCTAGACACGATCATTAAGGTGTCGTGATGGGCCACTGCACTGCCCACTGCAGGGCATTAATGTCTTCCATCAGGTCATGGATCGAGAGATGACAAATGTACCCACAATGTAAAAAGTGGAATGTCCCATTCGTCTGGCGCACACTATCATTCACAGTTCGAACTTTGATAATTCACACCGTCTTGCCATAAGTAGCCTAGCCGATGTTCACACTGAATCCCCAAATGCCAGCGGACAACTTATATAGGTCAGGGTATTCCCATTTTAATGTAGCGGAAAGTGGAATCGGCCTTCAGAGTTCAAATTCGATTCTAGTCTGTTTCGTTCATTTCCCACAAATCCTCTTGGAAAAGGTATGAACTCATCTTCCCCCAGATATGCGTTAAATAGAAGGACAGATTTTTTTTTTTACTGTTGGTAAGGCCACCAATCAAGGCGAAGGAAAACTTTGAATTCAAAACCACTGAAGTGAGACTGGCTCCGTCACCCTAGACACACCTTTTGAACAGTCCATTGATGATAGTTTCTGGCGGTCCTTTTTAGAGCCAATTCTAAACAGAAAAACTTTTATTTACACTATTTACATCGTTCGGACAGTTGTCCTCATCTTTATTGCCATATTCACGCAGTTTCGACCGTTGTACGCTCCGACCTTCTTCAGGTGATATACGTTGGAATTTCGAACCGAAACCTTTATTTAATTCACACGGGTGGATTGTTCTAATTCTACGTGATATGCCTTTTGTGGTTATATCTCAGTATCAGGTAATCCCCTTTACTAACTCAACTACAAGTTTTTGTTTCCTATGTTGTGGCCATTGAACTAACAACTCTCTCGGCCAAGTCAATTTTTCAATTACTCAACCAACACTTTTATCCACAATCTACCCCTTTTTACACCCAAATGTAACAATTTTTTACAAACCCTCTGCCTTTCTTTTAATACATTTCTCCCAAAAGTTAGTGTATAAAACAAATCGAGACTATTTAATATACACATTTTAATTAATTATTATTTTTAATTATTTTACACAATTAACTAATATTTTTTATATCGTCAACACATTAATTTAGTAACTAAGTTGAATTATACTGCAATAACGTAACTTTAAATGCTCTACGAACGTACTAGTTTCTTCGTTAACCATTAGGCATTTACACAGCGTTGAAAATATTTTTCAATGGATCGTTATCAAATCTGGCATCTCGACTTCAGTCACTTTCTCACCGACATGACGTGGTTTCATTCTGTTTTTTCTACAAGTATTTTCGTGGCAATTGTTCTGATGAGCTATCCTCCTTGTTGCCTCGACTCATGAATTTAAGCGTGCTACTAGATTTCAACGTTTTACTGTTGAACTACCTAGATGCAAACGGATATTATATTCTAATAGATTCTTTTCACACACATCTCGCTTGTGGAACTCTTTTCCAGTTTCTTGCTTTCATGTCACCCTATATCTTCAAAAGTTTAAATGCAACGTCAATGGCCATCTCCGATCTTCACGAATTCTGTTCTTTTATTAAAGAACATTAAGATTGTCTCGTCATCGTTCACTCTGAGTCTCAGCGGCATTATCGCCTTGCATGATGAAAATTAATTAAAAATTATTATTGTTATAAATAACCCATTCTAAAATAAACTATCCATACCAACAAATACAAAGCCAACCGCCATCTTCTGTCTTCTTCCTAATTCCTGTTCTTTTATTGTTTTTTCTCCTCACTTCTCACTAAATCCTTTGTATTCTCTTTCACTCCCAGTAACCTATTTGTCCTTGTGGCATTATTTTTAATAGCCTGCCCATCTGGGGGGAAGTGTACATGGCTTTCAGCAGATATTTGTGTAAATTGCTATATTTTCTTGGGAAAGTTTGTGGAGTGGTTTCCGTTGAGGTGGGCATTGTTTGAAATTCAGAATTTGTCTCCATTTAGATTGGCAGATAATCCAATCTGCTTTACTATTTAACCCATAGCTGGATGGCGGCGTAGAAACGGATTCGTGCCTTTCCCAAGGGCATTTGTGCGAAAGTGAATGCAACAGACTAGGCTAGAATTTGAACCCGTCTCGGTGATTCCAGTTTCTTTTCCGATATCCACTACACGACATCATTAGCAATAAATTAAACTAATTTATGATGCCATTCGCATTTATATGCTGGCTATTATGCAAAGAATCTTGTTTCTTTTTCTTCTTCTGACTTAAGCTCTATTTTCTGAACAATATGAATCTGAAATAGGATCTGAGTTCACAGATCTTAAGATGAAAGCGAACATTTGAAAGCATTTTAACCCCACCCCTTTTTAATTTTTTTTTTTTTTTTTACTATTCTGGGTAAATGTAATAGATATCAGCGAATTCCAACCCCAAGAACCCTGTTTCTTTGACACAGTCATCTTTCAAGTTGACTAGATTGTTTGCTATGTTGGGAGAGGTTGACACACTTAAATATTACGTTGAAGTAGCAGTAATTATGAATAGTGATTTTTCAGGCGTAGCTTAGATGCAGCACAAGGCCGAATGTAGGGTGCTCCCAGTGAGGATCCAATTCACTACTCAGTCGTAATTGTTCTAGCAAAACAAGCCTGCTAACCATTTCACTGCTTCGAGGTGCCCATGTAATTATGAATATACTATACATTAATATATATTCGTCTCCCTCTCTCTCTATATATATATATAAAGACGAACATATATTAATGTATCATATATTCATAATTACATGACATATATATATATAATTTTTCCAATTTTCGAATAACATATGTATCAGGATTAAACGCTATTTTAAGGGATACTCATATTTGAGTAGCTGCTCTGTTGTTTTTTTTTTGGGGGGGGGGTCCACATCTACCGGCCTGAATATTCGAGAAATCTTGTTAGAAAAATATACGCCCACAGGCAGGATTTGAACCTGCGTCTCTTAGGAGAAACTATTACTACATTTGTTATGCCTTGATCTCTCGGCTACGTAAGACCTCAAATATGAGCGCCTGTTAAAAATAACATTTAAACAAATAAATTAAAATTATGTTATGTCGGATTTAATCCATTTCCTAAATATATGTATATATGTATGTGTGTGCATGTGTGTGCGTGCTCATTTGTACTATAAAAATTGTTATTCTAATTTTGTCGTTTCACGCCGACCAAACTGATTTTGATGAAAATTAATTAAGTGGTTTGTGGCTTTGAATCAATAATGTGTGAAAATCATCGACGAATTAACAATAATATTGAAAACATTTTCCAGGTTAAAATTTAAATTTTTATCAAAACTTTCGTTATGTCAATGATACTGGTATTATCAAGGAAGTCGTTAGAATATTTCATATGTGGGTATTGTTGATCGATTGATTTGTTTTTTACGGTTTATCAACTCTTGAAGGTCATTTAAAACCGAAACATATTTCAGATTATAGAAGGTTGCTTACAGTGCCCGGTGCTTCCAAGCGGTCCCCTATCTAAGTAATGACCATTCTCGGTGATCAAACGAGAACAGGTGTTTTCGTGTGTGTAGGGAAATAAATATTAATTTTTCTTTTAATTAGAAGAACATACTACATTTAAAAATGAAGAAAAAAACGTCATTAAAAAATAAACATCTTAGAATTCTAAACCTCTTCTGACAAATGTTTTTTCTTTTTTTACAATACGTCAATATATTTGGAGCTTACTGTTAAAATCAATTTATTTTACATTAGACATATACATTACATATATATTCTTATTATAACATCAGTGGAGAAAGATATTTTATTTAATGTATGTATATGGAATATGAAATATAAAAATGTGTATACAAATAATATATATATATATATATATATATTTGTATATATACACATAGTTATATGTATATATAACGCTTTTCCGTTTAAACTTTACATATGACGTTACTTTGAACTGGTTCTAAGTCCACTTCCAGCGATCTAAAAAACGCCAGTTATTTTTTGTGATCAACAAAATCTTGTCTACCATACTGACAACACCCTGCTCTTGATAATGACTTAAATAGTCTAAAGTACTTGAATAAAAAAGAAAAAAATAGCTTTGAACTCTGTCCATAATTTTGATCCTGATACATATGTTATTCGAAAATTGAAAAAATGCAATCATAAATTAAATAGGTTGAAATTTAACAAACTTTGGATCAATTTTTGCTGCCTACATATATCTTATACATTGGTAAAGGTAATGCACTTAATTGAGTAGTTAATATTAATCATATAGATAGTGCAACGGACATTATACGATGAAATTTTGAAATCAAAATTCAGTTAATGACTACGTGTCAAGATGTGCAATTATTGATCCACCGTCATGTGTTCTTGAAGATTTTTGTACCAATAAAAACTGATTGTAAAGATGAAGTTTATTACTGAAGAAGAGTTTTAAGAAAGACACTAACTAGCTAAATAGTGCAGGAATTTTTAGAAGAGAAAATGGCTGAACTCGTGTTTGCTGTTTATATAATAAGGTAAATATTTGGTCAGAATAATGCATTTTAAGGAGGGAAAAATGAAGTCTATAAAATTTCTAATCTCTTTTAATCCTACTTAATATTTAATCATAAAATTGCAGTCTTAATCATACAATTTCCAATCTCCTTTAAGTGGCAGTTGAATAAGCAATAAGTTTTATTTCATCTAATGAAATGAAGTTATTTTTTTAATTGTTTTTTACGGCTTATAAACCTATTGCCTGAAAGCCAGAAAATATTTTTAGATTGTAAGAATTTCTTTGGTGGTAATAATGATTGACTAATACAAATCCTACTAATTAACCCATAGCTGATGGAGAAGAGGTGGATTCATACATTTCCCATGGGTATTTTCGCGTAAGTGAATATAACGAACACAACTGGAATTTGATCTCAGCTCGTATAGCGGATTAACACTTCCGAGCCATTTTCCATTACACCAACCGCACATCCGAGGTTACAGCATCTGGTATTCCCAAGCAGTCGCTCATCTAGGTACTGACCAGGCTCGACGTTGCTTAACTTCGGTGATCGTAAGGGAATTGGCGTTTCAACGTCATATGGCCGTAAGCTATATTTTTATTTGCTAATGAAAATCTTGCGAACAGTATTGAAATAATATTTGTATTATGTCTTCTTATGTGAAGCTGTGGAGAGCTATGAATGCACACCCCCTCAAGGGAAACTGCACAAAAAAAAAAGATTCATCAGCAGCTGGAATACAATGTGAGTCATTGGCTAAAAAGTTACATTTGGTTACAGCTACGAAATTTTCTGGACACATTATGAGGAAAGAGTGCTCGAAAAATTTGACACTCATAGGGCTTATTGACAACAGGAGGAAACAGCAAGTAAACTTCATAACAAGGTTATGTGAATGGATGGTAAAGAGGATACAAAAGGGGATGCTAAATAGTCAAACGTTGTTCAGAGGTACAAGGACAAGAAGTTGTGGAGAACGATAAACGCCCGCGTCCGGAAGGGATACAGCGTATAAAAGAAGAAGAAACATTGTGGCTTGACTGGATTATTTACGTATTGATCGACTCTTCTGATTCGGATCGCTCAAATATCTGTACACGGTGCCTAATTTAGTTTTTGGAAGTTGATTTTACCGCGATGAATAAACAAAAATTATAATATAGCGGCTTCGTCTCTTACATGTCGATTGTTCGAATCAACACCAGTTTTACTGTGGATTTGACCTCTGAATGTATTTGGCGTTATATAGAGGTATATCCAGATTGTGGATATGAGTTGATCTTCACTTCCATGGAAACTCCTCGGGCGAACTACATTCCCTGGTTCCACCAGTTGTAACCTTCACGGCTAGGACCCGCCATGTCACTTACATTGTAGCAAGCCACCTACATTCGCCCTGTATTCCATCGGTGAAAAATAAGTTTCACTCAAACAGCTTCTTCCTGCGAACCACTGCTCTGTGGAACAGACTCCCAAGAAGATATTTCCCCGATCGCTACATTCTTAACCTATTCAAATCTAGAGTTAACCGTTATCTTCCCTTATTATCCATATAAATTACCCCTTAACATAAGCTTCTACCTCGGGTGTCCCCCTTGTAGAGGGTGGAACTTACTATAAAAAAAAAAAATTAAAAAAAAACATCGAGAACGAAAATCGCGTTCTTCTGAAGGCTCTTCTTTTATAGTTATATTTATTTATATATATATTTATATTTATGTATTTTTATATTTATATATATTTATATTTATGTATTTTTATATTTATATATATTTATATTATAGTATATAGTTTATATAGTTTATATTATAGTTATATTTGAACCCCTAAAAATTGCCTACTGTAAACGAGGTAACGGAAGGGAAGTGACTGATCTGGCGCGATACAACAACAGTGCCACGCCACAGGTTTGCGATTTGATACCTCAACGTTACAAAATTTAGCATTACACTGTTTATCAATTCGCTTTTGAGCTTCCTTGATTATAAAGAATAAAAGCATTTCCGAAAAAAAAAACATTTGTTAGTAATTGATTGAAAAAAAAAGAAGTGTGAATGAATTTAGCATATTTCGATGCTCCATTCTATTGTATGGCTAAAAAATATAATATTAATTTTCCGACAAAGTTAAATTAACAAGTATTGATTGATTTGTTTATCTTACGGCTTTTTACTGTTTAACTGTTTCTGGGGTAATTAAAAGTTAAAACCGAAACATTATTTGGCTTGTTGGAGGGGAAATTGAAAAATGGAAACAATACCAGGAAGAAATGAAAGGTGGGAAAGATATTTGTAAGAACTGGCAAAAGTGACCGGGAAAAGTAAAAGAGGACGACTTCGAATATACAATGGCTTGAGAGAGGGGAGTATAGAAAGAAAAGAGGTTATAAAAAAGAAGAGAAGGAATAAAGAAGAAGAAGAAAAAGTGAAAGAAAGATGTAAAGAAGAAAGAGAAAATGAAAAAGAGAGATAGAAAGAATAGAAAAAACAACAGGAGAAAAATAAAAAAGGAGTACATGAAGGGGGGGGTGATAAAAATAGAGCGAAAATGATAAAGAAAGAGAGGTAAAAAAAGAAAGAAAAAGAAAGAAAGAAAGAAGGAAAAAGAAAGGATTAAAAAAGAGGAAGAAAACTGTTTGTTAGTGATACGGATTATCTGAAAAGAGTTAAATAAGTATAATAAAAATTAGAGAAAGAATATTAGCATTAATTCTAATTCAAAAGCTTTTTTTTTGTTGTTGAATTCTGTCGTTTCTTCTTTTATTCTCGTTCATTTTTTCTTCTTAATTATTCATCATTTCTTTATAAGACGCCATTTATTTTTCTTTCCTTTTCTTTCTGCTTGGCTATCTTTCATTCTTTTTATTTTCTTCTGTTTTCTTTCTTCTTCTTCCCCAACAGTATCGTTATCAACAGCAGCAGGAGCATCCTGTTTTTATCGTCTTTTCCCCTTCTCTTCTCACGTTCTCCGATTTATCTCTCCCCAAATTTTGGCGTATTTCTCTCTAGCCTGTTTGCCTCTTCCCTGGTTGTTACCCTTCCCTTCTCTTCTCTCCCCTGGTTGTCAATTCAAATTTTTAAAAGCCTGCCTCCCTTGAAAAGAAAAATATTTCGTCAAGGTTTCTGACTGGGCAGCGAGCGGTGGGCTTCGTATCCTTCCAATATTGCCCATACTAACGCCGCTGCTAGTTTGGGGCACATCTGAAGAAGGCAACCCAAAGACGGCTTCGGCGTTTTCCGAAAGGAAAGAAAGCCAACGAGATAACAGTGGAGAGAGCAGTCTGCCGTCATTTTCATTTTTTACAACCAAAAATGAAGTGCTTAAACATGGCACTACTGACTGCTCTGCTACTTGTGGCTTTCTTCTCCGGTGAGTTAGTTACCATTTTTTTTTTTTACTATAAACAAATAATGCATATTTCTCTCATTTGAATGCTGGGTAACATGACCGCGTTGCAGATGAAATATTTTAGACCGGCAAAAGAGTTCAAACCTTGATGAATATATATTTGTGATCGATCTTTCGCGCCAAATGATTACACCCGCCTTTTCTCTTTCTCTCTCTATCTCACACACTCACTCTCTCTCTCACTCTCTCTCTCACTCTCTCTCTTTCACTCACTCACTCACTCACTCACTCACTCACTCACTCACTCACTCACTCACTCACTCACTCTCACTGTAAGATATTATTATGCATTTCTTAATAGCATTCTTTCCTTTTGGTTTATTTATTTCGCATCAATTTGCTGCTTGCTCTCATTCTGTCTCTCCTTTTTTATATATGTGCGTGTGTGTGTGTGCGTGTGTGTGTGTGCGTGTGTGTGTGTGTGTGTGTGTGTGTGTGCGCGTGTGTGTGTGTGTGTGCGCGTGTGTTTTCTATGGATGCAAATATATACATGTATAAAGCACATACGCACGCATGGGCGCGCACATACACATATATACAGATAAATATTCAGATTTCTCTCTCGGCTTTTTCAATCTCTCTCCATATATATATATATATATATATATATATATAAAGATATATATATATATAAACTCAAACGCACATATATGCATATATATACACATACAAATATAAATATATACATACATACCTGCACATACAAGCATATGTAAGCAATATGGGACTACTTGGTGACGATAATCGCATTAAATGAGCATATATATAAATATATATATATATATATATATATATATATATATATGTGTGTATATAGACACATATATACGCATATATATATGTCTGTGAGTATTTAATGTATTTGTATGTATATATCTGTGCGTATGTGTGTTTTACGCAACATATATTTGCATGTATAGAAAATGCACGTACACACACATATACGCATAAATAAATATATATAATCGTATATATATATATTAATTACATATATATAATTGGATTATATACTCATATATATATATATATATACATACGCACACCTCCCCATATATATATATATATATATATATATATATATATATATATAAGCAGTATGGACATTGGTTGGTGACTATCAGTTTCAACCTTAAACGATAATCGTATTATATATATATATATATATATATATATATATATATAGATAGATAGATAGATAGATAGATAGATGAATATTGATATAGTTATATGTGTGTGTGTGTCTGTATATATATATACATATATATATATATATATATATATATATATATATATATATGAAGGAAACTGAAGACAGACGTTACAAAATTTAGCGTTACACTATTTATTCAATATATATATATATATATATATATATATATATATATATATATATATATGAAGGGGCACTGAAGACAGACAGAGGTTTATGTCGTAATTTCTAAATTTCCGACATCTTTTCACTTTATTATAAACGTAATGAATTATTGCTTTGAATCGTTTAATTGTAAAATTCTTTGTTTTCCTACCGCTCGCTTTTATTCACTTCCGAATTAGTTTATTTTTCCTCCGATTACTTTTTACCTTTGTCATATTTGTCCCTGGAACGCAAGACAAAAATAAAGTCGACGATGCCGTTTCAGTTCACGCTCTTCCTAGCCTTCGCCCTGTCTCACCACACTTTACATTATCTCGCAATTGTTTAATTAAAAAATTATTTGCCTGATGATCTATTAGCAGGTATTTTTTTTCCTTAAGGACATAAATTAAAATCAGAATCAAATAAAATCTCATCCAAGTTAGTTCGAAGAACATCACGTCTCATTTTATTTTAAAAAATTGCATCAAATCTCGAAAGAATCAAATTATAAATAGTTACCCTGTGTCGTTCTAAATGATATACAATTTATTTTATTTTTCATTACATGTATTAGTTTGTTTTCCGATGCCAACTTCGACCAAATAATGGTCCAATAAGACCCCTCCCAAAAAAATAATAAATAAAAAATGATAATATTATGGGCGACTGATGAAACTCATATTGATATTTACTAAGCTTAGCATAGAAGAAACAAAATGACTAATAATGCGACATTCGTAAGGATTGAACTCAGTATACTAATATTTTACTAGTCAAGATCGCTTGTATTTGCTCACACCCAAGCTTCCAGGGAAAAGATTTTCTATTTTTCCCAATGATTAGTTCAATTATTAGTCTTTGTTGAACGTTGATAACAGCAAAATGGCATCACGTCTTTAACAGCATAACCAACAGTGTTTATTTACACTGTAACTATTTTTTCTTCTTTTTTCATACTAATTTTGTTCGGATTTACAGACCATATTAATTTCCCCAAGAACATGTTGAATGTAATGATTAGATTCAATCATTCATTTACGCATTCGATCACAAGAATGCGTAAATGAATGAATGATCACATCAGGAGTCGAGTATTTTAAAATTAAATCTTATCATTGTTTCATCAGTCTCCCTTTGTAACCGATATTTTACAGGTTTTGTTAGGGTTCCATAATATAATGTTATATAATATTATAATGATATGCCATATCATGAAAGTAAAAATTACATTAAATCAATTGCTAGGTCTGCTGCTAGGAAAGTTGGTTCAATATATCGTTTCTCACTAGAATCTATCATACACACCTATGTCTACCATTCGTCCATACATTGAATATTGTTGTCATATCGACTCTGGTGCTTCTGCTAAGTATTTAGTGATTCTTCATAAAATCCAAAGAAGAATCTGCAATGTTATCGACCCTGACTTGTCATATTGGCTCCAGTCACTTACCCACTGCGCTAACATAGCTTCCCTCTGCCTTTTCATATTTTCATGGTAATTGTTCTGGTGATCTTTCCACTTTGGTATCTCGACTTTACGAATTCAAGCGCAGTACTTAGATTGGCAGCTAAGTTTCATCCTTTTACAGTTCAAATGGTTAGATATAACCGTAAGTTCTATGCTTATAGTTTCTTCTCTCGCACTTCTCTCTTGGGGAGCTCACTTTCGGTCACTTGCTTTCCAGATAACTTTGATCTTCAAAAATTTAAATACAGTATCAATCGTTATATTTAGTCATCTTAATTCCGGTTCTTTTATTGTTCTCTTTTTTAATAATGTTTTTTTTTTCTCTCGTATTCTTTAACATAATACTTAGGGTGAAATGGCAAACAGATTCTTAATGTAATGTTATAACGATATGATGTTATAATGATACAAAACCTAATTCTATAATTATACAACGTTATCATAATATAAATTAAAGTTCCATAATATAAAAACGGGTTAAATATGACGAGGCACTTAATTGTCAGTCACTGTCAGTTGACTAAAGAATTTTTCGCAGTTTTTTTCCGTTTATCAGAAATACTAGTTTACCCGTGCCGTCATAAAATGACGAGAGTCTTTAATTTTTTAAGATTTTATAAGTACAATGTAACTTCAAAATTACGATTCAAAAATAGCATCTTCAGGTTGAAAAATAACTAAATACATCATAATTTATTGCGTTTTACTAGTCAAGTTTAAAATAACCGAAAATTCTATTCTTATTATTTCATCAAATGCAATGGGCATTTCAACCGTCGCCATGCAATGGTCTCTTCTAGTGACGAACAAAAAAGAAGGAGAGAGACAGACAGACTGACAGACAGACAGACACACACATACATACACTTTGGGTTTTATATATGAGAATTATTCAAAATGAAAGCTGTTTTGCCTGTTACTTGAATTACGTGGGTATCGCAGATTTTACGAGTTAAATCAATGTTCGATTTAAATTTTTATTGAATTCGTTTGTTTTTTGTAAGAATTAGAACTGGAGAATGACGAAAACTCCCACTTCCATTGTCTCCTTTGCATATTGACTCACATAGAGTACTGCTTAAAAAGAGTAGCGACAAATGTTTGTACTACATTCGAATTTTGCATGCGGTTCAAATATGCTGAACTGTGGGGTAACACTTCGCATCTCCACAGAATATAAGGACAAATTTTAAAATTCTTTATTTTATTTTAATGCCACATTTATTTTTATTATAAGTTCTTTTGTTAAGAGTCCAGATCTACTTCAAATTATATTTTCTATCTAAATACAAAATGCACTAGTGAACTGAGAAGAAATTCTTACATTATGAAAAAAAAAAAAAAAAGATATAGAAAAAAGATATACAATAGAAAAAATCAATATACAAGGTATGATGGGTAAATTATCGTCATCTTATATTTTTAACTTAGCGCATGCACGTTGTTTGTTTTAGATTTTGTCAACTGCACAGTAGAGCAGGGTTAGTTGGGCACCATCTATGAGAAAAAGAGCACCATGACGCAATTCAGTTCCTCCGACATTTGGAAACGGCGTACTGTAATGCTTGGCATCCGCACCGGAAGCTCCAATATGAACATTTCAGAGTGTTTGGATGTCAATTTGAGGACAGTACAGAGGATTCGGAAAGAGTTGAATGGTGATTAGGAAAGTGTTTGACGTGATTGCTAGTGATAATAATGTTATGATTCTATTCATCTTCCTACAAGGTCTCAGACACAACACAGAGGCCTACACCAAGTGCCTTGAGGAGGTAGTGCTGCCCTGAGTCAAGAGAGTGGCTACTGAATGATCCTATGTCCTACAACAGGACTCGGCACCATACCACACAAGCAGAAGAACCTCGTCACGGCTGTCATACAATTTCTGAGACCATATCACCCCTTAAATCTGTCCGCCTAACTCCCCGCACTACAACTCCCTTGATTACTATGTGTGGGTCTCAGTCGAGAGAGAGAGAGAGAGAGAGGAGAGAGAGAGAGAGAGAGAGGAGAGAGAGAGAGAGAGACCAAAAAAACTTCTTGTAACATCAAAGAGTAACTGAAGGCAACGTTTATGGTAGCATTTACCAACTTAAACAAGGAGACCGTCCAGAAGAATCTGCAGTCTGTGATTGAAGCTAATTTGACCCCTACTACTGAGTAAGGAATTTGATCCACATCGGGCACCCTATACTGGTAATCCTTGTTGCAACTCTCTTCATGACTGTTTCAAACACTTCAATAACTATGAGTATAATTCTCACTTTCATGTTTCACATTTTGCCTATTCCTTCACGGGGTCTAGATATTTTTCTAACTTTATAGTCACGATAGAGTACAAAATAGTCTCATAATTCTCCTTTCTTTCTTACATTTGTCATTTTCTTTTTTAAATTTCAGCGTCTGCCTTAGCGAGTTGCAGCAGATGTGAAAAAGGTAAGCATTTTTTTTAACTACTCATCTTTTGTACCTTCAACGAACAATTCGTTTCTTTTAAACGGGGGTGAATCAGAAAGCAAAGCAAATTTGAAATTACCCGGTAAATACAATGGGGAAGCGCCGATACGTGACATCACGCGTGCGCATGGGATGACAGGAAGCTAGCTGCGGACCGTTCAGTCAAGTGGTAGGGAGCAGCGAGATCAGACGTATGGACGCTCCACTCAGTGATTGCACAATCGAGGAAAAACGCGCCGTAGTTCGCTTTCTGTAGAGCCAAAATCCCTCGCAGGATAAAAATCGAGTAGGCACTATAAATCAATGAAAGGTGTATATGTGGGTAGAACGCTTTAAAGCGGTGAGAACAAGTGTTCGAACGGAAGCCGATTTGCTCATCCCTTCAACATCGCGTACAGAAGAACGCATCCAGAGGGTGGACACCTTGATTTGTTTGTTTTACGGCATGGGTTATTTAATGCCGACAAAATTTTCATTGTTGGTAGTATTTTTTTCTAAAAATTTATTTCTGGTAAGAATTTTCCTTCACTGGTAATATTTGTTTTTCAAAAAATTATTGCTGGTAATAATTTTTTTACAAAGTATTTCTGGTATTAAAACCTATTTTTACACCTTCATAGTTTTTTTTAACCGAGTTTCGGGGGTTAACTATTTGTCCATAGCTGGGACCCTAATAGGTGATATCACCCCGGGTCAGGGTGGACCTGGGAATATCAGCAATTAAGAGGTAGTTCCACGCTCCAGAAACCCTCCTGATCAGAGGCCTTGCTGTTGGGCGTAGTTTATCGTCTTACCCAGGACGCGGATGTAGTTTATCGTCATACCCAGGACGGTGGACACCTTGATTGGGGAAAACATATGAATAAGTCGCGGCAATCATGAGTATCATCTGTACAAGCCATAGTCCATGCTCACCGTTTTGCGGGTACTGTAAACCTTGAGCGCCTTGGGTGTCCAAATAAGCAAGTGATGCAGAAGTGGCTTCGTGTGCAACCGAAAAAGCTTCTTTTCGGAAGGGATGAATAAGCTCCTTGAACGATACTAGAAGTGCATCACCATGCAGGGGGTACTATATTGAAAAGTGATATATGCACTTGTTCTTCATTAATGGAAATAAAGGTGTCGTGTGGGAATTGCCTTGACTTTTTTTTTATTTACACTCGCATTTTTTCTATCAGAAGCTAAGATTATCATAAACATAGAGTACCTTCACGTGGTATAATGGTTAACAAGCTTACGATTGAATAATCAGTTCGTTCATCACTGGGTACCTCACACTTTCGGTTTTGTGCCACATCTAAGCTACGCTTAGAAAACCACTGAGCAATTTGACATGGTTTAAATGCTAGCAAGTTTGTCTCGCTTGATCAATTAGAGCTGAGTAATGTTTTCAGTTCTCACTGGGTGCTCCATTCTTTCGACCTTGTGCCACATCTAAGCTAGGCTTAGAAAACAATTTAGCGCACTTCGACATGGTCCAATCGTTAGCATGTTTGATCTTTTTTTCTTCTTAACTATAATTATTTACTATTGAATACTGAATTCGCATCTTTACTGCGTGCTCTATACTTTCAGCCTTGTGCCAAATCTATGCGACACTAGACCATCATAATGATAAATATTGAAGACAAATAGTAATTTACCTATTCACAGAAGAATCTATATATTCTTTAAAGACTGGTTGAATTGTTTATATAATAAGCTGTGTTATATATAAAGAATGTATACCGCTAAAGCATTAAATTCTGATAACTGATACCATAGAGATATTAATGTTTTTGCTTATATTCATACTTTTGATCAAGAAAAGAAACTTTTAGCTGGTTGATATTTGGGGAATAGAGAAAATATGGTATAAAGTTGCTGGAAAGATATAAAAATTCAAAGACGATGAAAAATGGCAAAAAAAGAGAAATAAAACAAAAGCATATCAAGAATAGAGAAAGATGCCTTCCAAAAGCAAAGCAAAGTATTAAGAAACAGGAAAATTTCATTAGAAAAAGGAAATGAGTACTGGAGTGTTATGTAATATCAGTACTCCTACTTCTTGGCAGTGAGTGCTGGACTATCTCTTCATAGATGAAGAAGAGTCTTGAGGCACCAAAATGCGATTCTATAGAAGGATACTGAGAATGCCATAGACTGAACACGTGAGCAACGTCGAAGTCTTAGAAAAAAATGGAAACAAACAAGCAAAAAAAGACTTATAGGTAGCATTAGAAAGACTCAGTTGAAATTTCTAGGGCATGTAATAAGGAAAGAGGGCATGGAAACTTTGATACACACAGACAAGAGGGACAGAGGAAAACAGTGCATAACCAAGCTAACGAGCTTGTGTAAATGGTTGGCAGAACAGGGATATGAAAAGATTTACAAAGGGTTGCAAAGAACAGGAAGTTGAGGAGAGCCATGATTGCCAACGTCCTAAAAGGACACAGCTCAAAGAAGAAGAAGAGACAAATACAAAGGAAATTTTATTGAATCCAAATAAAAGAATTAAAATTTTTAAACTATTAAGTCGCAAACAAAAGTATTAATAAAGAACATTTTCTTTATAATTAAAAATCCGTAATTGAATTATTTGATAGTAATTAAAAGAGAACTAAAATCTTAAAATAATTATTATAATCTTAAAATAATTATTAAATTAATTATTAGAATCTTAAAATAATTATTATAAGCAGTCTTAGAATCTATATCCTGTAAAACTTAATCAATGAGGAAAACTACATTGAAAACACATTCAGACCCCTCTAATATAAAATTAAATACAAAGTCTATAAAATCCACCCTACCAGAATAATCCATATACAATAAAATCCCAACATCCTTGACAAAAATAGGGATATAATTCTACCCACAAACTTCATAACGTCCGCTCTCGAAAAGAACATCCATCATTTCTCTAAACTTTATCAACACCACCTCTAGAACAATATAAAATAATGTCCGTGCTAAACGGAACAGCAGCAACAATTAAACACTTAAAACACACTATTAGTTCACTGTAACACATCTGACTACAATTTCAATCTAAAATGCCACTTTGAATTTAAAGAGAAAAGCATTTACTAAGAACAGGAATCATTGAACGTGCACTGCTCTTAATATTCTTATATGGTATCCACCATCATCGCAGAATATCTGAGGAGCACAATACGATATACTGACTAATCGAGGACAAAAGCAGTAAATTTAAAATCCAAACGTCAAATCCAAATTCAGTAAAAAAAAAAGACCAATTTTATAGCTGCAACTTTTGATAAGGGCATTTATTACATCCTCCCCATATTCCAGCATCCTTTTCTCACACAAGAGTTTGTCTCTTATTCCAAACTGAGGAAGCCCACTTTAAGCAGTTAAATAGTTTTCCACAATATTCTACATCCTACATCTCTGCAATTTTTTTTACTAAATATGTTATAACATACGTTTTGTATAAAATATGAACATCATAATGAAATATGTGTGTTGTTGGTCATCTATATAACAATGTTAATATCTGGGAATTGTTTTAAAAGAGAGAGGACAGGAACTGTGACACTGAAATCCGAAAGCGCATTGGGATATCGAAAGATTTTTTTTTTTTTAATCATTTCACCCCAAGCAAGGCGGGAATGCCACTAGTACGCAGGGGATCACAGAGAGTGAAAAACTGGATATAGGGTGGATTGAGGAAAAGATAAAAGATGAACGGGATTCAAGAAGACAGAAGATGGCGATTGTCGTTACATTTACATTTTTTTAGTTTATTATAGTTATCAGGCAAGCAAGTAAGCGGAAGGGAATTCCACAGGCGGGAAGTGCGAAAAAAGAAAGTTGAAATAGAAATGGCGGTAAAAGGGTGGGACCTGGATGCCAATCTAGTAGCACGCTTAAATTCATGTAGTCGTGGCACGAGGGAATAAAGCACATCAAAGCAGTTACCATGAAAGATACCTCCAAAAAGCTAAGCAAAGTATTGAGACAAGAAAAGTTCGTTAGAAACAAAGAAAAGATTACTGATTTGTTACGTAATATCCCTCCTCCTAGATGGCAGTGAATTCTGGACAATCTCCTCTAAAATGAAGAAGGGACTTGAAGCAACAGAAATGTAGTTCTACGGAAGGATGCTGAGAATACCATGAACTGAACATGTGAGCAATGACGAAGTTTTAAGGAAAAGAGAAACAAAAAGGACACTTATCAGAAAGATAAAATTTAAATTTCTAGGGCACATAATGAGAAAAGTGGGTTTGGAAAATTTGACACAGGACATATTGAAGGCAAGAAGGATAGAGGGAAAAGTGTATAACCTACCTAACGAGCTTGAGTAAATGGTTGGCCGAGCTAAATTTATTAAAAGCTACAAAGGACAGGAAATTGTGGAGAGCGATACCGTCAACGTCCTGAAGGGACACGGCACACTCAAGAAGGTCTGTTACAGTTTTTGAGAATGTGTACTAGTGAGCTAGCCAAAATGAACTGACTCATTTTATAGTTCACCAATTAGAAAGCTCAAAATATTCAATGCGACGTGTATAAAGGCAGCCATTTTATTTTTTCTCCCAAAATATTTTCACTGCAACCTGGTACCGAAAACTTAAAGAATTACTTAACAACCGCTACTTTCTCTGAATCTTCACTGCCAACCTCTGATATTGAACATATTACGGACTTCACTAGATTCCATATCCAGAGACTACGGCAAACATGGTTAACAAGGTCCGCCATATTATTTCACAAAGCGATGATCTGTATGTACTTTCGAGTGTATTTTCATTATCTTCTGTTAAAAAACGCTATTTCTTTATTCAGTTTTCTTAAATTTTATGTCGTCCTTTGTATGCCGATAAACAAGGCCTCTGATCGGGAGGTTTTGAGGAGCGTGGAACCACCTTTTAATTGCTATTGTTCCCAGGTCTACACTGACCCGAGGTTGTAGCACCTGTTAGGGTCCAAGCTATGGGTAAATAGTGACCCCCACCAAAAAATAACAGGGCCAGGACACTATGAATGTATAAAAATACATTTTTATAGTATTTTTTTTTACCAGCAATAATTTGGCTCTTGACAAAAATCCTCTTTACAAAAATACGTCAATGAAACCTGATCTACAAACTGATTCCTTACAAAGAGTTCTGTTCATAATATCAATACATTTTCATAGTTTTTAATATTACCAGAAATACATTAAAAATTACTAGCAATACATTTTTGTAAAAGTAATTACTAATGCTCCCAAGAAAATTAAATTTCGGCATTAAATGACCCATAAGGTGTTGATATGCTGCTAAATAAACAATTTTTTGTGTATTTGTTTACCATTTGTGATTAAGGTGAGGAAAACCTCTCCTGATTCGAGAACTTTTATTAATTTTTATTACCTAGGTTGGTTCCTGCCCAATCAGAAGTATGTCTACAAATACGAAGCAATGGCGGATGCTGGCTTCGTCGGAACAAGCGACGAACGCTCCGGACTAAAACTATCATGCATCGTCAATGTTATTACTCCTTGTCAGTGTAACGATGTCACAAAGGTAATTATTTAATTTCAAAATTTTCTTCGGTTTCACAGTTTTCTATAGATACAAAGAGTTTGTAGAAAATTGATAATGTACTCTTTCACAAGTTTCGTTGTTTCTATTTTATTATTTTACAATTTGCTTATACTGCATATGAAATCGCAGTTGGGATTTATTGATCAAATACGTCAATTCATATTAAGGATTACATATATAATCAAGTTCCGGCGATAAGGGGGACAATGAATCATGATTGTATTTTAGAAGTACACGAAGACAAATTTTCTTGTTCATTTTTCTTCTCCTACTTAATTGCTAGTCCACTCTTGTTATCAACCATACATTCTGTTTTCTTGCAATTAACAATTAGTCTTTTCTTCCTTTTTTCCTTTAACCATCAATTGTAAGGAGACAGAATTTATGATCGTTAGCAAGAAGGCCAGAGCAAGTGGCGAGTTAAAAAATGAAGACGTTAAAATCAAGCAAAGACAAAAATTTAACTAAGTGTTATAACGGATGGCAGAGAAGTTGACATAGAAATCTGAAGACGTACTGGAATCCATTGGTGGTAAAGCTGATGTGACCTCTCCAGGATGCAGGCCTAGGTGATGGCAAATGGAGTCGATGAAATAACCAAACGTTATGACCCACCACTTGGCCGTATCAACAAGAGCCAAAAGAAGACAGGGCATTACATCTGAAGCCGGCATGACTGCAGAAGTCACCAGAGTCACAACCCTTCGGATTTTCTGAGGATTTTTCCATAGCATTTCAGTGTTTGACAACCACTTAATAAATTTTCTGTCTGGATTTACTTCCATAGCATTTCAGTGTTTGGATATATATAGCGGGCTAATAAATATAATATATATAATCTAATAATCTATAATATAATATATATATATAATATTAGTAAATCTATAATCAATGCTAACTGTGTTTTTTTATTTAATATAATTTATATAATACATATTATATATATAATCTAATATATAATATTATATATATAATATTATATATTAGATTATAGTTTTCGTAGATTATAGTAATAAATAATAAATCTATAATCAATATAGTAAGTGCAGTTTACCATTTTCTTTTCCATTGATGTTCAACCTGTAGAAGGCCCCATGGCCACTCGAGGTAGAAGGTTACAGAGTAAGCGGCACAGTTTATTCAGATGTGTGGAAGATAACGATTAACCCTAGACTTAGGACAGGTTAAGATTGTTGTGATCGGGTAAGCAACCTCTTGGGAGTTGGTTCCACAAGGCACTGGCTTGTGGGAATAAGCTGCTTGAATGGAACTTACATCTTACCAGGGGAATATGAGGATGGTTCGCTACAATGTTCGTGGCATGGCAGGTCTTTGCCGTGAAGGTTAGAATGGTGGAATTAAGGAGTGTTATTCATCTGAACACTCTCCACGGAAATAGCGATAGAGCAGCAAGAGGCTTGCGACGTCTCGTCTGCAAAAAAAAGGGGTTTCTGAGTGGAAAATAATTCGTTTCCTACAAGGGCGCGAAGACGCTTTTGGAGTCTATCGAGAGAGGAAATTGAAGTGTGGACAGCTGCCGCCCATATATAGCAGCAGTGCTCCATTTTCGGTCTGATCTGGCTTTTGTAAAGGTAGAAGAAAGCAGGAGGAGTGAGGTACTTGCTGGATCGGCCAGACACAAAGGACATTTCTTTTTCTCCAACTTCAACATGATCTGGAACTAGAATGAGAGTCGTGATGGCACGTAACCTGAATCCATCCTAAAAATTCAGGATGTAGAATTAATCAATTCTAAATACTTCAGATGCCACGGTGGATGGATTTGTGACATATTTATTATGTAAGAAGATAAGATTTTGTTCAGAAGCAACAGCAGGTCAACATGCGATTGAGTGGGTAACCCATTGTAAGAAATATGAGCACATTTGAAACGTTATTATTTTGTTCCCGTTTCTCTTTTCCTCTTTTCTTACTTCTCCCGTCTTATTTGCTCAATTTTGTTTCAGTCAGACATATAACTGATAAACCTACTGAGAAATTTTGCGGGAAATTATTTCGATGAAATAAAATTAATTTTGCCTTTTCCCAGTATTTCTGTTTTGTTGTAGGTCAGTCTTAACAAATGTGAAATGATGGAAAAGAACAACCAAGGTTACAGTCGAACGGATCAATCTTATGCCAAAAACTTGGAGAAGTAAGAACCGTTTTATATATCTTCCTTTATGTAAGAATTGTTTTGTATGATACCTTCCTTTATGTAAGAACTATTTTATGTGATATCTACTATGTAAGAACTATTTTATGTGATATCTTCTACTATGTAAGAACTATTTTATGTGATATCTTCTTCCATGTAAGAACTATTTTATGTGATATTTTCTTTTATGTAAGAACTATTTTATGTGATATTTTCATCCATGTAAGCACATACAGTGTTGAAACATGATTACATTCATGTAGCGACTTATATGTTTTTGTTATAATTGTTGATTAATATTATTATCATATTATATATATATATATATATATATATATATATATATATATATATATAATATTGGTATTATTAAGTTTTTTCAATTTCTGATTAAGTTTATTTATGTCAGAGTTAAAATTGGTAAACTTTCCAAAATTCAGGTCACTACAATCGTTATCAAGAATTGCGTGTTTAGTCTGTTTATAAAAAATATGTTTGGTTAATTCCGGTGTTCCCTTGTTTGTTGGAACCAATTTTAAGTCACTTAAAGGTGACTTCATTTACAACGGTTCTAACTAAATTTTTATGGGATTTTTTTTTTAATAGAAATATACAATCTTCTATAGAGAAAGATACCCGATTTAATGTTGGCTTTTCCACTTGTATCTCAGAATTTTGAGTTTTTCTTTACATTGAGTTTTATATAATATTTTGGTGTTATCTATTCAGATTTGTCTTATGTTAATATTACTTTGATTATTTGCGATATATTGATTTATATGCCCAAGAATTGCACTAAATTTTGCCATATAGCAAGTCAACCTACGAGAGAGGGCAGTGCATGTATGAATTTTGGAAAGTCTACCAAATTTAATCTTAATTTTGGTATAAAACAATTTAGTCGGTGGTTGGAAAAAAACATTAGTGTTTAGATAGATAGATAGATAGATAGATAGATAGATAGATAGATAGATAGATAGATAGATAGATGTGTGTACACGAGAGAGTATTACAAAATAACAAAGATTGTGCTTCGCAATAAAGAAATAACCAAGCGCTAGATCAGCTTATTTCAGGAAGATACCGCTTTTAAGGAAATGCAGTCTTGCAAGTATGAGAAGAGATAAAGCATTAAAAACAACAAATGAAATTAAAATTACATCAAGTAACAAATATAATTTTAACGTTTTCTATGCAAAATGCGTCAGTGGCCAGGAAAGCTCAATTCAGTTCAGTTGAAGAGCAATGCGTTAATAGCGGTATGAGCCTCTGTTTTTAAAATCAACCTTTTCTCAAAAGAGCCCAGCGGATTTTCCGGATTCTTATATATATATATATATATATATATATAAAGAAAGAACAGTAAGCCGGTGTTCTTATAGGATGAAATGGAACTAATGTCTTTAATTTAATTGCAAAATTAAATTCGTGGCTTTTAGCTTCCATTTTTGAAACATGGTTAGAACTGTGTAGCGGAAAAAAACATATTTTAAATCAATTAATATATATATATATATATATATATATATATATATATATATATAATTGAAGATCATCTTTAAGAGTAAAACTGACATCATACAGTGTTGATTCCTGTGTCCACTCCCTCTCAACACACACACACATATATATATATATTACATACATATGTAAGCAAATATATGGATATAGATCCGACAGTATGAAGAAAAATATATACGGAAAAAACAAAACAAAAATCCTTATATACGATTATGTTGTTTTAATGTTAATATTATAAAACTTTCAGTTATTGTTTGGATAAGTCTTGTTCTAATGTACATCGTCTTTGTCATGTTGTATTGATAATGTTATATTTATGAATATGTCCTGAAGATGGTTTATTAGACCGAAACGTCAGACATTGATATATTAACATTAAAACAACATAATCGTATATAAGGATTTTTGTTTTGTTTTTTCCGTATATATTTTTCTTCATATATATATATATATATATATGTGTGTGTGTGTGTGTGTGTGTGTGTGTGTGTGAATTGCCCATACAAAATCATGATTTCAAGTTCATTGTTAAATTGAAGTCATCTGAATAAGATTTTCTGTAATACTTCAGAGGGTTCATCTCAAGATGAAGTTTCAAAGAACATACTGAAGTTCTCATTGCCTGGAAGTTTACTATTTATATGAACAGCTCGGTTGTCAGAATAGAAATATGTTTGCCTTCAACAATGCTAATCAATGTATGAATGAATTCAGATATCGTTTGAAATACTGATTTTCAATGTCGGGAATATTTTGCCCTTGAGAGGTATCGAAATTTCTCGTTATCATTTGCACATCCTCACAAAGTTTTCAATACCTACACTGTCTTATCTGTCTTTGGTATATTCATTGGATATTTAATCGTATTCCCAAGTGATTTTCATTTCATTCTCATCTCTTTTCCATTTTTCTATTCCAAAGGCGTCACATCGAGTTCGTCCTGGAAGATGGTCTGATTAAACATGGAAAGATAACAGCCCATAAACAAGACTCTGAAAGTATTCTTAATATGAAACGTGCCATCATCCGAACACTTCAGTTAAAAATGCAGGCTCCTGAAAAATATGAACAAATTTTGAACCAGGCGAGTTTTTTTTTTCCACGAAAATCCTCAACATTTTTCTTTGTAACTTATCTGAAGTAAATCCTCGATCAACTATTATTTTGTGTAATTCTAGAAGTCGCCATCGTATGAGAAAAAGATCCTTTTATATTTCAAATTAATGTTTGGGAGAAAAAACTGATTGATGATTTTGGTATCTGTCTATATTTCTGAAATGAGTTATTATGTACAATATACATTATTCGGACTATCATTTTCATCTTTGTTGCCATATTTATCACAACGTTTCGGCTCCAGACTTCTTCAGATGGTTGGAATGTCGAACCCTTTATTTCGCTCGCTGGGATAGACTGTTCTAGTTCCACGTGCCACGTCTAATGGATGTCAGTTATCAGCTATCTCCTGTTAATTCCCCTCTCCAAGTTCTCCACTGCCTTAACCAGGTATTGAACTCACAACTCTTTGGGTCCTGTCACTGGATCTAACCAACGCCTTTACTCACTTTGTAAATAGTCTATTGATGATTTTGTCCTTGAGGTGGTCTTTCTGGTTTTTTATCAATTATTTTTCTGTTGCAGAATAGGACTTAGCGTTCATCCTGATTTTCCCTACTACTGTAAAAATGGACGGCTCCTACTTATAAATATGGCAAGTAGCCACATTAGAGTAGGATTTGAGCAGTAGTTGATTTACTTAAGTTTTTTTTCCGTTCTGTGTATGAGTATTTAATAAACCTCGTTGTTTTCCTTACCTAGACTTCTGTTTCTCTCATATTCTCGCAAACTACGGCCTTCCTATTTCTCGGCTGGTCCGAAAGTCTTGTTGCCCTTTACTTCTCTTCCAAACTGTAAAAGTTCGTGTCAGCCATCCGGGATAGAAAATTATTTCATGTAGAGGTGACAAGACTTTTGAACCACCCTGTAGTTTGTCTCACTATTTTCACGTTAGTTATGTTCTAAAACTAGCAGTAGAGCCCAGCGTTGCCGGGGGATGTAACAGTAAGAGATAGATCAAGTATCGATCATCATAAAGACTGAAAAATTAAAATTGACAAAGATTATTGTTTAAGGTTGAAGGACACGCATGTCTTAATTAGTTGTTTTTTTGTTTTGTTTTTTGTTTTTTTACGAATTGGTCAAACTCAAACAAAAACATTGTTTTCAATCGTTATGAGTCTATCGATTGAATAGAATTTTATTATAAACAATTGTCTTGTAAATGGAATTTTTAAAGCATTCTGAATGTAAAAATAAAGAAAAAAGTGTGCAAGATATGTAGGGAATCCGATCTTATATATAAACGAGCACACACACACACACAAACAAACAAACAAACAACCTGAGTATTATAATAAGTATAAACTCGATATGAGTTGTCCCCCTTTCATTCTCGTGATAGTGATGCCTCTTAATCGTGTTTTCAAATTGATTTCGTGCAAAAACAATTGTGTTTTTTCCAATTTTTGGCGCTGTCAGAACCATCGCAAGGTAATTTTACGTAGTCCTATGAAGTTTTGTTGAAATCGGTTGAAAAATGTAGGAAATGCGATCCAATATATAAACGAACAGACACACACACACACACACACACACACACACACAACCTTTATAATAAATATGATTATTAAAACTAAACTGCCTATTGGAACTGAATACTGCTCAATTATAATTTGATCATTGTTAGTTAACGCATTGTACTTCAGTAATTAACTTAAATATTCCGCATTAAAAATGTATGTAAATTTATCGTTTATTTTTGTCTGTTTATTCGTTTTCTACAATGATTATTTCAGTTTATCTCTTATTTATCTTATCTCTTATTTATCTCTTAACATTCTCAGAGGATTTGGATTCAACATAAACAAAATTTCAAAACTAAACACTGACAAATATTTCCATTGAAAAAATATAATGATGTCATTTTTCCCGATATTTGATCTTATGACCAATCATTGTTAAAATCATAAGTAAACAATCACGTAGTGTAATGTATTTTATTGTCCTCTCTCTTTTTAATAACGTTTTATCAGCCTCTTTTACTCTCAGTAGCCCCTTGCAATTTAGTGGCTTTATCGCTTTCCTTGAGTGAAATGTTTAAGAAAAAACTAATTCATTATGGTATTTTTTTTAATCATTTCACCCCAACCAAGGTTAAAATGCTACTCGGAAAGAGAATGAGAAAACTTTAGTGAGGAGAAAGGATTTCAATAATATTTTAATTCATTCGTAATTCATTCATAATTCAATTTCATAGTATTTCAATTCATTCATAATATCTGTCTATATTTCTGAGATGAGGTATTGTCTCTATTTACACTGTTTATCTCGTTCGAACTGCTGTCCTCATATTTATTGCCTTATTCACGAGGTTTCAGCCGTTGTACGTTCCGGCCTTCATCAGTGATATATGTCGGGATTTCGCATCGGACTCTTTATTTAGTCCACGAGGGTAGATTGTTCTAATTACACGTCTCTGCCTTTTTTGGATATCAGTTAATTCCCTTTAGTAACTCAACTCTCCAAGTTTTTATTACCTCTGGCCAGGTATGGAATTCACAACTCTTTGGCTTACCTCACTTTTTGGATTACACATACAGTGCTTTTATCTACTGGGATATAGTCAGAACATTGTTTTTTCAGGTTTTCTGTTTTCCCATTTAATTTGATTTTTGCGTGCCATGTGGAGAAAATGCCATAGAAATTTGAATTTGTTTCACAAAATGTTGGCTATTATTACCGCTTATTGGCCGCCTCAATAGAAGATTTAAACGTTGGTATTTAGATATATTTTCAATCACGGAAAACGTTTATAAAATTAAATTTATACTTTCTTTTCTTTCTTGCGTTTATTTTATTCCCTCGTCACTCCATTGACAGATTCATACGCTATCCAGTGAAAATCTAGCAACTAAATGTTCCCATTGCTAATTTGTCATATTCATGGCATGTAATTTACAAAAATTCAGAAAAAAGTTTTGGTGGCTGGCGATTTACAGAAAAGTATCGATATATTTACGATATACGATGATCTAATTAGTTAATATCGGATTAGTATGGATTAATATTAAGTTACCTAATGATGTTTTCTTTTTTTCAGCAAGAAATCTTTGGCACGTGTCCGGTCCAATACTCGCTCTCCAAAACCAAACCATGGACGATTCACACCAAAATGGATATTACTCATTGTGATCTTCCCAGTATTTTTGAGTTTCAATTCAACCTAAAATCCCTGATTAAAACAGTTTTGGGGGGACGTCAGGTTAAAAACATTTCAGAAGTAAGTAATCAAACTTTTATTCATGACTAATTTGAAAAATGACCTTCTGTTTTTTTAGTACAATGAGGTTTCATTAAATACCGGCTCAACCCACGTATAGTCCTGGGTATGACGATAAACTACATCCGGCAGCAAGGCCTCTGGATGGGAGATGGGAGGTTTTAAGAAGAGTTGGAACCACCTCTTAATTGCTGTTGTTCCCAGGCCTACCCTGACCCGGGGTGGTAGAATTTGCTATGGAAAAATAGTGAACCCCAAACAAAAATCAAAAGACTACGAAAGTATAAAAATACATTTTTATCATAAAAATATCAACAATATATTTTTATAAAAAATACCAACAATACATTTTTGTAGTAAAATTACCAGCAATAAATTTTTATAAAAAACATATTACTAGCAATACCTTTTATAGTAAAATGATCAACTATACATTTTAATTGTAAAATTTAAACAATATATTTTAATAGTAAAATTACCAACAATACATTTTTATAGCAAAATAGAAGACATAGCTTACATTGTCAAATAATTAAAAAATTTAAAAAAATAAACAATTTGCTATGATTAATCTTATTTTTTGTAAGGAAAAATAAATTTTCACTTCTCATTTGATATTGTAAAATTATTTGGTAAAAGTAAAATGCAGTTAAGTCATTATAATTTAATCATGAAATAATGTTATTCCCTTGAATTAATTATGAAGTTTGAATTTTCATAGTTAGATTTTGACATTAAATAACCCATTCCGATATTGATATGCCGTTAAACGAAAACAACCAAACCAAATCGATCAACCTGTGTAAAGAAAATACCTTTGACGATTTTTAAATAATTCATTTTACATGACAATAAACAACTTAGAAAACCGTTTATAATTACAAATCAAATAAAGAACCGACAAGTTTAAGAATTATAATTGTTTTCACCAAACATATTTTTAAAAAATGAATTTATTTCTTATTAAATATTCATAATACACAAAAAATAACTTAGATTTCTATGAGTGTCAAAATCAAAAAAAATTGTCATTAATTCTGCTGCATTACCTTCAGAGGATTGTAAAGCGCTCTCCGATTATTATAATTTTAATTCCCATGCTTTGAATTTGAAATGTAAAACATTGCATGACGATTTAATTGAATGAACGAGAAGTGAGCATTGTTGTAATTTCCTTTTTTGCAGATGATCTACCCTTTTGATTCAACTTATAACTGCGATTACACAGTCACTGATGAACAGAAGATCAGTTCCGTGTCCTGCTTGCAAAACCAGGCCTTCCGCGTGTTGAAACACTATGGCAATATTGATGCAACTGCAATGTATAATATAAGGTAATTAAGAAGATATTCGAAAAAACAAAAGGTTTATATTAGGTTGAGTTATAATTAATTTCCAAATCTATTATCGCAATTATGAATCATATGTGGCAATTAAGAACAATATGTTTACACAAACATGCGAAAATTATTCTCACTTTATGTGTTATGTTCTTCAGGACGCCGGCGATTATGGCTCTCCACAATTTCCTGTCCTTTGTAGTTCTTAATAAAGTTTGTTTCTTTGCTATCTATCTTAATCCATGCTATCTATTTACACAAGCTCTTTATATAGGCTATGCATTGTTTTCCTATGTCCTCGGAGTGGCAAATTTTTCAAGCCCACTTTCCTCAATTACGTGCTCTAGAAATTTCAACTGTCTCTTTTAGATGTTAAATACAAATGTCCATTTTGTTTCCATTTGCCTTAAAACTTTATTTCTTCTCACATGTTCAATCTATGGTATTCTCAGCATCCTTCTGTTGGATTACATTTCTGTTACTTCAAGTCTTTTCTTCATTTAAGAGGAGATTTTCACTGCCATATAGGAGGAGTGATATTACATAACAATTCAGTACTCTTTGTTTCTAAGGATTTTTTTTCTATTACTTTGCTTAACATTTGAAAGACATTTTTCGCTTTCGGATTTTGGTGTTGCATTTTCCGTTTTCAGATACTTACATTTTTGTACTTGCTTGATTTTGGCATTTCCAGATGGGCTGATCCTTTTGCTAGCAGCCATACATTCTGTCTTCTTGAAATTGATGTTTAGTCCTTCCTTCTTGCTTTCTTATACTGCCTTCTGTAGGAGCTCCTGTAGTTTCCTTTCTGTGTCCTTCTATCAACACTGTGTCACTGCAGAAATTCTCTCAAAATCCTCTCACTGCATAGATTGAATAAGTCCGGTGAGAAGACATGTCCTTGGCGTACACCCCTTTCTCAAATATATCAAGGTTACCTAGCAGTTCCAACAGTTCTTCGTGACATGCGACAATGCTCAAGACAAAGTTGATTGACAAGAATAAATCTCCACAAACGACGCCAAAAGCTGAGCTCCATGGAAGAAAGGTAATCATTGGTGTATTATTCAATTAGAGTTCTGAATACGCAATGATATACTAAATGCACATTTATACGTCCACCAGCTCTAACATGTCCATAAAAGATTGGTCGAAAAGTGTGCTGCGCTCATCAATAGGAAAAATGTTATTTTCATGGCAGTACAAAGCCACATATAGTAATAATAACACAAGCAAAAAATTGTGAAAATTTGCTGGTTTGTTCTAACTCAGCCGCCATATTTTCTTGACCTTGCATCAACCAATTATTACCTTTTTCGATCGCTTCAAAACGCTTTGATGATGAATATTTTCTATATGGAAATCCAGATACAAGTGTTTTTCAGAAATCTTTTCGTGTCAAAACCTGTGGAATTTTACTCATAAGATATTGAAGATCTACTTATAAATGGAAACATAAATTTAATTGTACTTTATACTTTAAAGTTGATAAAAATGGAAATTATTTATGACTCAACCTAATAGAAATATGTGAAAATCCTAATACATTAACTAGTATTTCTTTTTCAGATTTTGTCATTGATATTTGCTCTTAATGTTGTCCTATTGTTTACTTTAGATTAAATCGTATGTGAACTCATAGCGTAGAACTTAGAAGGGTGTCTTTTCTGTATAGTTTTCAAGCCAAGATTCATAATGATATTGCTTTTATAATGAAATTAATTTCAAAACAGTACAGCTGTTTAAGTCATAATCAGATTTTCAGCTTGAATAAGAAACTAATATTGTATAGGTAGGTAGTGTAACAGATACCGTAGTGAAAAGCGTAATTGGGGAGCCGAGTTCAAATTCCAGGTTACTTTGTTGCGCTCACTTTCACACACATGTCCTTGGCAGAAGCATGAATCCTACTCTTCTCCCCGCAGCCATGGGTTAAATATCAGAATAGACTGAATTCTCTCACCTTGTATGACAAACAATATAAGAGACATTATTTTTCCTAATAAGTCATGGTAATTTACAGTAAATAAAGAAAAAGTATCTTTATGGAATCACGATCGCCTACATCCTGAGGGGACATGACATTAAAAAAGAAACATTGATTTTTATTTCGCAGTTATCTCCTTGTGTAACGACAAGATCCATCTCTTCTCTACTCGACTATGGGTTAAATAGCAGAATAGACTGGGCTTTCTCGCCTTGGGAGACAACCGGTCTAAGATAAGGTAAACGTTGAATTCCAAACCACGGAAAAGGCAACGACAAACCACTTCAATATCATTCCTAAGAATGCATGTACAATTCACCGATAATAAAGAAAATGATTCTGTGGAGAGTCATGATTGCCCACGTACTTGAGGAATATGGTATTAAAATAACTTTAAATATTGAATTTTACAATCTGAGAGAAGCTGTGCAAATATATGAAGCCAGTTTTGAAATCAACGAATAATATGAATATCGAGAAGCTTTATGATATCATAAATAATTTTGACCGTAGGAAAAGAATGAGTACACCTCTTGTCATCATTTTTGGCTATCGGTAAAATAGTGGGATGGACTAGTCAAAACATAAGATACTGAATCCCGAACCGTGGAGAAGTCAACGGGAAGACCACTCCATTACCTTTCCCAAGAAAAGTCATAGAAATTCACAATCATTAAAGGAATAGAAAGGGTGAAGAGCCATTAACACCTATGCCTAGAAGGGACTTAGTATTCAAAAATAATAAAGAATATTTTTCTTGTAAGACAAAGATTACAGCAAAGACATTTATTAGTATGAAGTTGCATAACGCTCTTTGATTAATTGATTTGTTTTTTACGGCTTGTCAACCTTTTGCAGGAAACTATTTTTATTTGGGCGTAAGTGAATATAACAAACATGGCTAGAACTGAAACTTCGCTCTCTGATTTCCAATTCCAATCAGTAATCCATTACACCACCCGCACATCCAAGTTTATAACACCTGATATTCCCATCTAGGTACTCATCAGGTTCTATGTAGCTTAACTTCAGTGATCGTACAAGAACCAATGTTTCAACGTGATATGGCCTAATGCACTTTGAATAAATCTTCTAAAAGTTATCTAAAGCTATTTTGAAAGCAAATGCCAAAGATGTATTCGTTTGATTTGAAAGATATTCTTAACAAAATATATTCAATGTCGAATGCAGAAGTAATGCAAATTATTTGAGAAAAATCTTTTTTTTTTAAGTAATTACATTTAAATATTTTCCTTTTAATTCGCGTCCCTATTTTTTATTTGTTTCTACGACGTCGTAAAGGTGAAGAATGTATCCTTTTGTCGCCATTTAGTAATAATGATACGTGTTTGTTTTTCTTTTCTTCAATTCAGTCAATCGTTGACTTTTAAAGAAAACGTGAACGCCATGCTAAAAGACAAAAAAATGAAGATTCCTAAATCAAAAGTCAAGGACGCCGATCTAAAATTTGTATTCGTTCACGAACATCGCAAAGTATTTGGAAAAATTTCCGCTGCTGAATTAAAGAAATCTCTAGAGGACCTTGTGACAGCCTATGTAACCCGACCGATGAGTGATATTCCAGGTCTCTTTAACGGTTTCGTCGACAGAATCCGACAAGCAAGCCAAAGTGTTCTCGAAGAAACATTTTCCATGATCAAAGTGTGTCCAGAACATGATCAGGGATGTGACAATGCAATACCTGTAAGTGCTTTGAAAATAAACGTTTTGAATAATTAAATGAAATCTAATATGAGTCAAAATACTGTAAATGACGAATTGCAATTTAGAAAAGAAATATCTTTCTGACATTTCTGACATATGTCAATCAAATAAACGATTCAAGAAGAAAAATATAATTTGAGAACTGTTAGGAACAATGGTATATTAGTAAAAAGAAATATTTAACTCATGCAAGCAATTCAGAATTAATTTTAACGTGTAAAATGAGCTTTATGATTAATTTTGAAATGAAAATTTATAAAAATTAAAATCGAAACCATTTTTCTCTATCTCCTTTAGATCTAATTTGAGGAATTATTTCAATAAGAATTTTTTTTTTCAGGATGCAAATATTTTCATATTGTGTTCTTTGGGATATGTATTAAGAACTTTTATTTAAAATGCAGCTTCTTCCAAATTTAAATTTAAATCACAATACAGTGTAACCCGGATATAAGAGAAACCCGGATATAAGAGAGATTTTCTCTGGTCCCAAATTAGAGTCTGTGTTAATGCATATAAAATAGACCAAACCCGGATATAAGAGAAACCCGGATATAAGAGACTTCGTCTCCGGTCCCGACAACTCTCTTATATCCGGGTTACACTGTAAATAAAATCTTACTCTTGTAGAATTCAGTCTAAATGGAAATAAATATTTGCTGGCTTGTGAAGTCTGAGAATTTCCAGGAATGAGAAAACATTTTAGAAGTAGCTTCGACGTATGATTTTTTTAACTTTAACTTTTTGATAAATACTACTACTGCGACTACTTCTACTACTACTGCTGCTACTGCTACTACTAATCATTACTGTTGCTGTTGCTTTTGTTTTTGTTGTCGTTATTATTATTATTATTATTATTATTATTATTATTATTATTATTTTAAATAATTTTTTTTTTTTTTTTGGTTTTGTCGGCAGGTCCTCCAGCAAAGGTTTTACATGGATGCCTTAAAATCTTGTGGTGACATCCGGTGCGTGAAAACTATTGTGAACAAATTGGATCGAATAATAGCGATCTCTAAAGCTTTATTTCTTTATGATCTTGCTTTGAACTTTGAACCTGATGCTGAGCTACTTATAAATCTGCTGGTAAATATTCGAAACTACTTGTTTTGTTCTCATTTTTTTAATTATTATTACAATTGGGATACTGTTAAAAATTAATACTAGAAACAGAAAACTTTCCCTGTTAAACTAAACGAGCATATAAGATCCCTCACCCATTCCAACAAGGTATATTTTGTTAATTCGTACGATCATTGAAGTTAAGCAACGTCGTGCCTAGTCAGTACCTAGATGGGTAACGGCTTGGGAGTATCAGATGCCGTAAGCTTGAATTCGCGGGTTATGTAATGGATAACGGCTCTCCGATTTCCAACTCCAGTCGGGTTCGTTATATTCTCTTACGCACAAATATCCTTGGAAAAGACATGAATCCACCTCTCTTTAATTAGTAGAACTAGAAAATCTTTATTGTCTTCAAAACATACTTACAATCTAAAAATATTTTTTGGCTACTAACGGTTGATTTAGATGTTTTTTTACAGGCTTGTAGAGAATTTAAGTTCTTCCCATTAAGAGAATTTCGTATGAATCGAAAGTGAATCGGTCAGGTAAATAGGGCTGGAGTAGTAGGACATACTAGCTGGAGTAGTAGGACATACTAGCCAAGCTGTACCAATTTCTACCGGATTTGCAAACAGAATGGAGGTCTGGTGTTGTCCTGATGGAATACGACTCTCTTCCGATTGGCCAATTCCGAACTCTTTTGATGGAATGTTACCTTTAATCGATCCAATGAGAACAGTACTTGTCTGAATTTAACGACTGATTTAGCTCGTAAAACACAACGCCCTTCCAATACAATCACGGCATCATCTTCTTCGTGTATAGACAGCCTTTTGGAATCTTTAATAGTGGCTCATTTAGTTTCCCCATGATTTTCTCGTAAACATGTGATAAAAAAAATCTGGGTCGATTTTGTTGCGTTCGAACAGAAAATCACAGACAGAAATGCAGTCTATTATTTTTTTTTCTGTCAAATATTGTAGCGATATGCGTATTTAAGTTTTTTTTCAAATGCCTTACAACGCTCATATGAGATATGTGGATTATCTCTGAGATCTCCTATCTCAAGTGATCTGGATTATTTTTATCAGCGTTTCTATTTGGTCATCATCAACGACTGCTGGTTTGCCGTAATGTTCTTGGTCTTTCAGATCAAAATTTCAACTTCTGAACTTAGCAAAACCTTTACGAACAGTAGCTTCCGCTATGGCACCATTTACATAAAATACATGTTTTGCGTTAGGTACAGCGTTTTCCCATTCGAAAAATAAAGAAAGTCAAATGAGGAAAATGAATTTCACTTTCCTTCATTTTCACTTTTAACACATAAACATATAAAATTCCAAATCAATACATGAGCGGTATAGAAACACGCGTTGATATGTCACCTTTCAGAAAATGTATATATTTAATAAATTTTAGTCAGGTGTGAAACGAAATCACATGTTCAAATGTCATCTATTGAAAACTTCTACGAAGCTGAGAAAATATTAGGTTGGAACTTTGTTCCAACCTAATATTTTCTCAGCTTTTTTTCTCTTTTACTCTACTGGGAGAGTGATATCAATTAGGATCAACAAGGAGGAAATTTATAGTAATTTCCTTCTTGTTCGTCTTAATTTTATTGGCATGGATTAAGTGAACAGATTGAATTTCAAAGGAAAATTTTCGTTTATAATCTGCTTATTATTATTTGTTATATTTTTATAAAATATTTGTGTATTGTTTGTATTTCAGGATCTTTGCAAGAAGGAGAAGAAGCAAAGTTGTACCACTTTAACAATATTAGCCAAAAGATTTTCTAAGAACGTCGACATGAACTTGAAAGAGGTAAAATGTGACCAAAAAATCTACGTTTGAAACTCATATTATATATATTTTTATATACCTTTTAACTAATGTTCACCATGAATCATTTTATGCGTTTTTTTCGTAAAATATTTTGAAGTAAATAATTATTTACCTATAAAATAACTTATAAAAATCGGCTTTGTATTATAAATATTTTAATTTATTTTCTTAAAATCTGAGAGTAACAATCACCATTCCTTATCATTTGATTACTATTTTTGTTGTTTCAAATAAAATTGTAGTATCGTATGCAAATTAGATAGACAAGTATAAATAGAAAACAACAGGCGAACATTGGGAACAGCTATGCCTAGCAAACTCGGTTGTTATTCGGGACACGGAAAACTGTACTATACTACTACGCAAAGGGATATGCAAAACATAAGAAAAATATTTTGGCCAATTTATTCTTCAACCTTTTCCAGGTATAGATTTTATTTCGTATACTTTAGTAGTTAAGTAAAATGTTGCGTATGTAAAATCCCATACAGTAGGAGTAGAAAATACAGTTGAAACCGTAGTGACCTTCTAAAGACCAGATTTGAACCCAGGAAAACCTGTATCCGTTGTAGCGTCTTGTAATATGACCTGGCTATGATTTAGATACCACTTCTTGGGTGGATCGCTCTTGTTTGACGCGGAAAAGTGGAGTGATCGAAAAGTGATCCCATTTTACATTTTTGAAGGAGCCATTCTGGTTTATTCATGTGCGTCAACAGCGACACGGGATGGCTGCAACTAGACTTTGGAAATGAGGAAATCAAAGAGTGTCAAACAGAGCTTTCAATTTGTAGAGCTCACTGATAGTGGGGTCTGGATAACTGGTAAAACGGTTCCTCTTTTTTTGAGGTATGAAATCCTCCCTCCGGCTAGCTTGATTAGGAAAAGTTATAAATCACAGCTACCATCCTACACACGTACTGAATAAAAATAGAGACAGGTCGGAGATGGATAACAATGTCGTCCCAAATGCTTTAAGCTGCCATGCCCAATTTAAAGGATCATTCTTCCACACACAACTGTTTTATTGAGCATCATCTTACATCGATACGAAATTGGAAAGTGGTGCTGTTTGAAATCAGCTCAAAATAATAAAGATGGAGGCGAAAGGCAACGTTAGTAAATTAAAGGTAACTGAAAGTATAAGAAATGAATGCATAAGCAATTAAGAAAAAAGCGAGAGAGAGAGAAGGCGTGTGCATGTGTACGTGGCTGGATGAACATGTAATCTTATCTGTAGATTTATAAGGGACACGATAGATAAAAGACGAAGAACCAAGAGGTTATCTCTCTTTAAATGTATATGTAAAGCAATTGCAACAATTTTTATATATATATATTTACAGTTCTTAAATCTTTATTGTTGCGTAAGCAAAGTTTTGTCCTATATTCTATGAAAACTTCTAGGAAAATTAAGCAGTAGTTATGTTTGAGCCTTAAATAAAACAAGCGCAGGCATATATGTTTGTATATTTCTTAAATTTAGTAAAGTGTTTTTATTTGATTTTAGAATAAAATCCCAATTCTGAAAACAATCAAGTTCTATCACCATTATTTAAAAACCACAGTCGAAAGAGATGACGCAGATGCTGAAATTGATCTCATATGGGCTATGAAGGTAAGTTAGGTTGCGAAATATATAAAGTTTCCGTCTTGCTGTAACGACAGCTCGTTGATGGTCATAAATTCACAATTCAAATAGTTTTATGAAGAACTCCATGTTCCAATAGAATGTATTAATCCATTTATTACTATTGTATTTTATGATACGAGGAACGTGTTCGCAAACTGCATTTACTTTCATATATTTTATTTGGCTCGATTTTCAATATTATTATATAATCTAACGCAATTCAGGTATTTTAAGTAACGTTCACACCAAGAGCATAGTGATCAAGTTTGGTAATGTTCACAACAAAAGCATAACAATCAATTTTAGTTATTATTAGTTACAAGACCATAACGATCAATTCTGTTAACGTTCGTTGATCGTTATGTGCTTGTTTGTGAACGTTAGCAAAATTGATCTTTATGATCAATTTTGCTAACGTTCACAACAAGCACATAACGATTAATTTTGGTAACGTTCCCAACAAATGCATAACGGACAATTTTGGTAACATTCCCAAGAGCACAACGATCAATCTTACTAACGTTCATAACAAGAGCACAATGATTAATTTTAGTAACATTCTCACCAAGAACATAATGATCAATTTGTGTAACGTTCACTTCAAAAAATTAACGATCATTTTTGGTAACGTTGCCAAGTAGAATGTAACGACCATTCAAAGTAATTAGAGAAATGTAAAATAAGTCAAAAAAACAAATTTTCTCCTTTTATATTTGTTGATAAAATCCCGAAATTCATCCAAAGTAACTTTTCTTTAATTTTAAAAACCGATAATGAAAATAATAAAATTTTAAGCCCATTTACACGCCTTTTTTTTCTTACAAATTTGATGGAAGTTATGATGATATTGAAATAAAACTGCAGTTCTGTGCTTTCTTTTAAAAGAAATGTGTTGCGTGTAACTTTCCATTGAATATGAAATACTTGCAACGACGATGCAAATTATTTGATTTAAAAAAATGCAGGTCCCGTCGTGTTAAGAAGACTACAATTACTATTTAAAGCCAAGAAAAAGAAGAATTACTTCAAAATAAGAACATTACAATAACATACTTAATCGTTAATTTACATTTTTAGGGAATGGAAAATCTGGGAAGCTTAATACAAGATCTCCATGACGAATGCATCAGAGGTATCTTAAAAATTGTCACAAGTAAAAAATACAGTCTTTCTTTGAGAAATGCTGGCATAAAGGTAAGAACGATTCAAAGTATTCTTTTTTTTCTATTAAATTCAAAGTGAAATTCTATGTTTCAATAATGTCTGGCTACACTTGTTATTGTTTTAAACTTTAATAAAGTATTCGATTTCATGTATCTTGATTTGTAAGACTGGGCCGGATTTAATTGGTTGATTTGACATGTCAACCGTAGTTGGGTTATTTAATGTAGAATTTTTTTTATATATATTTGAGACTAAAAGAATCAATTAGTTCAAAGATATGTAAATAATGGTCGATCATATATGACTATAAGAATTTACTTGTTTCAGGAATAATTTTTTAGTTGAGTCGGTATTAATTTGGTTCGGGGATAGGTAAATATTGGTCTTTTATATTTGAGTCCATAAGTATTTACTTGATTCAGGTACAGATACATATTAGTCGTTTATATTTGAATGTATAAGTATTTTCTTGGTTTTCCCCCCATGTTTTCGTTATACGATCCTTGGTACCCAGAACGTTCTAGAAATTCTTGAAACTTTTAGAAACTCATCGAAAGTTCTTGAAACTTCTAGAAGGTTTTAGAAAATTTTCCTTCAGCATCTCATCATTGAGTCTATCTGAAATGTAATGGAAAAATAGGTCAGTTTTAAAACATCGATGTTGAGATTACAAAAGCAAAGTTTAAAGAGAACAATAGTCATTTTCTTTGCTTTCTAGACAGAAGTAATTAGGAAATTTTACTTACTAATCAAAGAAAAAAAATTCAAAATTGTTACACAATGTAAAAATAATGTAAAACCCATACATGTTAAGTATAACCTAACATGAGAAATTATGCAAATAAAATGCAAATATTTATTATCTTTCCTTACTTCAAGTCTCAGCCAGTGACCCAGTAAGGGACTGTACTAAGAAGAGGAAGAAAACGAATAATAATAATGATAATAATAATAATAATAATGTTACACTCCTTGAGAGGCAAATAATTAGAATTCGGCTTTTTGTTTGAGATCAGTCGAGTTTCGTCTTTGGGCTGAACGTAGTATAAATGATAAAATCCTGGCCCATTGAGATTCTATCTCCAGGGCTGAACTTCTACATTGCACAAAATGTATAAAGTTGTTAGTCGTTCCCTTGACGTGTTCGTATCTCTGGTCAAGTTTTTCTTTACGCTTGCGAGATCCATCATTATACTTACCTAATGTCGTAGCTACTCCCGACTCCCGCCGTAGAGAGGCAATAAAACTGCTCATCTAATGATAATTCGTAAGCAATTAAAATTTGAATAAAAATTCATTTCTTTTGTTTGTTATCAAAGACTAATTGCTTACAAGCGTTTGCTTTAGAGTTACTTTGAGTCTTCTTTATTTGAAATAATTGAAGACGATCGCTTAAACCGTGTGGTTATTTATTTTTTTCAGGCGCTTCGAGCTATGAATTTTGATACGTTAGTGGAGAAAGAACTAAAAGAAATATTGGCTGATGTTTATGAGTCGGTTAGTCTTCGAAGTCAAGCATTCCTTACCCTAGACAAATATGCAAGGAAAAAAACAGTCAAGTATATTATCGAGATATTGCGCCAAGAGAAAATCCAACAACTTACGACCTACATGGCGACTCACATTTTAAACGTCCTGGAATCTGAGGAGCCAACCTGGAAAGAGTAAGCGAAAAAATGTTCATTACTGTCTTATATATATATATATATATATATATATATATATATATATATATATATATATATTTTATATATATTTTATATATATATTTATATATATATATATATATATATTTATCTTATATATATATATGTGTGTGTGTGTGTGTATTGAGTCAAA
>CAHIKZ030000001.1:5495000-5700000 GCA_903632075.3 Acanthosepion pharaonis
AATCCTTTGTCTTTCCTTTCACTTCTTACAATATGGCAGCCCAGCTCGAACTGAGTATTATCTACGATCCATCTAACTTGGTGCCGAAGTCAATAATTTTCAGGACGAAAGGACTCTTGGGTAAAACTGATTACGAATTACTCGAGATCACTTTGGAAGCCGAAGGTAAGTCAGATGATTAAATATTTTTAACGTTCTTTCTTGTCCGTTTAATGATTTGATTTTGCTATGAATTCAGCTTTAGAAATAAGCCAATTTTTAAATTGATCTAAATTCAGAAGGACAGCGAACTTTTGGTTAACAACCTGTGCTGACGAGTATGCCTAGCGAGGAATTTATTTATCCTGGATTTTCTTACTTTGGCTGTAAATCAGATAATAATTCAAGACAATTCGTAGATTACTATGAAGGGAGTGATTGCAATAATTCTTTTAGAGAAACAGACGAAATATCCCGCCGATATATCCACTATATCATACATCTATTTATTATTTAGTTAAGCTCTTTGGACTAAGTTCAGAAAACGTTTCAAAACTACAGAGAAAAATGAGCTCAATATGATTGGTTAGCGACACCAGAGTTCATTCCGTTTCTCAGCATTTTTTTTTTTAGCATTTGGAATGCCTCTTTCGTTCGTTCAATGTGTGTTCGGATCTCGATATCACATTTTCATATCTGTCTGTTCATAAATTCAAATTTTTGAATATAATTAATAAAGATGAACAACGATCAATTTTTTATTCAAAAGAAAATCGGGTTCAATATATACAAAATTAATTTTTAGAAATTCTTGTTTAAAATTGTTGCTTTTTTTATTTCCCTTTTTGTTACTTACAGGAATGGAAAAATTGATGCAATCTCTCTCTAAAACACATGGAAAGCCATTCTTTCAGAGGCTAATGGGGATTATACATTTCTTCAATGCACCACGAAAACAGGACGATGAAGATTTTACTTTCTTCTTAGAAAAAAAGATCGTCGATGAGCTGAAAGATATTCTACAGATGGTCAACTTGCCAGAAAATTCAATGCCTTCTGGATTTGTACACATAAAGATTTTCGGTAATATTATTTAACTTATCTTTGTGAAAATCATACGATGCTGTAAATGCACACATTTCTTGGGAGATTTCTCAAATTGTATTAATTTTTTTTATACTTTTGGCATTAATTTAATAATATCACTTTTGTGCTACCTTACATTAAAAAGAATATTAAATAGTGACACTTCTGTTTTTAACACATCCCCTACTAATGCCATTTGTGTTTTTATTAGTTGTGTTAGTTACTATTAGAAATTACTACGGAAGATCACTTGCGCTATATTCTAAGAAATAAAATAAATTTATTAACTACAAAGGATGGGAAATGAGCGCCTATATCCTGAAAGGGTACGGCACATAGAAGAAGAAGAAGAAGAAGAAGAAGAAGAAGAAGAAGAAGAAGGAGAAGAAGCTTTTTTTTAAATCAAATTTACCCCATGCTAGGCAGTAAAGCCACTAACACACAAGAGAATACTGAGTCTGAAAGAATTATAAAAGACACATTACAAGAACAATACTCGAGAAGTGAAACGAGAAGAGTAATCAGGAAGACAGTAGATAATGATTGACATGGCATTTACATTTTTGAAGATCAAAGTTAGCTGGAAAGCATGGAGCTCGAAGTGCGAGAGAAAACTGTTAGCATAAAATTTACTGCTAGATCTATCCTGTTCAAATGTAAATAGATGAGATATTGATGTTAGTCTAGTCCTGCGCTTAAATTCATAAAGTCTAGGTGCCATATCGAAGAGCCACCCAAACAATTACCATGAAATTATTTATAGAATGACATAGAGAGGCAATCTTAAAGCAGTGGGAAATTTAACTGTAAATTGATGGGACCATGTTGCTAATCTAGTACTGTGCTTAAATTCATAAAGTCCAGGTACCCTAGCGAAGACCTCACTTGAACAATTTAAATATTGTTTTCCATTCTCTTTCTTTTAATGGTGGACTATAAGTTTTTTACTGGATTAATATATGAGGATGTTGGAAGACATTCCTTTAATTTGATTTCTTTGAAACCTTTTTTGACAACATCTCGCCCAAGAGCTTGCAATAATTCTTTGTATTTAACTAGATACCAGCATCATTTCCGAAGAGAGCTATGATTGTACTGACTATAATACTAGCCCAAAACATTACTAAACTTCCCCGCTGATGTCTTCCAAATTATGTTCGCTGACTATTTCCATGAAGGACCCAATCTCAAACCTAGCCAACAGGTCCATCCAATATAGCTCTACACTCATCAGTAAACATTACTTTTGAGAAATTAGGTTTCACGTACTCAACTTTTATTTCTCATTGTGATGTTTACTTACACATTTATGGATTCTCTCTGCCGATATAAACTAAACTCGTCATGGAAGAGCATTAAAATTGCCTGATATTCCGAAAGGATAGAATTAAAGGTGGTAATTTTGTTCTTTCTTGTCTTTACTCAATGTTCTTAATAGCAGCGATTACGCAATATAAATGTTAAAGAAACAAAAAGTAAAAAAAAAAAAAAAAAGTCAAAATTCTTTATCAGTCAGTTATTTGCCATACGTGATACACGCTTAGGCGATCATGTATCGAAAGATGTTTCGATACATGACTGACGAGGCAGAATTTTTCCCGCTGAAGGTTGCCATTTCATTACTGTAGACTATTCAAGACTATAGAACCAGATCTGTCCTGCTTACCCATAGCTGCGAGAAGAAGAAGAGGATTCATAAGTTTCCCAAAAGTATTAGCACGAAATTGAATGAAATGAATTCGACTGGAATTCGAACTCGGCTCTCCGATTCCTCAATCCGAGTCACTATCCATTACGCCATCTTTCGAAATTCTTTATACTCAGTGATTAAAAGGTTAAAATATTTCGCCTAAAAGATGGACTCCTGGACTTAGGATCATATTTTTACGTAAAATGCTTGCGTCTATTCTGGGTGGGATCAGGAGAGGCAATATAATTGTTTGGTTCGAGGCAACGTTTGATAAAATATTGCATAAAATGTAAATAGAAAATATGAAGTTGCCCAATAGGAACTGCAACCAGAAATAATGACTTTTTTCCATTTTCTTTTTCATATTACTATAAATGAAGACCTCCAGATAACGAATAAAATTTAACGAATAATGAAAAGATGTTTTTCTTATTAAATGTTATAAAAGTTTTCAGTATAAATTAATTGTAAATTGATCTCCGCAAGTAAAAAGAAATGCTCATATAATATGTTTTCTAAAAACGTAAAAAAAAAAGATTTTTTTTTAAAATTCGTAATCTGGTCTATTTAATCGATAGTAATCTATATATAAAATTCTGTAAATTCCGTTAGTCCGTCTCATCCTCTAAAATAACCATACATTGACCGATCGAAATCAAATTTGGTGGGGGGAGTGCAAACAGGTAAGGGTTACAAAGTACAGTTGGTTTTACTAGGGTGTGGAGTTTATTAAAAAAAAATTAATTAATGTTTTTGGAAAAATTAAAAGTTGTATTATTTAACATACAAAATACTCCCACTAAACAAACAATTTAATAATTAGAATAATAAATACTTATTTATATATATATATATATATATATATATATATATATATATATATATATATATATATATATATATATATATATACGTATGTATTTGCATAACTTTTCTTTAAGTTTTGATATACAAGAATCTAGTTTCCACTTCGCCCTCCGTTTGCGAGAACTAAAACAAATCACAAAGCCAAACGCTTCAAAAAGTTGAAATTTGGGCCCAGAAAGAAATATTTACGCATATCCAGTTGTATGTTGCATGCTCAAGAGTAAGAAATCCCAAGAATTTATTCTTCGCTGTTACAAAGGAAAAAAAAGAAATTTTCTTTAAAAAATAGATTACTATGAAGTCCTATAAAATTAAATTAAATTAAAGAAATTAATAAACCGCGAAGTAGGGTTTTTTTACCAAACAAATCAGCTTATTCAAATTTCATCGATTGCTTGCGAAATTGAACGAAACGTAGGGTCTGTAAATCTCAATAAAAATATTAGTGATAACTTCAGCAATAATAAATACAGAGAGGATTTCAACACGCGTTAGTATGTGAAAAAAGAACTCAATATTAAAATTTTTCTAATCTTTCTGAAATATTTTTCCATTTTAAGAAATTGCGTCGTGGGAGTAGATAATTATCTACATTACTATATGTTTTAGCTTCCGTAAAGGGATTCGTTTACACTGAATTTACATTGCAAACTGAACTTCAATATGAACTTTTATGAAACTTAATTGTACACCTCCACCATAAAAAAAACAAAGAAATAAGCCATGTAAGTTTTTAATCCTTAAGGTCTGAAACCTATTCAGAGATCTAACCGTTCATTTGACCTCTGTAGGAAGCAGAAGTTTCAGTCTTATAAGGGAATTCATGAGAAAATTATATTAGGATATAAACAGCTCGCGTAAATAAATGATCCTGGTATTTTATTATGAGTAATTAGTAATACAAATTTGCATATTTAAATGATATAAATCAATAAAATATACTAAAAAAAATATTATGGTTTGAAATCCACCGTGTTGATTTTGTAGCGTTGCAGCTCAGATCAGACACCAGGTTCATTCTCAGGGCGCAGTTTTATCCAGCCAAACACTTGTAGCTTAAAAAATAACATTTTGGTCAGATCGTTAGCTACGAAAGCCATGAGACGACGTAGCAGTCGGAAAATTTTATTGTGGTTGTAACCTTCTGCTGTAGACGTGCGATGAGGGTAGTTAAGTGGGCGAACCGTCTAACAGGCGTCTTCCTTTCGTGTGGCAACGAGCAGGCTTCTGGCCCTCTCTTTGTTTCTCCTCTAGGGTCGATTGTTTTATAGACAACATAGTTCTTTGTCTTGTCACCTTTATCTAAAAAGTCATTCATCAAGAACTCAGGGTCTAACGACATTCAGTGGTCTTTTTTGTCAGGGTTGTTTGACCTGGTTCTTGAGAAGTCCACGCTATTAAGCTGACTTTTGTCCAAAACAGATAATTGTCAAAACGATTTCTGTGACGCATTACAGGTTGGGCATTAGCAAGATATCATATGACAAGTAATATCTCTAAATGTAACTAATTGTTTAATCTTCGAAGGAATCATCAGATGCTCACCATATAGCAATTTTGTGGATTCAAGAAAAATACTGTTATTTGGGAAAAAAACATGGCTCCCTAACACACGAATATGAAATAAACAACTTCAATCAGAATTCGAACTCCTCTCAATGATTCTACTTTGTAGAAACACTAACCGTTACGTCAATATTCCGTTCCTATATGTTGCAAGTTGTTTTATGCTATGGGAACTAAAAATGTAATTTTTACGTTATATATATACTAGCAGTAGAGCCCGGCGTTGCCCGGGGATGTAACAGTAAGAGATAGATCAAGTATCGACCATCATGAAGACTTAAAAATAAAATTGACAAAGATTATTGTTTAAGGTTGACGGACACGCATGTCTTAATTAGTTTTTTTTTTGTTGTTGTTTTTTTTACGAATTGGTCAAACCCAAACTCAAACAAAAACATTGTTTTCAATCGTTATGAGTCTACCGATTGAATAGAATTTTATTATAAACACTTGTCTTGTAAATGGAATTTTTAAAGTATTCTGAATGTAGAAATAAAGAAAAAAGTGTGCAAGACAATAAGAAACACTACCTGCCAAAAAAAAGTGAAGTTTTGTTGAAATCGGTTGAAAAATGTAGGAAATCCGATCCCATATATAAACGAACACACACACACACACAAACAACCTGGGTTTTATAATAAGTATAACTCGATATGAGTTGGCCCCTTTCATTCTGGTGACAGAATCGTGTTTTCAAATTGATTTTGTGCAAAAACAATTGTGTTTTTCCAATATTTAGCGCTGTCAGAACCACCGCAAGGTAATTTTACGCAGTGCTGTGAAATTTTGTTGAAATCGGTTGAAAAATGTAGGAAATCCGATCCAATATATAAACGTACACACACACACAATCTGCGTTTTATAATGATTATTATCATTTGCTGTTTTTACTTCTTCTTCTTAACTAGGTGGAAATTTGGCTACGTTGAACTTAAAATCTTTGTTTCACTACATGCATCTTCCCAATCTGAAAATGTTTCTCGCTGAAACGTTACGCAAATCAAACCTGAAACTCATCCAAGCAAGTCGGTTTGTCGAACTCTACCGGTCACTGCCTACGGTATTTGGTGCCCCTTTCAATCTGACCCTGAGTTCAACTCGTGTTAATTCACTGAATATTTCAACGTCATTAGGTTTAGGCCAGCTTCTCCCACCGAAAAATATTGCTATGAATGCCGGACTACAAACACAGTAAGTACGAGTGTTCTTATTTTTTATTCTCGTGGGTAGAAAGATACATTTACATTTTATTTAATTTTAATTTATTTAAATCTTTATTTCTATATGAAATAGCCTTCCTTCTAAACACCGTTGTACAAACTTTAGCAAAAGAACGTGTTTTAGTTAGTCTTTAAATACGCTATCCACCAGGGAGGTTTCTGCAATCGAATTGTTCCACGGTGTGGGTCGATTGAACTGACGCCTAACCTGTGTAATCTGAAGAAGGGTTAGATTTTTTTGTCGGAGTTTTCCTTCTTTTAGACGACCACGTTAACGAGTTTCATCTACTCGGGTTTTAGGAATTAGCTATTCGTCTCTTAGACCGGTTGCCAACGAAGGCTGACGATCTCAGTTTGCATTACTATTTAACATGTAGCTGGGGGAAAAGAAATGGATTCATAACTTTTCAAAAGATATTTTCACGAAAGTGAATGCAACGAAATAAAACTGCTTGCTTACAGCAAATTCAATGTGCCACAAATAATGGCTGCCTTAAAAACAGATATAAAAAAAACAGATATAAAAAACTGATATAAAAATAATCACTTATGGCGCGTCGACCTGGTATAATGGTTAGCAAGCTTGTCTCGCTAGAACAATTACGACTGAGTCGTGAGTTCGATCCACACTGGGTGCCCCCTACTTTCGGCCTTGTGCCTAATCTAAGCTACGCTTGGAAAATCACTATAGAAACAGACATTTATAAAAAAAAAATGCATGACAATTTTTAAAATGAAAATTAGTAATGGCATAATCTCTTCGTAAATACTGTTTCAAAAATCAACTACATATGAAGCATCAAGTTTTTATGAGCGTCACTTTATGTACATTGCCCCTTCAAGATGTTGGTGATCATGGCTCTTCTCAGCTTCTTGTCTATTACAGTTCTATACAATGTTTGATTCTTTACCCTTCCACTTTGTCCCCGTTCAATAATTAATTCACACAAACTCGTTAGGTGGGTCACTCGCTGTTTCTCTCTGTCATGTTAAATTTTCAAAGCTCTCTTTCCTCATTATGTGCACAGAAAATTTCACAGAAAATTTCACATCTTTCTGATTCTATGTACAAGTGTTCTTTTTGTTTCGATTTTGCCCAAAACTTCCTCGTTAATCACATGTTCCGTCTATGGTACACTCATCATCTTTCTGGAGAATCACATCCCTGTTGCCTTCAATTGTCCAGCATTCACTGCTATATAGAAAGATTGATATCACAGTCCAGCTCTCTTTTTTTTTTTCTTTTTGTTCCTATCGAAATTTTCCCCTCTCTTAATACTTTGCTTATCTTTCAAACGGCATATTTCCTGATTCCAATAGACCTGTGTCCATTGTTGCACTACCTGGATAGTTAAATGTTTATCTGCTTGATTCTGACGTTTCCATTTTGAAGCTCACACATTTGGTTGTCTCTTGGTGATGACCATACATTGACTTCTTATAGTTCATAGATATTTCTGTCTATAAGTTCTTGCAGTTTTTCTTCTGATTCTGCCATCAATACAGCGTCATCCTTGTATCTTTTGTTGTTTGTGATTATAGCCGCTGATAATAAATTCTGTTGTGTCTTCCAGCCTTCTTACGATCTAAAGGAATTTTGAGAAAACGCGCCCTCTTGTTACCTATTTTTCTATTATGCGTATTTGCTTAATTCGTTTTCTACCCACGTGTTTTCTCCCAGTAAATGTTGCGCATCATTCTATTTTTCTCATATAAGTAGAGCTTTCCTAGCAGTTCAATTAAGTTTTTGTGCTACACTTTATGATATGTATTTGCGTAATTTATGAAGCATAATTTATGTTTTTCTATTGGTATTGCTCACTTTTATAGTATTCTGAATATGAAGCTAACATTTCTTGTTCTAGTGCCTTGAATAAAATCATACTGTTCTTATCCTATTTCTAATTCTGCTACGACCTCGATTCGTTCGGATTCCAATCATAAGTTCATTTATGTAGCTCATTAATCTGGTTGTTCGATTGAGCTCATCTTCATTTACACCTGATTTCTTTGGCATTGCTAAAAAGTTAGATCTACTGAGGTCTTCCGGTGTTTCACCACTGTCGTATAATATCGTTTATTATTCCATCAATGTTTTCTATCTTGAAATCGTTTAATGCTGATAGCATCTTTGTAAGTATGCTATCTGTTCCTATTGCTTTCTTTCTGTTTCTCTTGGCCAGTTCCGCTCTTATCTCAGATATTAAGCTTACGGCCACATCACGCTGAAACAGCGGTTCCCGTACGAATCACCGAAGTTAAGTAATGTCAGGGCTGGTCAATACCTAGATGAGTGACTGCTTGGGAATACCAGGTGTTGTAACATTGAATGTACTGTGAGTGTAATGTATAATGACTCAGAATTGTTATTCGGAGAGCCAAGTTACAATACCCAGCTGTTTCGTTATATTCACTTACGCGCAAATACCCATTGGGAGGGAAAAGTATGAATTCATCTCTTCTTTCTCCAGATATGGATCAATTAGTAAAACTTGTATCACTAAACCAAAAATTTCAAAAATAATATTTACAATCTAAAATATTTTCTGGCTTTAAACAACCTGCAAAGGGTTGATAAGCCGTAAAATAATCAATCAGTCAATCGTTGTCTCACATTTTAATATTGCTGGTGTTTCCATGTTTTTTTATATATTGTGGTTTTCTCTGTTTTGTCATCATCGAAGAGGTTTCTGATGCCTGCCTTTCATCTTGGAAATATTTTCCCTTTTGAATTCTGAGCGTTAATTTTTTAAATTTTATTCATCCTGTCGAAGAGCATGTTTTCAGCCCCATTAATTTTTTATCTTTTTATCTATTCCTGCTACACTTATGTTCCGCGGTGCTTCTATTCACCTCTCGTTGAGCCTTTCACGATTTATCTGTTTGCATTTATATTGGACCATCACTGGCATTATTTGTTGTCTCTTTTTCATCACTTTGAGAGTTTCTCGTCATACAATTTTTTGGTCTCTTTTTCTTTAAGGTGATCTCGTTCGCCGATGATACCAGAGCTTCTATAAAGTTGTTCCACTTGTGACCTCCTATATTTGGCTTGGACTCTATCAGCATCTAACTGTTTGAAGAATGAGTCATTCTGGGCTCTGTTATATTGTAGTTTAGGCATTGATTTAGATTTCTTTAATTTCCATAATTTTAGTCCGGATTTGCATATGACTAGGAGGAGTCAGTGATTGGATATGTTTTAGATTGTAGAAATGCATTTTTGAATTTTTTTATTGGTTTTTATATAATTTTGTTTTTTTCTTCTATTATGGGTTTCTTCATGCCCTCAAGAGTCTTTGGGTTGTCGAAATCAGACTTTGGTCATTACTCGCTCGTTTGCATTACACCATTGGATTCATTTTTCTACTTTTTTGATTCAAATCTGTATCTGTCGACTATTTCATTGCCTCGTTCCTTTTATACTTTCAGGTTTTCTAAGATGAAGATTTCTTGCGATTTACACTAACTCCTTGTGTTGTCCATAAAACTTATATAAGTGCTTTATGACGTTGTTTCTTATGTTATTAAACGACTATATTTAAATGCTTAACATTCAGTTTCCCCAAAACACATTTCTTCATGCTCTTTGCCTATTATTATCCCTGCTCATCTTTTACTATTCTCTCCGCCTGCATATATTATTCTATATCGTCGCTTATGAAGTCCCCATTATTTATCCATCCACTTTCGCACATCCAAAGAAAGATGTTTAGCCTTTCTATTATTACGGTCTCTATATATTTCAAAGACTTATTAACTCAGATATTACAAAGTTGAAAGTGATTTATATTTGACTCCAACTCATCTCTAAGCTTTAATAAAAGTGAAATATGTTGTATCATTTATTTATTATTGTAAAATGTACAATAATCATGGCAAAAATGATTTTCTAAGCTACGCTTAGATGCAGCACATGGCCGAAAGTGTGGATCTCCCAGTGAGGATCGAACTCACTATTCAGTCGTAATAGATCTCGCGAAGCAAGCTTGCTAATATTTACACCACGTCGAAGTGCTCAAATGATTGTCTAAGCGTAGCTTAGATGCGGCACATGGCCGAAAGTGTGGAGCACCCAGTGAGGATCGAATTCACTATATATTCGTAATTGATCTAGCGAAGTAAGCTTGCTAGCCATTACACCACGTTGAAGTGCCCAAAATATGTTATATCAATAAACGTTTTCTATTCGTTTTTTATCTTATCATTCTTTCGGATTCCGATCCACATTTGATCTGTATTTGAGTATTTGAACCCAACTCCTTTTAGACACGCTTTAATAAAAGTGAAATATGCTAGATTAATAAATATTTCCTACTTATTCTTTATGCTATTATAGTTTACAGTTTAAGCATTTAAATAATAAATCCACTTTAATCGTCAAAGAACAAGAAAGTCTCGTGCAATTATTGGGTGTCTGCAAGAGTTCTTAGTGGTAAACAAGAAGCCTTGTTTCATTAATATCTATTTATTTGATATGTATTCTATTTATGTCCCTTCGGTTGGTATATGAGTTTAATTGTGGCAATGAAAATATATATTAATGTAATTAAATTTCAAGACGTCATCATTTATTCTCTTCCAATACCAAAATTAATTTCTCACAAGTGGGGGAACCGCGTGGGCAACTGTTGTCGAATTGATGTAAATGGAGGACCTATAAAGTAAAAATAATCGATTCTTTTTTTTTTTTTTTTTTTCAGGTTTGTTTTGGAATTCAGAGCTCGAATGGAACTTACCCTGCCTGGTTTGCGTCCACATGGATTGGGAATGAATTCTGATCTTGATTTCTATGGAGGTGGATCAGGGGGAATGACCCTGACAAGTGAAGATCGATCGGATAGTGGAGTTATCCAATATTGGAAGAGTCGGATTCACATCAATAACATTTATGAGCCGGCGGATCTTGTTAAAATCAAGTACGTTCAGCAACAATACTATACCATTAAAAACCTGCTTTCATATGTTTAATAATTTACTTCACTTGAACCATTAATAACATTTGTCTTTTTTTTTTTTTTTTTTTTTGCTAACGCCACGTCCCTTCAGGATGCTGGCCATAGTTTTTTCTTTGTTATCTATGAATTATTATGCACTCTTGGCAAAAAATAGTGGAGTGGTTTCCCATTACATTTTCTGCTGTTTTTTTTTTCTTTTTCATTTCACCATAAGCAAGATACCACAAGAACGCAGAGGGTTATAAGGAGTGAAAGAGAATGTGTATTTAGTGAGGAGAAGTGAAGAAAACAAACAGGAAGTTGGATTTAAATTTTTGAAGAATCTAGGTGGCAGTAAAGTAGGAAATCAGAAGTGAATTTCACAGGTGAGAAATGCGAGAAAAGAAACTATTAGAATAGAATGTCTGGCTTGTTCAACGGTAAAACGATATGACCTAGTCATCAATCTAGTAGCACACTTAAATTCATGTAGTCAAGGCACTAAGGCACTCCTCAGAACAGTTGCCATGAAAGTATTTATAGAAAGAGCAGAGGGAAGCCACTTCACATTGGTGAGAAAGTGACTGAAGTGGAAAGCAAGAAATTGGAAGGGAGTTCTACGGGCGAGATGTGTGAGAAAATAAATTGTTAGAATAGAAATGGTAGTTCCATCTAGCTAGTTCAACAGAAAAACAGTAACTATAAAACAGTCACTGTAAAACAGTCATTGCCAATCTAGTGGAATGCATAAATTTCTGTAATTGAGTCATTAGGAGAAGAAAAAAAAACTCATCAGAACATTTGCCATGAAAGTATTTGTAGAAAAGACAAAGATATTCACAGAATTTAGGTCACTTGATGTTAACACAAATTACTTATATATAAAAAAAATTCTTCACCGACAAGGCTGTGTAAAGTGTTTTGAACTCTGTCAAAACTATAAAGAGAGGATTGGGAAGCTCCAGCCAAAATATGACAATAACACTATCTTTTTTCCCTCCTGACTCTCATAAATGTAGAGCATGGTAGATGGAGTCAGGTACTTTTCAGGAGTGGTGTAGGGAGCTGACCATTTTCCAGCATCATTTTGCCATAGAGAGAAACATCTTTAAACTTACTGTTCAATTTTTACTTTAATCATTTAAAAGGAAAATAAAGGAACAGATTTCAAGAAAACAAAAAATGGTGATCGGCATTGTATTTAAATATTTGAAGATTGTAGGTGGCAAGGAAGCAAGAAATTGGAAGGAAGTTTCACAGGTGAGATGTGTGAGAAAATGAATTGTTAGAATAGAAGTGGCAGTTACATCTAGCTAGTTCAACAGTAAAACAGAGACCTCATTGCCAATCTAGTAGCATGCATAAATTCCTGTAATTGAGTCAATAGGAGAAAAAAATCATCATAACATTTGCCATGAAAATATTTATAGAAAAGGCAGAAGGAAACCACGTGACGTTGGTGAGAAAGAGGCTAAAGTCGAGATTGAGAGTTTATCTCCTCAACAATCGGTTGTCAAAGCTAGAGATCCAGATCTACCCGGCTCTGCTAACGATAGCTGGCGGCAGAATGGGACATATACATGCCTTCCCAAATTAAGGTGAAATTAAATACAACAGACTAGCCTGGAATTTGAACTCGGTTTTCCGATTCCACTTTACGCTTTGATATCCATTAAACTACCTGCACATTAGCAGCACTGGGATTTAATGTGATATTTTCCAAAAGAATCAGAAATATCAGCTGATTCATTTTTAATTCACGCGTTATCTTCATGCTTTAAATCATTCATGTTAATTTCTAATGCACTGAGGAAGATGGTGAATCCATGTCTTGCTGTTCTCTGCTTCAGCGCTAGATATCTTAATGAAATATCTCGTCACAGAGTTTTCAGACCATCGCCTAATGCCAGGAAATATATAATTTTTTAAAATCATATTTAATTCGAATTAATATAAGTAAACAGGTCCGTCTATCATCCGGTTCACACTCCTCCCCGGTCTATTGGACAAGAATAGAGGTTTTTCCCATATTTCCTGTTTAGGACTTCGCTTCCGGTTCCTTCTAAAGTCTTATCATTCTCTTTCACTCTCAGTAGCCCTTTTGCATTATCGCCTTCCTTGGGGTGAATTGATTAAAAACAAAGAATTTATTCATTTACATGTGTTCTATCATTAACAATAACTTCTTCCAAAAGATGCGCATTTTTCTTATACCGCTTTTGTAAAAGTCTTTTCGTTTCGAAGTAAAGAATGTAGTGAGAGTATTTTCCGCTCTTTCATGTGTTGTAAGAACACGTTCATCAAGATAGGTAAGTAAACCCGAGAACAATTTGCAATCAAATAGAGCAAGGTCTGGAGAATAAGGATTGTATGAAATTCTTTTTCTCAGAAGAGATTTAAAATCAATTCAGATGCTTATTATACTCATCTCAATCGCTGTTAATTTGTCGCATTTTCATATTTCTAACAACCTAAGAATTCTCGTTGGTTTCTTTCATTTATTCTCGTCTTTCAAACAATATTTGCAGGCATCGCATATACCTTCTGAGATCCGGTAAATTGGAAAGAATTTCTGCCGATCAAAATCCTGCAATTAAAAAATATGTATTTGATGGCTGTACTGGAGCCAGAGTAAAAGCGCTTCTCGGTCGGAAAATATGCATTCAAATGTCATACCCTGATGTCTACCAATCGAATGACCATCCTTATACACCTTTAACGGGAGATGTAGATTTCAGGTTTTATGTCGTCCCCAATGACATGTGAGTATTTAACTTTCACTTTTAATTTCATTTTATCCTTCTTTCTATTGTATCGAAAGGTAACTGTGTAGTATTTGATTCACACCATGAAATACCAGATGATCTGAAACGAATTTAATACAAATAATGAACATTTGTTCAAAGGAAAGTTAATTTGCGATTACCCAAATAATAGATTATACCAAATCTATTGCATAATCTCCAGATTATACCAAAATATATTTTACATTCAGCGTCACATCAGAGAATCAGTAAAGCCATCTGTATCAGCGAGTTGATCTATGGTGTTAATTCATCATTGTGATGTTGCTTGTCTTTTCCACGGAACCATAGTATACGATTATATTGTCAAGGCAGACAGGCCACATCGAGCGTTGATTAAGCGAAACCGAGTTCAATCCTGTGTCGAGCAGTGCAAGAATCTCATATACACTAATTCAGAAGGAGCAAATGACATCAGAAAAATTAACGAGATAGAATTGATACCAAATATCTAGCCGGATATTGACAGATGAATGGGAACAATCTATAGATTGAATAAAGTATTCGGAACGAAATTCCAGGAAAATTAACATCTACGAAAAACACCTAATGAAGGTCGAAGATTACAACGGCCGAAGCGTTGTGATTAAAAGAATGTATATGAAGAAACTAGGCTGTGCAGATCAGTGAATAAAAGTGATATTTCCACATATTGGAAATACAGACAAAATTTAAGGAAAATTCATTTTAAATATTTCCTTACTACTCAAATCTATCATAAAAAAGGGCATTACTTTTATATCCGTTATAGTTACGTATCTTCTGTTTGTATGACGTAAAGCCAGTTTTTGCCACTTAACTAAAAAAATAGATACAGAGATAAACATTGAAATTAATGCTATTAAAACGTTTTAAGAAATCAAGGGTAGACAAAAGTAAAAGAAAAATAGTTTGTCAAAAATTAATGACACTGCTTTGTCTAAGAAATTTGGATAACTGTAAACTGCCACATATCAAATACTACTAAATGTCAACAATGAACAAAAATAAGATAGAAGAAATGATTAATAATAATGACAACGTTTCATCTAAGAAATTCGGACAAATTTAGACTATAATGGTGTACGGTAGCCATATTGTTCACATTTAAAATAAATACATTAGAAAAAAAATTTGAGTCATGGTAATTTTTTGTAACAAAAATTATTCTATTTTTTAATTCAAACATGCATTCTTCCTTTTTTCAGAGCATTGTTAACATATAACATTGACATTGAACGAGAAATTAAAAAAGATAAAAGAAACGGATTGGTTGGAATTGTGAAAGTCAGATGTAATGCACCAGGTAAGTCTGTAATTTTTAAATTATTCAATAAACACACACGTTCGCATATATATATGTCAATATATATATATATATATATATATATATATTGACCTCATTGAGTTTCATCGACAGATCATCCATATATATATATATATATATATATATATATATATATATATATATATATATAGTGTGAGTGTGTGTACGCGTGATAGAGAAAAAGAGAGATTTTGTTATTCCAGTAATAATTTTCACACTAAAATTAGTATTAACCAATTTACCAAAATAAGTAAAAAGACTATTCCCTTATTTTGCCAGTACTTTATAAATATTAACATATGACAATTGTCCTTTTTTAATCTGTGCCTGATGATTTCTATGTACATGAATCTCAGAGTTACATCAAATGGTAAGGAATAAATATATATCTTTAGTATTGTTTTTGTTACATTGAGCACTGTTCTATTATTAATATAATGGGTATGTTGCCGAGTGGTTAGAACGTTTGCTTTTTGACCATGAGAAACTCAACATTTGTCAGGAAGGTAGCTTCTTGATGTCATCGCTCTGGGCAACACCAAGTCTTGTGAGTGAAATTGGGATCCATTTGGTAGCCGTCAATGGGTGCGCAGACCGAGTATTTGAGCGTACAGGCTTTGTTCAGACTGTTGATCACACCAGATAACTGTAACTAACGTCCACTCAGCATAGTTGCAGTATAAACCCCAGGTGGGCTCACAAATATGCCTGAGCAGGTGTCTATAACAGGGATTTGCTAACCGCCCTAGTAGACATACATTCCTGGATACCATTATTATTATTATTATTATTATTATTATTATTATTATTACCCCAAGCACTAACTATACGCGATTATATATATATATATATATATATATATATATATATATATATATATATATATATATATATATATATTTAATGAAAAATAGATCACTTTAAAGGTACCATTACAATAATTTATTTCACCAAAATCCTTTTAAAGGACTCCGGATCATCAAGTGTTGGAATTGTTACCTGATGATCCGGAGTCCTTTTAAAAAGGATTTTGGTGAAATAAATTATTGTAATGGTACCTTAAAGTGATTTGTTTTTCATTAAATATTAGCTCTGTATTCACATTGAGCTCTCAGGATTCCATCCTCTTTGGAATTACCCATTCGGTTTACCAAGTTCTTCATAACTTATATATATATATATATATATGTGTGTGTGTGTGTGTGTGTGTGTGTGTGTGTGTGTGTGTGTGTGTGTGTGCGCACACGCAAGATGTTGCACAAAAGTCCGAGGAATTTGAACAACGTACTTGAAACGGGTGCTGTTCAGGCTTTTCTCTTTTTTAGCAGTACGTTTTATGAGACCGCTGTATTCATGCCCAAAAGACGATTTTGAAAGAGACCGATGAAACTATACAAGTCATTTTTCATTGTCTAATTCCTTGAAGCGTTTGATCAACATTTCATGATCTGAAGCACTTTCTCAACACAGAGAATTAAAAGTACTTTTTAAAGAAGACCATGTGCTTACTTACTGACTACCAAAGGATTCCATTGATTATTATACAAATAAACACTTTTAATTCTTTCAAGATTGTCAATATAAGTTTATTTGAATGCATAAATTATTCTTGCTTTTAATCCTCGTGTTTCTCGTTTATTTTCTGTTATCAGGGTCAGGATTAGAACGTCAATTAAATATCGATATACTGCAAAGAGATCATAACAATTATTTATTGGTCGATATAATGGTGCCAGAGTTGAACAACCTAAAATACTCCATGGAATTCCAGTCTCACGATGAAGCCCATGATTACGAATTAAAATTTAACACGGGTCTTGGATTTCATGGAACTGACTTTATAGCGATTCACTTAGACGTAAGTATTCATATTTTGCAAGGCAAATCTTGTCGACTGTTACATATAGTTTGCCATTAGGATTTATTGGTGGCCACAAACATAAGCTATGCAAATGACACAGTGTTGATAACAGATACAGAAAGACACTTCAAAAGCTCCTACAGGAGGTAACCGAGAAGAAAAGATTAAACATAATCTACAAGAAGATAGAACGCTTGGCTGTTAAAAAAAGGATGAGCCCAAAATGCAAATTACAAATCGGAGATACCAAAATGAAACTAGTACAAAAATTTAGATATCTGAGAAGTATTTTAACAGAGGACAGAAAACAACTTTAAAACTAGAGGAAAATAAGAAAAGGCGATGTAAGTTTGCGTCCCTTTTACGGATGTTTTGATTGTAAATGTTGAATAAAAACTGAGAATGATATATAAAAGAAGGATTATATATAAAGGAAAATTATATAAAGAGTATAATTTATTATATAAATTAATTTAATATATTAATAATAAATATTATATTAATTTTAAATATTAATAAAATATCAATATTTAATAATTAATATAGTAATAGACACGACATAGTGATTAGAGGTAATCTTCGATATCGATGGAACCGAACATAAAAAAGAAACTCGCAGAGCAGAATCAACCCCAGAGATTTTATTGAATAAATTTCAACTTTTTTAAAATTTATTAATTGCTCACGTTTTAAAATGGTTTATTATGAGTTATTTTACTAGTGTACATAGATGTTCCATCGAATATCGTTGTTAAATACAAGTTTATTTCCATTAAATTAGTTTTACTTCAAAATAAAACATATACATTTAATATTTTTATAATTCCTAAACATGTCTAAAAATAAAAAAAAAAGGAAAAACTAAAATAATTTTTCACAATTTATTTTTTCATCGATTGGTTATGGGGTTCCAGCAAAAGAAAATAAAGTAAAAGTGATCTATCGGTAAAAAATGATTAAGAACCACTGATTTAAACCATTGGCGATTTTCCCTACAGAAGATCATACGTGTAAACTTCATTTGATGTAGAAACAGGAAACATTCATAATATTTTCTGTATTGAGAAGAAATATTCTTTTTTAAAAAAGTATTTTTGCATACTCAAATGAATAAATTGGAAAAAAATCACACATAACAACGTGTGTTAATCAAATTTGTCATCAATGATAATATTATACCAAGACATCAGCTTACTTTAACTCAATTTAATTCAAATAATTATATTGAAGTTTTCGGCTCTTGTTTTGAAACATGAGACCTCTTATGTCGCGAGTTGGAATCATATTTTTAAATAAATAATTATATTTATGCTCTACTTTTGTATCGAGCACTATTTTTTAAAAATAATAACTAAAATACTAAGAAACTTTGGATTATTTACCTAACCAGTTCTTTCCTATTTTCTATATATTTTCACATATATATATATATATATATATATATATATATATATATATATATATATATATATATATATACTGGGTGCAACAGCAAAATTGTCCAAATCGTGTAACAGCATGGGATAATTGTCCATCCCACAAAATGTTTAAAAAAAAAAACTCTAAGTGTGTTTCTTTTTCCCAGGTTTTCAGATAATTCAGATAGCCATCTTGACACGATTTTTTGTAAGAATCACTTTGAGTTGAATTTTTGTAAGAATCACTTTGAGTTATTCTGCTAGAATAAGTACGTGTTAAAATCATTTTGTGTAAGCCCTATTATGTCTTCCAGCTGAGCAATGATGAAACGAAAAAGATCACTCATGCCTTCAGTAATGGTATCAACATTGATACACTGGCTTCCATCATGAAAGTTCATTCAAGAACCATAAAGAGAACGGTAAATAAGTTTAAAAAAGAGGGAACAGTAGACAGGAAAACTGGATCAGGAGGTCACAACTGAAAGAGGGATCATCATTTCAGCTTAAAGCTAAATACATTCTTATTGGTCAAAATAGAGTCTAATAGTGTTATAAAAACCTTGGAGAATTGCAGTAAGATATCTTTAATCATTTCCAAGATGCAACGGTTCAAAGCTTAATCTGACAATTGGACAATTTTGCTGTTACACTCGGTACATACATACATACATACATACATATATATATATATATATATATATATATATATATATATATATATATATATATATATATAATGTTAGTAATGCCTTTCAGTTAAAAATTAATTATATTTTAATGACATGCCACTAAATATTTTACCACGAACGAAGAATAATTATATTCCGAATATTATTTGTATGTTATTTCATTTATACGATGTCTGATCAAAAACTACCAGGACTGTTGCTATAGTAACGGAGGTAAAGTACGCTGTGGGGACGCCATTTAGCGCAGTTATAACGTTATGGCTTATTTCCGTTGTTTATAAGGTTTGTGTGCTTGAAAGAAAAGTGCAGAAGAGTGTAGTCGTCTCACCACACCATAGAGGTTCCATCAGTGGCCATGGTTTGAGCAGCAGTAATTTTGTGGGGTTCAAGCACAACATTCCTCAGGTCCGACAACTACCTTATTCTCCAGATCTCACGTCGAGGAAACCCAAGAGAATGCGGTGAGGTAGCAACTCGCTATATCCAAAAGAGGAGTTCCAGGAATTCTTCCAAGAATGAAAAAAAACGCTAAATAAAGTGTGTGACTTCAGCAGACTGTCTTGAAGGAGATGTTGAATTGATATGTGTTTGTTTTTTTAATCATTTCACCCCGGGCAAGGCTGAAATGCCACTAGTACGCAGGGAGGTACAGGGAGTGAAAGTGAGAGAAAAAATTGAGTATAGGGAGGACTGAGGAAAGGACAAAAGATGAACGGGATTCAAGAAGATAGAAGATGGCGATTGACATTGTATTTAAATTTTTGAAGTTTGTTGTTATTAGGGAAGCAAGTAAACGGAAAGGAATTCCACAGACGAGAAGTGCGAGAAAATAAACTGTTGGAGTGGGAGTGGTGGTTGCATTTAGCTATTTCAACAGTAAGCTCGTGGGACCTAGATGCCACTCTTATAGCACGCCTAAATTTATGTAGTCGTTGCACCAGGGAAAAAGCTCGTCGGAGCAGTTGTCATGAAAATATTTATAGAAAAGACTGAGGGAAACCACGCCACGTCGGTGAGAAAGTGACTGAAGTCAATATGTCAAGTCAGGATCGATTACATTACAGATCCTTCTTTGGATTTTGTCAGGAACTTCGAAATGAATAGAAAGAGCACTAGACTAGATATGACAGCAATATTCAATGCACATACGAATGGTAGATTTGTAAATGTGCAAGATGGACTCTGACGAGAAAGGTTTTCTGTCACGACACAGTAACCCAACTTTCCTTGCAGTAGATGCAGCTGTTGATTCGATGTATTGTAGTTTTTCTTTTCTTTAGTTTATCCTTCCTGATACTTTTTAATCAGACCTCGTATAAAATATTAAGACCGAATTCTTCATTTATTTTTCGGTTATTTTTTTTTTTTTGCTGTTTTTATTTATTTATTTTTCTTTCGTTTTGGTATAAGGTATTAAAACAAACGGCAATTCCTGGCATCAAGACAGATTACCTGAGTTTGTTAGACTTCAAGCTTCAGATAATGGACATTTTACTAAACCTGACACTGGAGAACAGTCTGCAAAACAAAAGCAAGTTATTGCTAGCTCACATGACATACCATTGGTTAGTATAAACACTTCTCAGTCTTGATTTTTCAAAAGAGTATTTTGATTTATGGAATTTCGGTCGCCATATTGTCTCCTTTTGTTACTCAAGTTGTTTTATCAATTTTGTATATATATATTTCTTTTTCAAATCTTCTGATTACTTCGAGTGATCCTTGATAATGATTTACCTCGTTTTGATCAAGCCTTATCAAATTAACTGAATTCAAGAGATTATGGGAATAAGTTAGCGTAAAAGAAATACGCAATGTTCATAAAGAGTGGCATGTCACTTTTGATTTTGACTTCAGAAATAAGAGTAAATTCGTAAAAAATATCTCCTCAAGAAAGGTATAACCTCTGAAATATCCATATATATATATATATATATATATATATATATATATATATATATATATATATAACTTTTCTCACAGCGAACCATTTTGATATTATCATGACAGATTATATAGACACGTGGCCGAGTGGTTAAGACGTTCACTTTCCGAAACTGAAAATCTCACTGTGGTCGATTTTTAGGAAGGTGACTTCTTCACTTTATCATCGTGGAGAGGCGATCGCATCATGAAAAACATACCCATACCATGCCAGTCAAATAGGATTTACAGAACTATTTGGGAGCCGTCGATGATTGTGACCAAGTCATCGTGACCGAGGGTTTAGGCGGACTAGTCTTGTTCCGACTGTTAATCACGCCAGATAATACGCTCTCGTCCAGGAACTGTAACTAAGATCCGCTCAACTTCAAAAATACGCTCTTAAGTAAGTGCCGGAGGAGGTCGTCACTGATGTAAATTGACTTGGTTCATCAGGGAGTTTCGGTTCTTTCAACATCATACACCCCATCACCAAATCGACCTAATCAGAGGAGATCAATCCCTGATCCCCTCCTCTCAATCAAACGTTAACAGCCACTCTGGCCTTTTAATGAATTCGACGAAGAAAGACCACGTTTTCCGCGCATCCGATTGGATGTTTGTAACAACCAATCCGCTGCGCGAACTATCTTTTAAATGGCCCGCGGTAGGGACTAGCTTCTTTTCTTTCTTTCTTTCTTTTTCGGTGGATAGTAGTTTGAATGGATAACCGAGGAAGTAATCTTAATGTTCCTAAGTTTCTATTTTCTTTGCTAATACTCTTCTTTTCCTTCTGCTCCTCATACCCAAATTTTTCTGTTGCATAACTAGTGATGATTTTGAACATTGTCCTTAGTCGTTTATCCACCGAACCTTTTGATGTTGTTTCAAGGATCTCGCCGATGTCCGCGTCGAATTCGTGCTAGGCGTGTTTGTCACTGGCTGGGGGCCATTTTTATCTTTCTTCGAAATGGAGTATCAGGCTCCGCTTGAACATCTGCTTGGAGGGACTGGACGCTGTGGTGAGCTTCCCTGCCCTGCAATTCCTGCGACTCACCAGGGGAAAATCCTGCGCGCTGCTGTTGGTTCGACTGCACCTTACACTTCATTTTTGCCTGATGGATTTTTAGGCCGCGCATATTTTTGCACATCTTTCCACATGGGCATGTCAATCTCGTTGTCCGTAGATCCGTAGCTTGGCTCGTTACCGTTTCATCCATCCTAATGGGGATCTCATTCTGTCCCCCACTCTTGGGATCCCCTGGGGGTATTTATTCGCATGAGTTTCTATAGCGTTTTCTGAATCGCGTAAATCGGGTTGCTAGCCCAGAAATACACTTTTGTGGTCTCTCCTCACCGTCAATTGGCTTTCCAGTTTGTCAACCACTCTATTCCTGGATCGTCATCCGGTCTATTCCCGGATGTCACTGTTTAAACAGTAGAAAGAATACTTCAAAAATACGCTCTTAAATAGGCGCCCGAGGTGGTCGTCAGTAATGTTATAGTTGTAGTAGAAAGCACAGGTGGCTTCTGTGGGTGTTGGGAAAATACAAGAAAACTTGAGCAAGTGTCTACAACAGGAATTGGCTAACCACCCTTGTAGTTAGTCATATTCGGATTCGAGCGTCCTGCCATTATTATGTCAGATTAAGTGATATGGGCTTAAACTCTCTCCTCTCTGATTCCACATGCCATCTTTTGATTTACTACCTTGTATCTTATGATATCTGTAAATTACATGAAGTATTATCATTATTATTATTGTATTGTTATTTTAGAACATTGTATCATTGTTGCTTTTTTATGATACTTAGAGATTCGGGAGTAACAGAATGGCGACAGTTTTATGCGTCGTTTAATCATCGATGCTTCCGTGAGAGAAATGGTTAAGACAATATCCATTAAATGCGGGTTCTTGTGGTAAGGAAGGCGAATTTAAAATTTGTCGAGGGCTACTTCTTTATTTCTGATTTCGCCCTGCTTGCTCCAGGGGTCGGGGTTTGCCAAGCTAGAATGTTGGGATTAAAACCCAATACTAAGATGAAGTAACGCTAGCCATAAAAGGAAAACGTATCATTTAAAAAGAATATTCAAACGTGACAAAATTTGTCGCAAAACTCCACTTTGCAAAAATGCAAATAATTTTATTTCTATTAGCAAAAGTTACAAAAACTTTAGATTACATTTTGATAAAATATTGAAGGTTCCGTTCATTTCCAATCATTGGGTTTATTTAATTCAGAGTATTTTTTTTTGTTTTACAATCATGTTCACACCAAACAAGGATCAAAACCCTAATATAGTCATCTAAGAAAATATACAGTTGTACGTTATTATGATGTATCACAGATTTTATTCGATAGATTCAAGAATTTCTTGATTTTTTTCCAGTTCCCAGAGATGGCCAGTGCTCTTTGAACTTCACGCAGATACCGAACATGCAAGCCAACATCATGATTTAACAGAGATGAAATTTAAAATGGCATGTGAAGTCCTACCTCATCCTAAACACCAGATTTCTATGAAAAGAACCTGGGACCTGTTATATCCGGGTGAGTAATATCAAAGTGCTGCAACTAAAATTTTACTACATTAGACCTTTTGTATTTGCTCAGCATTGGTTATATAACTATCTCGCTAGTTGGTTATTGTGGCATGTGGGGGGCTTTCTTTTTGCCCGATTCAGCAGTAACAGCAGGGCACAACCGGAAATCCCAAAACTCATAAAAACGCAGACTAAGCTCTATATGGTCTCTTTTTCCACTTTTCCTTTGACAACGGCCGCCACCTTTAGGGCAAGCTTCTTTTCCCCTTTTCCCTATCAGCGGCCGCTACCTTCAGGGCAAGCTTTTTTCCACTTTTTTCTCAAACGATCACTACCTTCAACGCCAGCTTCTTTTCCACTTTTCCATTTCAGCGGCCGTTACCTTCAAGGCCAGCTGTTTCTCCACTTTTACTTTTCAGCCCCGCTACCTTCAAGGCCAGCTCGAAAAACTATACACAACCTTTGGTGCAGAAGGCAAGTGATTGGTCCTGGCAGTTTGACCTGAAATTTCTCCTTCTTCGAGGGAACAAAAGGGGAAATTTCCCTTTGAGACACCTATTTCCCACAAAAAATACTCCCGACCCTTGCTGCAGATGACCCGTACCAGTCCTAGCAGTCTGATACTTATATTACTCGTTCTTCGTGGGAACAAACGAAGAAATCTCTCTCTTCGAAACATCTACTCAAGGAAAGAACTCTGTTTACTAAGAAACCAAACATTTTCAAGCAAAATACCAGTATTTTGCACTCTGCTTCAACCACAAATAAGACTGGACTTTGTTTATTCCACTCTATACATTGTTGAGCACACACACACACACACATAAACACACAAAATCAGGAAGATTCCTAACATGATAGCGCTCACCTTTTAGACTCTTAGTAAAACAAACATCGATTATGCATATGATAATTATAGGAGGGATGATATTCTAAAGAAATATCATTGTCTCATATTTAATAAACCTCTTTCATCTTATCTTTTAACCAGGCAACCATTTCCATCTGGATGTAGACTTGAAAGGATCTAAACCATCTACTCAAAGTACTGGCAAACTAACTTGGAATCATCCTCTTGGACAGGTATTTACGTTACAATTTCAAAATCACTTTCATAATAGTGCTACTAGTTTTATACCTATAATTACTTTATATAATTAGTTTTTGGTATTAATTCTCTCTCTCTCTCTCTCTTTCTCTCTCTCTCTCTCTCTCTCTCTCTCTATATATATATATATATATATATATATATATATATATATATATATATATATAGTTCAATAAAACTATTTTTACAAACAAGAAGGTATATCTTTTGGGGGAATGTTCATATTAAAAATGTACTGAATACACAGTTTAAGAAATCGAATGTGCAGAGATTTTTATTAATAAAATAATATTTAAAATAATAAACATACCAACCTTTTCTGCGATCACGGTTTCCACTGATAAATGGTTTCTTCAGACAGTGAAAAGGTCAATATTTTCCTTTTCACTGCCTGAAGAAACCATTTATTATTTCAAATATCATGTGTGTGTCTGTGTGTGTGTGTGGCAAATATATAGTTTTACGTTAAGCTATATATGGGTACAACCTACTGCGGGAAAAATCTGCCTCGTCAGTTATGTATATAAGATAAATGATCGCCTACGCGTGTATCACGCATGCCAAATAACTGACTGACAGATATATGGGCAAAACTGCTGAATAGAACGTATGTGAATGTAAAATTGGACAATGAGGTCAAAACCAATTCTGTTTCATGCTTGAATGCAAGATTCAGGCCTAAAGATTGTGTTCAGGTATGAAACAGACTATCGCCGTTTGGTTTTTACCTCAGTATTCAATTACATATATATATATATATATATATATATATATAAAGATCAGATTGTTACTTGCATTGGCCTTCACGATCTTTCTGTATGACTGTGTATCTTGGACATTAACAACAAAGAATCCAATCATTAGAAATGAGATGCTACAGGATCCCTAGACATCTCCTACGTAGACTGCATCACAAATGACGCAGAGAGAGACACCACCAAACAAGAAACAGGCCCATTGGAAGACGCCATATTTGCCGTAGAGGATGGAAAGTGAAATAGTATGGGCACGTTACAAGAGGCAACAATCCTTCCCCTGCAATCCGACAAGGTGCCAACTTAACCAAAAGAAGAGGCAGATAGAGGGGCAAAAATAAGTTGACAACGTCACTGGGTGGACTGGAAGACAATGGTACGCAACAAAGTTATATGAAAGGAGCTGGTTACGTGCTCAGCTGCGCAGTGACCCTTTGACCAGAAATCATCATTGGACTGATGATGATGATAATGATATTTAAGATGGTCAATCAAAATCATTCAGTCGCACTAAATTTGTATTTTTAATATGCAACTTCTTGTGACATTGTTATTTTTTTCTTTCTTTTACAGGAAGTTCTTTGGTTAACCGGTAATCTAATTGACAAAGGTACGCCCAAGAAAGTAGACTACAAGTATGATTTAACGTTTGACCACAAAGTTGACAGTACGATTATCAAAGTGGACGCTGTGATGACTGGGACACCTATGGCTTACGATATCGTATTTAATGTTGACTATAACAAACGGCAAATGGTGAGGATTTTCTTTAAAACTATTTTTATAAAGCGTAAAATACTCGGTTCATTTCGGAGTTAAGTAAATACAAAATTTATTAAACATGATTTTTATGACGACGAAGACTTAAAATGTCAGATTAGTCCTTTGCATAAGAGACCATTTGACTCTTGTTTGTAAAATTTTAGAATATACAAGATTTTAAATAATTTTTACCCAGTTCATACACACAAAACTGGATTGGTTGATTGTTTTTAGGGCTTGTCAACCTTTTGTAGAAAATATTTTTAGATCTTAAGAATTTTTAGATAATAATGATTTACTGATACAAATCCTACTAATTAACCTATAGCAGGGGGAGAAAATGTACATTGATACCGTTCCCAAGATTAATTGCGCATAAATGAAGATAACGAACCTGACTGGAATTGGAACTCGGCTGTCCGATTTTTAGTACCGAGCCGTTATCCATTGTCCGCACATCCAAGATTACAGTAATTGATATTCCGAAGCGGTTACCCATGTAGTTACTCACCAGGCTTGACGTTGCATAACTTTGTTAATTGTACGTGAAACGGTGTTTTGACTGGAGTATCAGTAGACCTTCCAATTAAACAATTATCAAAACCATGTGTTAAAGTCGGTGCGATGGATAAATTGTCGTCTAAATTACGCTCTCGCTCTCTCTTTCTCTCTCGCTCACACATACACACACACACACACACACACAAAAATGAAATTAATACTGACATCTTATTTTAACTGATACATTTACCAAAATTACGCAAAAATATCTTGAAATACTAAAGAGTAAATTTATTCAAAAAAATCGCCATTGGTTTCACGGCATCCAGACTACTTCGGAACGGTCTCTTTGTTTAGTTGGTGAATGTTGCCATAATCCTTGCTTTCAGTTAATCTTTGGTGTTACTAGGAGTTTTGTTGCTCTCCCGCTCAACTTCGCCCAACACATAATAATCAAGGAGTTAGGTGGCCAGGTGTAAGGGTTTAATGTGGTCGCAGATATTGTCTGACAGCCATGACTGGTTTTGAGGCATGGTGCAGAGTCCTGTTGCTAGACATAGGGCATCCTAGTAGCCATCCTCTTGACCCAGGGCAGCACTACCTCCTCAAAATACTTCATGTAGACTTCTTTGTTGAGTCCGAGGCCCTCACCACCAAATTCGGGAGTTCGTTTCTTAACAGAACGATCAGAGCGAGTTTTCCGAGCTACCGTACCTTCGTAATTAACATTAGATTCATCCAACTCATTCCGAATCCTCAGCACTGTCCTCAGATTGACACCCAAACACTTTGAAATGTTCGTATTGGAGCTTCCGGTGTGAATGCCAAGCACACCATTTACAAAGTTCTGGTGTGAATGCCAAGCACGCTATTTCCAAATTTCTGGCAAAGTGAATTTTATCATGGTGCTCTTTTTCTCACAGACGGTTCCCAACTGACCCTAATATACTGTGCAGTCGATTAAATTTAAAATAAATGACACACGTGCGCGAAATTAAAAATATAAAATGGCGACAATTTACACATTGCTCCCTGAATAGATAGATAGATAGATAGATAGATAGATAGATAGATAGATAGTAATTGGCAGAAGAAAGCCATCTCTTCAATTTTCGATTGAGCAGCCGTGAGCACGTCTCTCTTTTTACGTAACGTGTTCCCTCAGGACGCAGGCGATCATGACTCTCCACTATTTCCTGTCCTTTGCAGCTCTAAATAAATTCTGTCTTTTCGTTATTTCTAAATCCTGTTCCGTCATCCATTTTCTTGATCTCGGCAAGTATGTTATGCGCTGTTTTCCTCTGTCCCCCATGCCCTCAATCCGTCCTGTGAGTATCAGATTTTCCAAGCCCTCCTTCCTCATTATGTGCCGCAGAAAGTTCAACTGTTTCCTCCTTATGTTAAGTGTGTTATCTTTTTTAGTCCATTTTCTCTAAAACCTCGTCGTTGCTCACATGTTCGGTCCATGATATCCTCAGCATATTTCTGTAGAACGACATTTCTGTTGCTTCAAGTTTCTTCTGCATCTGTGAGGAGATTGTCCAACATTCTCTGCTATATAAGAGGACTAATTTGTTAAGGAAGGTGATATGCAGTATGAACCTGGTCGTATATTCATCGTGGAGGATTCAGAAATTAATGCATTTTCTATACATTTTCATCTTAATAAATTACATTCTGTTTTAATTAAAATCAGCAATATTATTGATCCTGATCTGGCGGCTCGGCTTCAGATTTCTTTATCTTTGAGGAAACTGTCTAGCATTAACTGCCATACAGTAGGATAGATATCACGTAAAAGTTCAGTATACTTTTCTTTGTTTCTAACGAAGTTTTTCTTTCTCTTAATACTCTGCTTAACGTCTTCGGATTTCAGTGTTGCATTTTCCTACCTCTGTTAGAACACTTCGCAGATATTTAAGTTTTAGTGCTAACTTGATTTTAGTATTACCGATTTGTAATTTATATTTTGGGCTCATCTTTTTACTAATAAACATGCATTTTGTCTTCTTGTAATTTAGATTCAATCCTTGCTTCTCGCTTTCCTCCACGTTAAGTTACTCAAAATCCCGCTTCTGCGAGCTTTCTTGCATTTATGTACGGGACGAAAAAACTTATGTATGGTCCTAGAGTTTATCCTGTCTTCATACATTTTTATGTGAGTCTTTGGATCTGTTTCTATTACAATAAATATAATATACAATTTATATAAGAACTTGTGGATAGCTACCAACGTATTTTGTCTGAGACTGCTTATTCTGATGAGTACTTAGATGATTTGAAAGTCTCGCTTTGGATGAGAAAACACCTACCATGGATGTTGCATGTACATTCAGTTTGGCGATTATCTGGGATTAGAGTCACGTCCTTCTCCCTAATATCCCGTTTTAAGACTCAACGATCACTGTTCTTCCTCGAACACCTTACAATCATTGTTTACCATTTTCCTCCACGCAGATCGATTTTCTCTCAATATTTCTCAAATATGAAAAATCAAAGGATGTGGAACATTTCCATATTCTATCACTGGTGAACGACGATGTTAGTTGAAAAACTTGGTGTTCAAGATTCTCTTAAGACACTTTTGATGGAACCTCTCCAAAGATTTATTGTGAGAGCATTGTGTGGTCAAAGTCTCTGGGAGATTCAAAAGGGTGAATAATACGCAGACACGTTAAGCTTATGCTTCTAATCGACCAGACTCGTGTCTTTAGATTTTCAAATGCTTTCCTAAATGTCTCGAACATAATATTTATTTCGGAGTCGAAAAAACCGTCCCTGGAGAAGAGTGTGCTGCAGAGGTAAAAGAATGTATTCAAAGCATGCAGTCTTGGGCCTTGAATAAAGATGCTGTGTTCAATGTAGTTGTGACCTGGAGAGGGCGTACAAATGATTCTGGTTTTTGTAAGATTGATGGCAAATCCAAAAGAAAAGCATGCTCCAGAAAACAGATCCATTATTGTTTGCATGCTTCATCGGTATCAGAAACGATGTCTGCTTCGTCAGGATAGAGAATCTCCTGAACGAGGGTCAGAAAAAGGAGGAATGCTGAAAAGTTGTTGGCCCTACCAAGAAAACCATTCTAAAAAGTGGTTCTAGCAAAGAAATCATCAGCCCACCATACCTGTTTTTTGTTTGTTGTTTCTTAGTAACGTTTTTTTTTCTGTTTTTTTTTTTTTTTTTTTTTTTTTTAGAGAAGGAAGCGTTCCTGGCCAGAGTTATCAATGCAATTCAAAAAAGATTCGGAAGGCATCAAAAGAGGAATCTTTAATGTAAGTGTAGCAAATTCTTTCTTTCTTGGAGATCGAATGAACAAAATTTAATTATAGCCAAAAGAACGGATACGATAGTTGGTAATACGAGAAAGATAATAATAATAATAATAATAATAATAATAATAATAATAATAAATGACCATCTTGTATCAAGTTACACTGTTGTTAGTTCCAATCACGTTTAATTATATCCGTTTTTTCTTCTATGATTTTAAACTTTACAACACACTCACCTGAAAATACTTATAAAATCAATTTAAAATTAATTCATGTACATTGTAATAAACCAGCATAATCTTTAATCAGCATTAATATGATCATTGCGTCGACTGACAAAAATACAAGAAAAGCCTCGTACGTATAATTATTCTTTATCTAAATCCGGACTTTCTCAATATGTCAACGATTGGGTGCGTGACTTAGAGGCCTTTTTCCGAGCGTGAATCGTAAGCCTCTCTTCGCAATTGGTCCATGTTTTATCTGTGAGAAAACTGAAATTTAAAGGAAAATTATACCTTCATCCCAGTTTATCATTTTTTTTAATACTAAGTTCACTGAGGACGTAGGTGATTATAACTCTCCTCAGCTGCTTTATGTTTATTTATCTGTGAATTGCTCTGCCTCCTTGAGAAAGAGAACGGAGTAATTTCCTGTTGCTTTCTCCCCAATTTTGATTTCACAGTTTTTCTTCTCCTAGACTTGCTATCACGCAAGGCTAGAGAATCATGTCCACTCTGCTATTAACTCCACGCCTGAACGAGAAGAGATGTTATTAGTGCGAAACGGAACGCCGGAGACTAGGCAGGCATTTAACAAAGTGGACGTTGTGATGAGTGGGACATCTATAGCTTACGATATCGTTTAATGTTGGCTATATCAAAGAGCAAATGGTAACTATTTTTATAAAATGTAAAGTACTCAGTTCTTTTCGTAGTCAAGTAAATATAAAATTTATTGAAAAGGATTTTCATGTCGATGAAGACTTAAAAGGTCAGTTTAGTCTCTTGTTTATAAAAAGTTACAATATCCAAGATTTTAAATATTTTCTCCCCCGTTCATATACACAAGAATGGATTGGTTGATTGATTTGTTTTTTACGGCTTATCAACCTTTTGAAGATTATTTAAACAAATATTTTTAAATTGTAAGGGTTTTTTGAGATAATAATGATTTAGTGATATAAGTCAAACTAATTAACCCATAGTTGGAGGGAGAAGAAGGGGATCCACATTTTTCCAAGGATATTTGTTCAAAAGTGAATATAACAAACCCGACTGAAATTGGAACACTGCTCTTCGATTTCCAATTCGGAGCCGTTATCCATTACACCACCCGCATATCCAAACATACACCACGCAAGATGGTATTAGTGCGAAAATGAACATCGGCGACTAGGCCGGGATTTAAACTCAACTCGCCGATTCCTCACTAATAACCATTACACTGACCGCATATGATTTTATTATTAATAAAATTATAAACTCACTTTTTAATTACCTTTAAACCAAAACAACAAATAAACATTTCAGTATATAATGCTAATCGGTGATGCATATTTGCAAGTTTTATCACATACTGTTTTGAATATTGTCAAATAAAGGATTATTTCTGACCGTGTCGAGGAATATAAAACGTTAACTTTATTTATTTTCCAGGTAAAGGAACCACCGCCGTTGAAGGTTCCCAACCCTCCGAAAAAGACCAAAAAATGGGTAAACCCACTTGCGAATAGTCCCCCAGGTCCACACAAAGACGTCTTCATGAATTTCTTTGAATTTATGAAGAACGGACCAAAGAAGTGGACGTCGGAAGGAAACGCGCATGTCACAATCCGGCCAGTGCTTGATAAGCACGCTAGTCACCCGATTGGAGCCGAAATCATTCTCAAAGCAAGTCTAGATTATCCGACATGGACAAAAAAAGAGAATATAAAAGGAGCGTTTATATACGCAAAAAGCATCAAAATTATGCAAAAAGGCAAAACGTAAGTGTGTGCTTACAAATATATTTCACATGAAATCTATACAGTCTTTTTGAGAAAATACTAGAGGCAAACCCTTACAAAATACACTGTCCGGCCCTAATGGATTAAAGCGATGGTTCGTTCATTTGGTGATATAGTAATTGTGAGTTCAATCCTTTGGCAGAACAATGTGTACTTGGACTCAGTGAAATAACTGAAGAGTACTAAAATTAAGAACTAGGCGAAATCTACATGTTCTCCGCACAATACATTGGGAAAACTTGCATAAAATAATTAACATATATACGAACACTAAAGGGATCATATACATAACAATTTATCAAATTCATTAGTTATACATAATAATACATTCAATTACAACGTTGGTTTAACGAATGCCACACCTATTAAAAGAGAAAGTAACTTACTTAGAAGGGAAATTCTCGAGAGTGCCGCTATTGAATGTTATCGAAATATAAATCATGGACATGGACAGTGAAATGAGAACAGTTTAACACTGTAGGTTAAAAAAAAGGGTTAAATTTAGAATTTCCTGTAGGTCAAACAGACTGATATACACCTGATGAAGGTCATAGAGCACGACGGTTGAAACACTGTAATAGCAACAACAGAGATGAGAACAATATTTCAAATGTAGAGTCAATACGGATAACTCGTCATCCCAGAAATTCAGACAGAAATAAAACTATTAGATTGCTTATTGGCAAGAATAATTTTATATGTACAAAAATATGTAAACCAACTATGAGGAAATATTTATTGTTTACCATTTAAACGAAAACTGAGTAAATGATGTTCTTGATTTTTTTTTCTAATGCAAGTAAGTAATTAAATTATTTTAGTTTGGGATTTCATTTTAAATAACATGGGGTTATAAATTTAACCGTTTTCCTTTAATTTTTTAACATTTTTATAGTCATGTATGTTGGCTTGGGAAAAAAGTAATTCTTTCAGTAATGGAGATATTTGAAAAAAAAAATCCAGAGCGCAGATTTATATTTTGATAACATTCAATAGCGGCACTCTCGAGAATTTCCCTTCTAAGTAAGTTACTTTTTCTTTTAATAGGTGTGGCATTCGTTAAACCAACGTTGTAATTGAATGTATTATTATGTATAACTAATGAATTTGATAAATTGTTATGTATATGATCCCTTTAGTGTTCGTATATACGTTAATTATTTTATGCAAGTTTTCCCAATGTATTGTGCGGAGAAGTTTTGGCTTTTATTTTATATATAGCTGCTTCAGAATTCTGATTGTTATGTGTATTTTTTGGTTTTGATTATATCAATAATACTTTTGTATATATATATATATATATATATATATATATATATATGTGTGTGTGTGTGTGTGTGTGTATGTGTGTGTGTGTGTGTCTTTTTATATATATATATATATATATATATATATATATATATATAATTAATTTTTTAAAATATGTTTCCATCGCGATACAGAAATTACTATGTATCTAAACCAAAACTTAAATCTTAAATTAAAATTAAACTCAAAATTTGAAGTTTCGTTCCATTTTCAAGCGATGCTGAGAATAAACTTAAAAAAATTGATTTACTCTATTTATAAGCCAAATAGTATTATATATTTTAAATTGATGGGTTAATGAGAATTCAGAATTTTTTTTATTAATTGGGTGTTGGCATTTTTTGACGAATGAAAATACAAGTATAATTTTTATGTGTCAAATTGAAAGTCGGTTTCTTTAGGTGGGGGGTTAGAGATTTCTGTCTGTTGATACTGACTTCCTCTTATGCGGACTTGCCATCAATGTCTTGTTTTTTGTTTTTGTTTTTAATTTGAGTTAAAATACATTTTTATTTTTTTATTAATTTTCTTGTATTTTGAAACTACATCGAGATTTTCATAAAAAAGTATTCAAATATGATTAAGTCATATTATTTATATTTATATTTTAATTTATAAAGATCTAAAATACTATAGTTATTTTATTCACTAATAAACTATATATGGTATTGTAAAATTAAAATATTAGAGTTTAATTACGCATTTATGAATTTATTTATGATCAAATAATAAATTTATAATTATGCAAATTATTTTTATAATTAATTATTTTTTAAGGAAAATATGAGACAATGTCTACAAAAACTGCTATTTAATTTCTTTGATTTAATAAGTTTTTATTTTTCAGAAACTTAATAATATATAACTTTTCATATAGGTACAAAGGACATGGTTCATGTCTCGTTTTTTTATTAGTTTCCATTTTACTGATAATGTTTTATTTGTTTCTTTAAAATGCCAAAAATATTTGGATAGGGATATTTGGTTGCGATACTCAATATTATGGAAGGAAGTCAGATGTTATCTCTATCTTAATTTAAATTCATTGTTAGTACATCCTATATAGAATTTCTCAACATTAGGATTTTCAATAGATGAGATAGTATTTATTCAAGATTTTTTTTATTATGCTTTTTATATTCTTTTCTAAATCACGTAAGCCTGAATCAAAGAAATAGTGATCCATATAATATATAATAATATATAATAATAGTGATAAGAATAAACAATAGTAAAGATAAATTACGTAACTGTAGAAAGTCTGAAAATTGAATAATAAATGTCGCATAGAATCCGTGGTTTATTAATGCACTATTGCATAAAATATGGACACGTGGCCGATTGGTTAGACCGTTCGCATTCTGACCATGAGACCCGGATTCGAATCTCACCATTTGTTGGGAAGGAGACTTCCTGACGTTATTCGACTGGAGAGGTCGATCCCAGCGTGTGACACCTTTGAAAAGTACCCATTATTTTATTTTTAGAATCTAAAATATTTTAAATATCATTTTTGAATAGTTTTTGTATATAATTAAAATGAGAATAAGTATAAAAATTGTATTTTTTCGGGTTTTTTTGGGGGGTTTTTTTTTCCGTTTAAGGGATATGTTTTTTTGATCTTACAAATTCCAGAAAAAGTTTTTCATAAACAAATAAAAATAAATCGTTAAGTCCTAACTATAAATAAGACTGCATTTATAACATTAAAAAATGATTCCTATTCCCATAATTACTGTTGACCATGGACTAATTATTTTTACATTCATCAAATTTCAGTATGAAAGGACACTTCAGTATTGAAAGCACTAAGACACAAGGTGGAGTACTTTTTGAATTCGATATGTCCAAACATCAAAATTACCTGGATTATTCACACAATCTAACCTTGTGGTCAGTGGTGTCTGGTGAAATAACCAGGGAATTCATAGTGGACATAAAACATAGAGGAAACCATCTTTTCAATATGACCCAGCGCCTACTGACCGGACCATTAAATGGTAGCATCGACGTAATATACAACAAAAACCAGCAACTGGGCGTGCACTATCTCAAAATCGTTTCAGATATAAGCGACAGTTGCGAAGTAATAAAAAGCAAATACAAAAGCGAACGTAAGTTGAATTTTTTTTTTTTTTTTTTGCTTTTCTTTTGGCGTTAAACTAGAATGAAGTTCTATCTCCAATAAAACATCTCACGGTTTAGATGTTGGTGGTGACTGTCCGCTGGTATCCGCGTATACTTGCCTACTAGGATGGCTAACCAATCCCTGTTGTAGATGCCTGCTTGTTTAACATCCACAGAGCCCACCTGTATATGAGTATGCCAATCTACTAGGGCGGCTAGCTAAACACCTGATTAGGCACATTTTGTGTTTGTTCAACATCCACGGAGCCTACCTTTAGTTTATACTACAACTATGCTGAGCGGACCTTGTTTCGGGGGGGGGGCGCATTATCTAGCGTGATCAACAATCTGAACAAGGCCAGTACGCTTAAACAATCTGTCACGATGACTTGTAACTTTGTGCTAAAACAGCCATCGACGGTCCCCAAGGGTACCGTCTACCCAATTTCACTCACAAAGCTTGGGTTAACCAGTGGTATGATTTCCAGGTACCTCATGATGTGATCACTTCCTTCAGACCGATAACATCAAGAAGTCACCTTCCTGACAAATCGACCATAGTGAGATTCGAACCCAGATTTCATGGTTAGAAAGCAAACGTTATAACCACACGACCACGTGGCCATTTATAGTGGCAATTTATTCTAATCGTCCCGAACCTTTACTTGGAAAAAGCAGCCTGTATGCTGATAGAGAAAGAGTTCAGGGAATACACACAAATAGAAAGAGAAATAAGACAAGCATACGTTTTCTCACCGGATGAATTTTTAGTTGAGTAAAGGACCAGACACATCCTCCCCCATCTCCTCCCACTCCTGGAGGATCTATGTTAATTCCAGGATAGTTGGGGAAGAATCGGTGAAGGAGCAAACCAAGATTTTGTGCCAGGAATGCCCTTCTTACCTTTCACGTCATTCTTTGTTTTTTATTTCTTTTTTTTTTCTTTTTACTATTGTTTACTCAATGCAAATCACCAGAGCCTCTCAAAGTGACTGGCTGGTCGTTCGTATCCGCGTATGGCTATGGCTGATAGACAATCCCTGTTACACATTTGTGTTTATTCAACACCCACAGAGCCTACCTGTAACTATGCTGAGTGGACCTTAGTTAAAGTTTCTGAGAGAGAGCGTATTATCTGGCGTAAACAACAGTCTGAACAAGACCAGTGCGCTTAAACCCTCAGTCTCGATAACTTGCGAGCTCAACCATAGCCGGCTCCCAAATATTTCCGTCTACCTAATTTAACTCACAAGGCTTGGGTCAACGCGTGGTATAGATTGTCAGGCATTTTCCAAAGGTGCCGCACGCTGGGATCGCATATACAGGCCAATAACAACTAATCTCCAGAGCCCCTCAAAGTGGCTGGCTGGCTGGTCGTTCGTATCCGCGTATGGCTGTTGTGGATAGACAATCCCTGTTACAGATTTGTGTTTGTTCAAAAAGCCTACCTGTAACTATGCTGAGCGGAACTTAGTTACACTTTCGGGAAGAGAGCGAATTATCTGGCGTGATCAATAGTCTGAAGAAGGCCAGTACCTTCAAACCCTCCGTCACTAAGACTTGTGATTTCGTGATAGCACAACATTCAACGGCTCCAAAATATTTCCGAACTACCCAATTTCAATCATGAGTCTTGGTTCATCCCAGGGTATGGTATTCAGGCATTTTCTTGCTAGGATCGCCTACCTAGACCGATAACATCAAGAAGACATTTTCCTGATCATTCGACTACGATGAGATCTTGGAGAGGATGCTGACAAGGAGGATTCTCATGCTTAACATCAGGAAGAGCCAGCTGAAGTTTCTGGGACACATCATGAGGAAGGAGGACCTTGAGAATCTGATACTCACGGGTCGAATAGAGCGAAAGAGAGACAAGGGAAAGCAGCGCGTGACATTCCTGGCGGGCTTAAGCAGGTGAATGACAGAACGTGGTCTGAGGGAGATAGCAGAGGGAAGGAACTTGTTGAGAGCTGCAAGGGATACAGGGAGGTGGAGAGCCATGGTCGCCTACGTCCTGAAAGGACATGGCACATAAAAAGAAAAAGAAAGATGGTCGGAGAGCGAACGTTCTAACCATTCGGCAACGCATCCATAGAGTTTAGTATATAATTGAATCACAAAGTGTATAAAAATCGTATTTGACGCGTTTCGTCCTTCAAAAGGACTTCTTCAGGCTAAAGAACGTTTTTATTGATAGGATCGTATATATGTGGGGAAAGGGGGCAAAATACAAACAAACGTTGCTTATAATTATGGATAGAGAGAAACGCTGAAAATAAAAGAATGCTTTATTTTTAATTTTTAATTTCTGACATCCGAAGTGTCTAGTTGCACAACCTAGCCGCCACTATTCAGCTTCTTACCGCTTGATTTTGCTTTTGTCACTGTTATAAAAATTATATATAGCCATATCATTCTGTTGTTAATTTAGACTGACACCTTAATTTTTACACACACTTGTATACAGTACGATAAACTATGATTTTAAAAAGTAAAAATTTAATTGAAATATGTTAGAAAATTCCCAAGTTTTTAACTGAAATCAAAAAGTTGTGACGATAGAAAAAAATGTTGGTTGGTTGTTTTTGTTTAACGGCATGTCAATACCTCTATGGGTTATTTAATGTCGAAATCTAACTATTTTGGAAACAATGTTATTTTATTTTTTGCGGGGAGGGCAGTGGCGAAATAATAATGATTTTAGTGATATAAGTCTTACTAATTGACACATAACTGGTCGGGAGTGGGGAGAGGTAAATTCATGCATTTCCCAAGTCTATTTGCACCTAAGTGAATATAACGAACCCGCTGAAATTGGAACCCCAGCTCTCGGATTAACAATTCACAGCTATTATTCATTACACCATCCGCACATCCAAGCTTACAGCACCTGGAATTCTCAAGAGATAACTCATCTACGTACTGACCAGGTTCAACGAGACGAAAAAATAAAGTTTCAGTTTAAACTGACACTACAATGATATGTGTTAATTCTTCTTCTTCTTCTTCTTCTTCTTCTTCTTCTTCTTCTTCTTCTTCTTCTATGTGCTGTCTCTCTTCAGGACGTTAACGATGATGGCTTCCCACATTTACTGTCCTGTCATTTATTTCTTATGACTTTTATTACCGCCTATGATGTAAATTTCTACTTCAGGTTTTAGGCTGATATTAGTTTTATACTAGCAGTAGAGCCCGGCGTTGTACGGGGATGTAACAGTAAGAGATAGATCAAGTATCGACCATCATAAAGACTGAAAAATAAAATTGACAAAGATTATTGTTTAATGTTGACGGACACGAATGTCTTAATTAGTTTGTTTTTTTTTTACGAATTGGTCAAACCCAAACTCAAACAAAAACATTGTTTTCAATGTTTATGAGTCAATTGATTGGTGAATAGAATTTTATTATAAACAATTGTCTTGTAAATGGAATTTTTAAAGCATTCTGAATGTAAAAATAAAGAAAACAGTGTACAAGACAATACGAAACACTACCTGCCAAAAAAAAGTGAATTTTTGTTGAAATCGGTTGAAAAATGTAGGAAATCCGATCCCATATATAAACGAACACACACACACACACACACACACACACACACACACAAACAACCTGGGTTTTATAATAAGTATAACTCGATATGACTTGTTTCCCTTTCATTCTCGCGACAGCGATGCCTCTTAATCATGTTTTCAAATTGATTTCGTGCAAAAACAATTGTGTTTTTTCAATTTTTGGCGCTGTCAGAACCACCGCAAGGTAATTTTACGTAGTCCTGTGAAGTTTTGTTGAAATCGGTTGAAAAGTGTAGGAAATCCGATCCAATATATAAACGAACAGACACACACACACACACACACAACCTGGGTTTTATAATAAGTATGATTTTATTGTTTTATTAAGTAGTTGTAACAAATTTTACATTAAGTTCAGCTAAATTATTGAGCTTATAGATAATATTATGTGTGTAGTTTTATCACTATCATTTATATAATCTATTTTCATTTTTATGAATACGATAAGTTTACAACGTGTATTATATATGAAATAAGTAGGATACTGAGGGAATTTTCTTTTCACCATGTAAGAATTGAAGCCTACAAATTCCAAGTGCTTTTAATTAGAATCCAACAATTATACCGTATTATATTTTGTTGCTATAGAGGGAATAGAAATTTATAATATGACTTTTATTGGTAGATTTACAATAGACATTTAGTTTTCGATCATTAACAGTTCAGTTTAACATAATATTGAGCTAAAATAATGTGTTTGCTTCTGTTTCATAAGTAAATTCCAATTTACGTTCGATGTTTAGTTTATTTACAAGACCAGTTAATGTTGCTTTGTAAGAATATATTCATAACGTGTTTTCAGTATATCGAAAATGCATTGCAAGTAAAATATTGTGGAAAAGGACAAGTTTATAAAAGTTCTAAATAAATTCTAAAACACTTCTAAGAGATGATACTATCGATACTTCGAATTTTTGCTTATAAAAATCGAATTGTCGAAAGTAAAATAACATTGGTTATAGAAACATTTATAGAAAAAGCACACTATTATGGCGGTGTGAAAATGTCTGATGATCAGGGCCGATAACTTTGCAAATTCTTCTTTGGATTTTGTCAAGAATCTCTAGATATATAGCAGAAGCACTTGACCAGATGTAGTAGCAATATTCGATGCACGGACCAAAGGTAGATTTATAGATCCAGGCGAAAAGATGGTCTAGCGTAACATATTAAACTGGCTTTCTTTGCAGCAGGTTTAACAAATGCTAATATAAAATCGCTCCTCTTTATGTCAGTGGAAAACGTGAGACCAAGAAGGCGCAATGGGTTGCTCATCTGAAGGCTAACATCAGCCATGCCGATGGAAGGCAGAAAGGGTTCTCTCAGACGATTATAAGGGAATAGTTTCGTTTTGTAGGTGTTAAAATTAACAAGCCATTTATTGTTACTAAGAGTGAAAAAAACAGAAAGTACAATAAACGAATGTGGTTCAAGGAGAAAGATGAAGATTGACATTGCATTTAAATTTTTGAAAATCATAATTGACAGGAAAAAAGAAAACCGGAAGAAAATTTCACAAATTAGAAAAAATTATTAACAAAGAACTTATCATTAAAACTAGCTATTTCAAACGTTAAATTATGAGACCTAGCTGCCAATTCAGTACTGCGCTTAAATTTGTGAAGTCAAATATACCAAAAAAGAAAATTCATCAGGACAATTACCATGAAAATATAGGAGAGGCAAAAGAAAGCTATATTATGGTGATAGGAAAGCGATTGAAGCCAAGATGCCAGGTCAAGACCGATAAGTTTGCAGACCCTTCTTTGGATTTAGTCAAGACTTTCCAGACATATAGTAGAAGCACCAGACTAGATGTTATAGCAATATTTGATACCCAGGTGAATGGTAGACCTATAAATGTGAAAGAATAATTGTCAAGGACGGCATAGTAAAGTATCTTTTCAAGCAGCAGACCTGGCAATTGATTCAATATGATCTCTCTACTTCGTGTTAATAAAAAAAACGAGAGACCAAGAAGGCATAGTGAGTTTCTCTCCTGGAGGTTAGCATCAGCCATGCTGATGGAAGGCAAAAAGGCTCCTTTAAGATTATTAATAAAGGGCAGTTTCGTTTTAAAGGCCTTAAAATTAACAAGTCACTTCTTGCCCCAGTTAACAACTGACTGCAGGTCATTTTCGAGATCAGCTGCCAATTTGATCTTCTCGAACCTATCATACTTGCTATTAAGACAAGAGTAAATAGTTGCGTCATCAGCATAGATACCGAATCGGGAAATAGTCACGTCGGGAAAAGTATTTTTGTTGTGTGTATACTCCGATTGTCTGTAAATAAATTTTATTTGTTTGTCTCTGATATAAAAAGGCTAATGTTGTACATCAATTCTCTTGTCCTTTGGAGGACAGAATATTTATCGATAAAAAAAACATATATTGATCATACCATATATTGGGTTGAAACAGAAGATCGTAAAGTTTCATAAGTGAATTTCAAAGACAATATTTAAATATTCCACACAGATTTATTCAACCACATCTCTACCATTTTGTTCCACTACTTTCGACATATTTGAGACAGTTTCATGATTCCATCCCCCTCCCCCAAGAATTTAGCATTTACAATGCTTTACAAATTAACTTTTGTTGTGGTGTCCTCCCTCTAAAGAGTCTAAGTTAGACTCTTCCACCTAGTATAAGATTAGTAGGACAGAAGGTTTCGAGAAACTGTGAATAGATTGAGCGCTAGTTCATTTGATACACTCTCACTAGTCGTGTAATATTCTTCTGGTGTAATTGCTGTTTAATATATGATATATCTGCAAACCTGGTTTTTGCTATTACTTAACCATTTACTTGGTCACATCTTAGCCTTCAGTCCTACTAATCTTATACTAGGCGGAAGAGTCTAACATAAACTCTTTAGAGGGAGGACACCACAACAACTTTCATATGTTTAGGTTTTATTAAATTTCTAATCATCGCTTTTTAAAATAATAAACTTTGTCGAAGAATGAAGGTAGTTAAAATAAAAGCGATGTCATGGGTAAAACCGCCCTTTTGACACTACATTCTCCTGCGGCTACGAAGGTCTATGTTTGCCGTATTCTTAAAATATTTACTAAGATTCGAGAATAAAAACATACGATCTCTCAAGTTTTTACTTATTCTTCTGTTTTGTTTGTTGTTCTTTTTTGTATGTTTTTGCTTTTTTTAACGCTGTAACTCGAAAATATAGAAGTTAAGAAATAACGCGTTATTTGATATTTATTTTGTTCTCTTTACAGAAACCTGGAGTGGAATTTTTACTCCTGAATACATGTTAAAAAGAACAAGTTCTCTCGATCATCCGATATTTCGGTATGATTCCAGCTGGGACTTACAACGCAACGCTGATAAATTAACAATGGACTTACAGGCGAGAGTAAAACCCAAGGTATGTTCTCAACATATTTAGTTTATTGCAGCCAATAATCTTCGCTTTGAAATTCCTGGTACGAAAACGGAAAAGATACATTTATTGTATTGTTTTTTGTTTGTTCGTTTTGTTTTTTGTATTTGAATTTTTTTTTAAGGCCGTTCTGTTGAGTGTTGGAGGAAGGCAAACCAACGTAATTTGATCTACCGAGATAAGCTTGCTAATATACCACGTTAAAATGCCCAAACAGGTGAAATATGTTTATTTAAATGTAAATAGATTTTGGCACAAGGCCGAAGGGGAAGTGGGGGAAGACTGGTCAACACTAACTAACCTACACCTAGCTAATCTGAATCAGGACCCACTCGCTGTAACAAATGACGGCATCCTTCCACACCCAATCCGACGTTTACCAAAAGACCACATAGGGAATCTACTAATAACCCCACGATATAAAATGTTGTATACCTACAATATATTTTTTTTATATTATTTTATATATTTTTTCTCTAAATATAGCTAAAGATTTATATCAATGAAGGGGGAGGGGATGAACTCAATAACGAAAATAAAAATAACAAAACATTCAAACTAAAAAAAAAATTTTGTTAGTTGTTATGGAGTAGTTTCACAGTGGAGGCTTGTATTTCACTAAGTCGGTCCTAAAATAGTTTCGACGTACAAAACGTTAGGAACTTGTTAATTAGTGGTGGTCGCTGATACTTTAATATCCGACTGAATGACTGACCAACTCGCTGAGTGACTGGCGACTGCTACTACTCCTACTTATTATAGGTGGGAGAGTCTATTAACAATAGAATAGGTGTGTTCCAGTATAACATTATTAAACCTCGGGGCCGAATTTAGATGAAGCGAGGCCCTAGGCTATTCAACTTGCGAGGCCCCTCCAAATGACCCATTTTTACGAGTCCAGGAAACCGGAAGCGTGTTCAATTAAACAATTCCAGTAAAGCCGATGATTATGACGTGTGGTCAAAATTACTGAAGCCTAATTTAGAGTCTAAAACGCATTATGACAAAAACATTATACACCTTGGTTGGAGGCCCCCTAGATTTTGAGGTCCTAGGCTTCAGCCTGCTAAGCCTATAGGTTAATCCGGCACTGCGTCCCCGTCGCAAAAATAAGAACGCCCGCTGTATACTGCCGATAAGCGGAATAAAGACGCTCGTTCGCTTGAAGCGAAGGAGGGAGTGACAAAATAAATTACAGAGTCGGGAGATATCAAAGTCTCGTTAAGGGGATAAAAAAATTGAATAAAAACAAATTGAGGAGATTGGAAATTTTGACAAAAGAGAAAACCGGGAACGACAGTTTGGTGGAACTGCCTTTCTATACGATTCTATATAGTTAAATATGACTGACTAGCAGTAGAGCCCGGCGTTGCCCGGGGATGTAACAGTAAGAGATAGATCAAGTATCGACCATCATAAAGACTGAAAAATAAAATTGACAAAGATTATTGTTTATGGTTGACGGACACGAATGTCTTAATTAGTTTTTTTGTTTTTTTACGAATTGGTCAAACCCAAACTCAAACAAAAACATTGTTTTCAATCGTTATGAGTCTACCGATTGAATAGAATTTTATTATAAACACTTGTCTTGTAAATGGAATTTTTAAAGCATTCTGAATGTAAAAATAAAGAAAAAAGTGTGCAAGACATTAAGAAACACTACCTGCCAAAAAAAAAGTGAAGTTTTGTTAAAATCGGTTGAAAAATGTAGGAAATCCGATCCCATATATAAACGAACACACACACACTCACAAACAAACAACCTCGGTTTCATAAGTATAACTCGATATGAGTTGTCCCCCTTTCATTCTCGTGACAGCGATGCCTCTTAATCGTGTTTTCAAATTGATTTCGTGCAAAAACAATTGTATTTTTCCAAATTTTGGCGCTGTCAGAACCAACGCAAAGTAATTTTACGTAGTCCTGTGAAGTTTTGTTGAAATCGGTTGAAAAATGTAGGAAATCCGATCCAATATATAAACGAACAAACACACACACACAACCTGGGTTTTATAATAAGTACGATTAGCGGAGACAACACCATTGGCAAATTTGCATAGCAAAACAAGTTAACATAGAAATACCGGCTTTGTTTATTGACCATTCATAGCAGGTCTGTAGTTGCTACAATGAATTTCTAAGACGCACATATTGAGAAGGCCACAAAGACGTTATCATTTTGCAGTCGGTTACGAAGCCCTTTTGTCGAGTGATTACAACTAGTGATACAATTCATCAGCATAATTTTATTTTTGATGTAACACATTCCCTACGATTAGAAATGTTCATGTAAGATAACGTATGCCTCCTTTTGTTAATTTTTTTAAACGAAGCCGTAGGTCTTGTTGAAGACCAGCCCTCCTTGGGATGAGACGTGGTGTTCAACCCCCTCTAGAAAACTTGGATAGCGAACACATATCTTCCCACAAAACGCGAATAGCTATGACGTGGATTTGATTTCTCCAGAAATTGACGTTATTGCTTATCGTACCGAGGCCGAGGTTAGCCTACCGACAAACATCACTCAGAATTTAAATTTTCTTTTTTAGAATTGTAGTATAAGACGGACCACAATTTTTAAGAGTGATTTTCGGGATTTAAAGGTCGTCTTATACGCGGAAATATAAGGTATATGTAGCATTATACAATAAAGATTTCAGATCTAGAGCAAAGTAATGAAACTATCACGAGAAGAAGTAAAAGAACTACTAGAGGTATAAAACCTATACGTTTCAGGGAGATGTAGTGATACTGGCAAATTAATATGCCTAATTGGCATAAGTGCAAGAGAAAGACTATATAACTGAGAATAACGCGATTTGGAAGACAAGCTTAGCGACTGACTAGTGCTATACATCGACTTCACAACAAGATCAAAATTCATCTAATAACAAGTGAGAAGCTACTGATTTATTGACACACACTCTTACTTATATATGCATATTTTGATTTTCATTAGATTTACTTTCTATTTTGTTTAGTTTCTTGTATATAAATTGTATTCATTGTAAATATTCATTGGATTCAATTTTAAATGTTATTATTTACATTCCCCGTCCCCACAGACAAATCGTTAGGACTACATAGAGACTTGAGATATTATGATGGTTGTTGTAAGAATGGTAAGTAAAAATGTGTTTGCTTTAATGTAAGGAACATTGTGGTATGTCTGAGTTAGCAATCATGGCTAGCTAATTTGAAGATAGATTGAGGACCAGCCTTCCCTTAACCCGCCCTTTTGATCTTGTGTCATATTTTTGTATTTTCAAAATAAAATATTACTTATCCCTTTTTCTTCATTAGAGTTTCATTTTTTTAAGTTGTTATTTTATTCCTCCCCACACACAAATTGTACATATGGGAACTAGTTAGGACTTCATAGAGACTTTGAGGTATTATGGTGACTGTAGTAAGAACGCCAAATAAGAATGTGTTGTTTTGGTGTAAGGGATACTGTGGTATGTTTGGGTCAGTAATTGTGGCTAGCTAAGATAAGACAGATTGAACATCCTTTCCCAATCCCCCACCCACTTTTGGTCTTGTGCCACATTTTTGTATTATATCAAAATGAATATCACTTTAATCACAAATTTGATTAATTTGTTTATTTCTCTTTTTTTCTCTGACAGATAATATTTCTAATCGAAACTGATGGACATGTAACTATCCTCTTCACAAAGGACATGTCGCTGCCAGACGTAAAACTTAAACTGGATCTGCCCAGAAATGGAATAAAATTCAGAGGAGTCGTTGAAAGTGAAAAAGAATTCAAGTTAAAAATGGACTTCAAGGTAAAAAGAAATTTACACCGACATATCCAAATTTTGAAGAACGTAACAGGGTAACAAGTGTTCTATTGAATGATGCTTGATTCTAGGTAATTTGGGTGCACTGAATACGAATTTCAACAGGTCCTGATTCTTGTCAACAGTGTCATTTTCCAGATTTTCAAATTAAGACTAAAAATTATTTATTCTTTTTTTCTAAGTTTTATGAATACAAGCAATTCAAACTACAGTAAAATTGCATTATAACGATAGAAATGACTTAAAATAAAAAATCAGATATGAAGATTTTTTTACGAAATCAGCTATATTTACTTGTTGATGCGGAAGTGTAAAATTTCCACATATAAAACAAAAGGAATTAGGGTTGTTCTTGCATTTTAACTTTCTAGTGCTTGATTGCTCTGCCAATTTTTAAAGGTATTTAAAGCCGTTGATTTATATAAAGAAAATTTTAAATATAAACACAAAAATTAGTTTATATAGAAACTTATGTAATAGGTACTAAAATCTATGAAATTAAACTAGAAACACGGATGATTAGGTACAATATAAATCAGGTCTAATTAAATCAACTATTAAAGCACGATGACAAGATTACTCATTAAATCATATGCCAATTCCAAATTATGTTAGTTGCATAAAGTGTAAAAAAGAAAAACACTTTTTATGAATACAATGAAAGAGGGGGAATGCTCAGCGAAATCAGGTCCTAATAGAACAAAACCGAGTAAAAATTCATGTTTAGCGCATCCAAATTCGATAGAACTATCAAATGTAATTCCATAGATAAACAAAAATTGAAATTTATTCCCCAGTGTAATTATTAAAATATCTGTGTCAATAGAATTTAATTTGAAGAATTCTGTTTAAATTCAATACCTTCTAAGTTTAGGTAGTTTGACGCAAGGCTGAAAGACAAGAGGAAGATTGTAGTATGCGTTTTTTTTAGTTGCAAATGCTTGAGTGCCTTTAAAATAAGCATTTAACTATTGATAAACGATTGTCTACAAATTGATTTGTTTGGTTGTTTTTTGTTTAGCGGCATATCAACAGCTCTATGGGTTATTAAATGTCAAAATCTAAATATTTTTGTACACACTTTTATTTTATTTTTAGAAATAATAATGGTTCAGTAATACAAGTCTTACTAATTAACCTATAGCTGGGGGGGGAAGATTCATGCCTTTCCCAAGAGTATTTGTGCCTAAGTGAATATAACGAACCCAACTGGAACTCGGCTCTCCGATTAACAATTCCGAGTCATTATCCGTTACACCGCCCACGCATACAAGCTTACAGCACCTAGTATCCCAAGCGGTCACCCATCTAGGTACTGGCAAGGCTCGAAGTTGCTTAACTTCGGTGATAGTAAGGGGACCGGTGTTTCAATGTGGACATAAGCGAAACTGATTTGGTGGAGCTGAAGACGGCGGGAAATCTGTTCCTGATTTCAATTGCTGACAATAAAATGTCTTATTCCGAATCAGGACAAAATGGACACCTGTTTATTTGTTTGGTTGTTTAGCAACATATCAACTCGTTATGGATCATTTAATGCCGAAATTTAATTTTCTTGGGAGCACTAGCTATGTATTCATTACACCACCCGCACATCCAAGTTTACATCACCTGGTATTCCCAAGGGGTCACCCATCTGCGTACTGATCAGATTCGGTGTTTCAACGTGATGTGGCCGTAAGCGTTATATGTGCAATATACTATATTAGTTTCAGGTTATAATATCGATCCTTACTAAAAATAAAATACAGATAATAAATCTTTTGGCATGATGTCACGTTTTTATTATCCCGACAAAATAAGTATGATATAAATTTTATTTATAAAGAAATCTAAAAGATATAGACCATAGAAAATATATTTTATTAAAATAGCCATACTATCCTCGACTCTCCTTACTGACCTTCCCAATCTTTTTTCTGTCGTTCATTTACACAAGCTTGAGAAGTTTCTCACTGTTTCCCTATGAACCTCATACTTTCAATATACTTCAACCCCTTTTTCCTCATTATGCGTCTAAGAAATCAGAAGTTCACAAGCTCTGTCCATGGTATTCTCAGCAACCTTCTGTAGAAACACATCTCTTTTGCTTCGAGCCTCCTCTTCAATTGTAATGAAACTGTCCAGCCGTCACTGCGATATAAGAGAATCGATATTGCATAGTTGCTCAACACACTTTACTTTATAACTCATGAAATCTTTCTCTTTCTTAATATATTTAATTTTATATTTCAACAAGAAGAGTCTGAGATTATAACGATAGAGAAATAAGGTGCCATTATCAATTGATATCTTTTATGCCTGAGATTTGAAAAGATTAAGCAGTTTACCAAAAATCTAGACGAATCGGAATCAAATCAATAATTCCTATTCAAATATGGTTTGTCTGACTTTAATCAAAACTGCTCAGTATTACTCTCTTCAATGTGTACTCATGGCACGTACCATATTTACCAAAAAGTATTTACCTCACTCTGACAAACATAAAAACTGACATGTTAATTCAAATCTTAATTATGAAATATAAAAGTAATTTCTTTGAGATCTTCTCTGTGTCATGTCCCTTCAGGACATAAGTAATCATGGCTCTCCAAATCTTCTTATTCTTTGTAGTTCTAAGTAATGTTTGTCTCTCCCAATCCTTATTCTGTCGTCCATTTACACAAGCTTGTTGTGTAAGTTACTCGCTGTTTTCCTCTTTATCTCTTGCCGCCAATATCCTGTGAGTGTCAAATGCTCCAAACCAAGCTTAAACTGTGGCAATTACGCAGGTGATTGCAACGAATATAACAGCATTACGCTTACTCTGCTCTCCGATTAACAATTCTGAGTTACATCATCCGCACATCCAAGGTTACAGCACCTGGTAATCCGAAGCGGTCACCCATCTAGCTACATCTAGCTTTGCTTAACTTCACTAAAGCGTTAGCGATCTGATCATAAGACCTGATTTCGAATCTTCGCCCGTAGGAAGAGAGTACAACCGTGCAGTCAGTTCAAAACTTGAACGACTGACGATATTCAGTCACCCACCCACGAGGGTGTCATGTGGCACAAGGCCTTTTTAACGTGGGCATTCCCGAGCCATTAGGCTCGGCCAAAAAATAGCCCATTTGAACCCGTATAAACGGTTTCAGGGCCGGTTTTACCTCCCCGAAGGAGACTCCGCCCTTCGGCGTAGCCTCCTTCGGGTTCCTCCCGCCCGTAGGAAGAGAGTTTAACCGAACAGTCGGTTCAGACTTGAACGACTGACGATTTCAGTCACCCTCCACGAGGGTGTCATAACACAAGGCCTTTTTAACGTGGGCAATTCCCAAGCCATTAGGCTCGGCAAAAAAATAGACCATTTGAACCCGTATAAACGGTTTCAGGGCCGGTTTACCTCCCGAAGGAGACTCCGCCCTTCGGCGTAGCCTCCTTCGGGTTCCTCCCGCCCGTAGGAAGAGAGTTTAACCGAACAGTCGGTTCAGACTTAAACGACTGACAATATTCAGTCACCCCCCCACGAGGGTGTCATGTGGCACAAGGCCTTTTTAACGTGGGAATTCCCGAGCCATTAGGCTCGGCAAAAGCCCAGGAACCCGTCGGCCGAAGGAAAAAGTTTAAGAACAGTCGGTTTTGAACCTGACGATATTAAACGGAGGGTGTCATATGGCACAAGGCCTTTTTAACGTGGGCAATTCCCAAGGGCTCGGCCAAAAAATAGACCATTTGAACCCGTATAAACGGGAGTTTTACCTCGAAGGAGACTCCGCCCTTCGGCGTAGCCTCCTTCGGGTTCCTCCCGCCCGTAGGAAGAGAGTTTAACCGAACAGTCGGTTCAGACTTAAACGACTGACCCCTTGCCTACTCCTGAGGCGCAGTATTTATTAAGTATGGAATAGTCCATTATTATTATTATGGGTAAGATCCCATAACACCCCCCTCTTCCGAAGCTTTTGCGTAGCAGGTTTTTTTTTAATATCTTTTTTTCTTTGGATCTATTTCCAAAGGTTCAGTGAATTTTTTTTTTCTTGACGATTTTCTTAGTTCTGGCATTGTTTGTGGACTTGTTATATCGAATGTGTCGAAAATCGTGTCCAATACCTCTTCTTGAGGTGGACCGTTAGCATCCTATAACGGTTTCTTCCTTATTTGGTTTACGTGTCTTCTGTGTGAGAATTTTTTTCCTTGAACTATGTACATCATATTACCAATTCTTTTCTCAATTATGCCTTGCTCCCAGTAAGGGGTATTATTTTTATATGCCTTAAAAAAACTTTTTCTCCTGGGAGGAATTTTCTTTTTGGTGGTAGGACTGTGTTACTTGTTTTGTTTTACTTGGTAGTAATTTATCGACTGGAATTTGCAGGTACGCCTCACTTAAATCAGTTTTTGAAAAATATTTTCCATCATTTAATTTAGTGAATACTTCTTCTGGAATGGGTAGAGGATGGTGGTAGTCCTTTATTGCTGCGTTCAAACTTGTAGAAAAATCAGCACAAACTCGAATTTCTCCTGATTTCTTTTTAACGTAGACCGTCGGTGCGGCCCATTTGCTGTACTCTACTTTTTTCAATATGCCCGTATTTTCGAGTCTAGTTAATTCTTGGTCAATTTTTTCTATTGACGCAAACGGTACGCTCCTTTTTTCCTTGAAAACAGGTTGAACGATTTCCTTTATTTCGATATTACCTGCCATTTTCTTACATCTTCCGAGACCTGCTGAAAATACTCGTTTTTACTTTTCCTTTTAATTTGTGTGCCTCGGTTGATAAGCTTTTTAAATGTTGGCAGTACGTACTAATAGGTAAATCCCACAATTGGAATTTTTGCATCCAGTCTGTTCCGAATAGGTTTTCGGTATTTCTTAAGACGTACATTTTTAGTTTTTTCGTCATTCCATTAAATGTTACGTTTGTAATTACTTCACCCTCGAATTTTATCTTTCTCCCCGTAACTGATCTAGCAATTTTATCCGATTTTAACATGACAGGTTTGTTCAGTTTTTTCCATGTTTGTAGGTTTATGATAGTTAAGTCTGAGCCAGAATCCAACTGTAACCTAACTCTTCTGTTTTACATTTCAACTTGTACATATTTTCTTATATTAGTCTCATCTGCTTGATCAGTCCTCGTAATTCTTATTCTGCTTTTGCTTTCTTTTCTATACCAACAATGAGAACTTTTGTGGCCAATTTTTTTACATGATAGACAAGTTTTAAAACGATATGTACAGTCTTTAACCCAATGCCAAAGCCCACAACGATAGCATGGACTGGGTGGTAGTTTTTTTATGTTGATTATAATTAGAAAATTTTGTTTTGCCTGTTCTTGAGGCGGGAAAATCGGTTCGGTTTGTTTGTGAGGAGGGAAAATTTGTTTGCCTTCGTACTTTGCGTACGTGTGCTATGCCAGCTTGTTCTATGTCTTTTGAGTCTTTCTTCACACTGATGCATCCCTGACAGTCTTCGGCTAGTTTTTGAAGTGTCAGATCTTGTTCACTCTCCAATTTAGTAAGTATTCTGTGTCTCATTTCCGCGTCTTTGGTTGAAACCAGGCCTTGGACGTAAATTAAACATTTGAAATTGTCCGTGCTGAGTTCCGATAATCTGAAGTCGTCACAATATTTGTTAACAATGGATGCGAAAGTTATGTAATCTTCGCTGTCCTTTTTTGTAAGGTTCAAGCATTTCCATCTTTTATGGAATAGTGAAGTATTATGGCTGAAAAGTTCCATTAGCAGTTTTATGGATTCTTTGAACGTTAACTCGCTTGTTTTTCTGGGAAGGATATAATCTACGAATTTGGTATATTCGCCTGTGCCTAATTTTCTTAGTAATAGGCGTACTTTACGTGCGTCTGACCAATCTTTGCAGTCAAAATCATATAGATCTTCGTACCTTCGGAAGTAATTTGCAAAAGTTTTATCTTCGTCGGGTGCGTACTTAAAATCTTCGATATTACTCCAAATAGCGTCTTGTGAGAGAACTGTTTCGTTCTCGGATTTTTGCTCCTTATTTGTCATTGCACGTAACAATAATTCTTGCAATTCCAGATGTTTCTGTTCGTACCTTTGTTGCTGTTCAAATTGGATTTTGATAAGTTCCATAATGGTTGACTTAAAATCTTCCATGTTAACGTATTTTTTTTTGTCATCTGATATTCTGTAACCTGTGCACGCAACAAAAAAAATTTCCTTTGTAGTCAGTAAAAATTTGATATCAAAAAAAAGAATTTTTTTCTTTTTTTTAGAATTAGTTTCGTATTACCCTTTTAGGGTTTCCACGTCGCCACTTGTTACGCGCGACAGATAGCAAACAAAAAAAAAGGTTTGTCCTCCGCGTAGAGAGTTGGTTTCGTGAGTTACTTCGTCGCCACTTGTTATGCGCGACGGATAGCAAACAAAAAAAAAGGTTTGTCCTCCGCGTAGAGAGTTGGTTTCGTGAGTTACCTCGTCGCCACTTGTTATGCGCGACGGATAGCAAAAAAAAAAAAAGGTTTGTCCTCCGCGTAGAGAGTTGGTTTCGTGAGTTACCTCGTCGCCACTTGTTATGCGCGACGAATAGCAAAAAAAAAAAAAGGTTTGTCCTCCGCGTAGAGAGTTGGTTTCGTGAGTTACCTCGTCGCCACTTGTTATGCGCGACGGATAGCAAAAAAAAAAGGTTTGTCCTCCGCGTAGAGAGTTGGTTTCGTGAGGTACCTCCTCGCCACTTGTTATGCGCGACGGATAGCAAAAAAAAAAAAAAGGTTTGTCCTCCGAGTAGAGAGTTGGTTTCGTGAGTTACCTCGTCGTCACTTGTTATGCGCGACGGATAGCAAAAAAAAGGTTTGTCCTCCGCGTAGAGAGTTGGTTTCGTGAGTTACCTCGTCGCCACTTGTTATGCGCGACGGATAGCAAAAAAAAAAAGGTTTGTCCTCCGCGTAGAGAGTTGGTTTCGTGAGGTACCTCCTCGCCACTTGTTATGCGCGACGGATAGCCAAAAAAAAAAAGGTTTGTCCTCCGAGTAGAGAGTTGGTTTCGTGAGTTACCTCGTCGTCACTTGTTATGCGCGACGGATAGCAAAAAAAAAAAAAGGTTTGTCCTCCGCGTAGAGAGTTGGTTTCGTGAGTTACCTCGTCGCCACTTGTTATGCGCGACGGATAAAAAAAAAAAAAAAGGTTTGTCCTCCGCGTAGAGAGTTGGTTTCCTCGTCGCCACTTGTTATGCTGTGGCGAACGAATTTTTTTTTCTTCCACCGAATGAATTCGAATCTTCGTCGCCACTTGTTATAGTCCGGTTCCTTGTACCACAGTGATAGTCCAAGGTAGAACCAATAAAGAAGAACGCAAACACAGGTATGGAATAACACAGATATATTACAAACAGGAATATATACAGAGAAGTAGAAGTGTTAGTATGAACAATCAGGTTTAGTAGAGAGAACAATGTAGTCTCGACCAGTATCACTATTCCAATGTCTTGCAGTAATTGTCAGAACGCCACTTTGTTTCGGACTGCCTCTGACTCGACTCTTGACTCGGCTTGAACTACTGACCCCTTGCCTACTCCTGAGGCGCAGTATTTAAGTATGGAATAGTCCATTATTATTATTATTATGGGTAAGATCCCATAACACCCTCTCTTGTTCTATCTCTCTTATCCTCTCTTAGTCTAACCTACCCTCTCTTGTCCTCTCTCTCTTAATCTAACTTACTCTCTCTCTTGTTCTATCTCTCTTATCCTCTCTTAGTCTAACTTATCCTCTCTTGCCCTGTCTCTCTTACCCTCAATATGCCCGTCACGGCAAAGGGAAAGCAGTGAGTCACTTACCTGACGAACTTTTGTGAGTGGATCGCTGAACGGTGGTAGTGTAGGGCTTTGCAAAGAGAAAGAAACTGCTAAAGGGATAGAACAAGGGATAGAAAATTGTGGAGAGCCATAATCGCCTATGGGACGCGACACGTAAGCAAAATAATCGAATCTTTTTGTTTTTCAAATTCCTTCTTCGATTTCTTTATCGCATATGATTAATTCTGACAATTTAACAGCGCCTTTATTTTCAATATTTCAGAAACCTGGTCAACCAGTCATTTCTGGAATTACTTGGTCAATCATTTTGGATTCTCCCACTAAAGTCAAGAATGTAATTATCTGGAATCCACACCTTACCAAAATGACAACAAAGACTATTAATAGCTTACGTCAGCCAATCATGAGACAAATTAATTATCAAATGGATGTAATGATCACAAATGTTTTGAAACCCTTCTCTGATATGCTTTTAGCACCAACCGGTTTGGTATGTATGATTCTTTTCTTTTTTGCTTCTCTTTCAGTTATCAATAAAAATTATCCTAACAAAGACAATTAATGAAGGCAAGCAGCATTGACAATGTGTTAAAATGGCAATAAATTACAATGACTTCATACTATGATAATTAACACAAGAAATGTCCTGGTCTCAAAAATCACAATACAACCCAGATCACAGAATTAAAAAAAATCACTAATATACATCCAATCATTACAAAGCTTGTCTCCTAACATTAACAATAATGAACCTCCCGATAAAATTAAAAATCTATTAAAAAGTGTAAGGAATAATAAAGCATCACTAGATATTGAAACTGAACCTTTGTAAATTGCTTACTTTCTTCCTTAATTCAATAACAAGTTTCTAAATTTTATGAAGGAAGTTTGGAATCAAAAAGTGTTTATTGCGCATTAAGGCACTATGTAAACAAAAAGATATAAGGAAAATAAGGTTACAATTATATTCACACTTCTATTGTCTTCTATTGATCATTTGAGTGTGTGTTTTTCTTCCTAAATCGAACATTGAAACTAGCATTGTCTTATAGTAATTCTGAAAAATATTTTAGTGGTAATCAATATTCAACAAGCAAATTTGGTTGATTTTTGTCAATATTTCGATATTTATGTTAACTACCACTACCAAAACAAAAGGTTTGAAAGGAACTCCGCATCATCGCTAGAAAGAGCGATAACAGTTAGTGGAGACGTCTAACTTTGTGATGCAAAATTACAAAAAAGAAGATGGCATAGTAACAGACCTTATGAAAGACGGAGTAGAAGAATTCCACAAAGAAAAGAATTAACAAAACTATCTTAAACATTGTTCCGCCATCCATCCTAGCGAGCTTGAGTAAATGGATAGCGGAACAGGGTTTAGGAGAGATAGCAAAAAGACGATATTTATTAAGAGCTACAAAGGACAGGATATTGTGGAGAATTATGATCGCCAACTCCTGAAGAGGCGCAGCAAATAGAAGAACTATCTAGTGTATAAGACAGGAAAGACAAATGTGAAAACTTCAGCCCCGAAGTAGAAATTCTACTTTGCGAAAAACGAATGACTCCTTAAAGAGGATAATAGTTTTTCAGATTCTATAGATTGGCGCTACATAATCGCAACGAACGTTACCAAATAAAAAAAAACGCACCATTTCAAACACTCCAACAGCAACAACAAAAATGACTTGCATATGTAACTAGAAGAAAAACTAATTATATAAGAAGTTAAGTTTACACCTAGTCTTAAACAAAAGGCTAGGAAGGAAACTCCCATCAATACTAGAAATTATGATTGCACCTAGTGAACTTGAAGAGTCTAATTTGCGTAAAAACTGTTGTAAACAAATGATGGTAAAATTTCAACCGGCAGTAACGTTAACTATTCGGTTCATTTGTTGATGTGTCTTATATGTCGTAAATTATTACATTTAGTTTTGTTTAATGATGACTGCCTTACTACATTACATTGGGTGAAACATTTTTGGAATGTTCTGCTTTGTTCCAATTTGTTGCTTGTCTATCAACTTTGATATGAAAAGTACGAAATTCCAAATAGTTTTTTCTATACAACAAAGATATGCATAAAATCTTGAAAAAACACTATTATAGTAACACAATAAATAATATAAAGAGATCGTATCTAAGGATTAAACAAAATGTAACGCTATGAAACTACTTACTTGGCCGGCTCAGTGCCTCACAAATATCAGTAAGATCAAAAGAAAACATTGGACTATCATTGTCGCATGAGGTCTGTCCTTTCTTCCCAAACCAAGTTCCATATGTAGTCATCACTACCACTACCATTTAACTGAAGTGGCTAATTTTACCATTACCACTACCATTTAATTGAAACGCATAATTTTACTATTACTATTACCGTTTAATGGCTAATTTTACCATTACCATATAACAAAATCGTTAATTTTTTACTTACCATTAGCATCTAACGGAAATCCCTGATTTTACTATTACTATTGATATTTAATGGAAATTGGTAATTCTGCTATTCTAGTTTAATGGAAATGGTTAATGATCATTACCATTCTTATCATTCTCAGAATATTTGCCTACTGGAAAATGTTTCAGGCTTGTACCGTATTTTGTTTTATTTAATTTCTTCCTCCATTGAAATAGCGCGATATCTGCTCTGTTTCGTTTTATTATTGTTATAAAAAAAGACAATAAAATTAATATGCACACCGCGAAAGGCATTTCCATTCTAAATTCTTCCTGATGAAAAACTAGCTTTTCTCTCTCTACTTAATAACATATTCTTTTCTCTAAAAATATTCCCTCTGTTATATACTGTACCAATGAACACAAATGGGTATGTCCCAATCCTCATAAATACGTTGGGCACTATTGTAAGTGGGGACAATATGCTGCCTACACTGCAGCGTGGAAAGTTCTTGCCGTGTCGAACTCTCTGCCTTTGGGCAGAGAGGAACCTGGGCAAGGCTATGCTCTGGTCCGGAGAGGCAGACAGATACCCGATCCCGCGTATGCAGTGTCTGCAGGCAATTTTTGCACGAGTCCACGGGCTCGGATTTCCCCACATTAAATTTGGCTTTGTGCCACATCCTATCTCGTGGGGAGGCAGGTAAATATCGTAATATGCTGTCTAAGTAGTCCACCATTAGCAGTGGTTTACCTACTTCACGCCGCTGGCGAGTATGGTATTTTGTTGATGTTATATAGATTACCATTTCATTTCCAAATTCTGTTTATCTATTCCTCATTCAGTAACCCGTTCTAGGTTGCAACACCCCCAAATGTAAAAAAGGTACGCAAAGAAAGAACATGTAGCAAGAAGTCATTAAAAAGCTTATGTGCGAGTTTTTTTCTAGTTCCTCTTTCCATCAACAACAACAAAAATCGATTTTTATTAAAAAATTTATTTCAGACTGTCAGTGAACTGTTCGATGTTATTGTGCTGTCCAACATTCGATCTGTGATTCCATATTTGGATAACTTGCCACTATCTTCACGCCCAGTATCACATGCTGTCTACGAACGATTGTACAAATTGGGAATTGCCTATGAGAAAGTCCAGAAATCTATTGGCAGCAGTGGTTTCGGTAAGTAAATAACTTTACTATTGACATACATTCTATATGAGGCACTAACCTTTTTCATAAGCAGGCCCTCAAAATCACTGTGTTATACACTAACTCGGAATGTTACTCATTTTTCAACATCTGCTATGGCATATTTAAGGAACAGTTAGTTAATGTTATGTTACTACTTCATCATATTCTGTGCCAACATAGGATTATGTCCATTGAAAGCCGTTAAATCCTATGGAAATAATAAAGGGGAATTCGCCATTTTGGTTCCAAATTAATCACTACATATTGTCTTCTTTCTCATTTATTTAATGCAGAACATTGTTCGATTAGCAGATTTATCGTGTGATATGTCACCCATTTTTCATCACCTGTTTTGATATATTTAAGGAACTTTCCACTCGACAGAATCTCAGAGCGTCTCCGTGTCTTTACGGGTGACGAATTATTTCCCACCCTACAACCTCCCTTCTCACAGACGAGACGTCGATAGCCTCTCGCTGCTGTAGCGCTATTTTCTTGGAAAGTGTTCAGATGAATTACACTCCTTATTTCCACCACTGATATAACATTCACGGCTAAGACCCGCCATGTTGCGCACATTCTAGCGAATCACCCACATTCATTTAGTAAGATGTAACTTCCACTCGAGTAGTTTCTTTCAACGAGCCACTGCCTTGTGGAGCCGACTCCCAAGAGTTTGCTTCGCCGATCACTACAATCTTAACCAGTTCAAGTCTAGAGTCGTCCGTTATCTTCCACAATCCGCATATCCACATAATCTGTGCCTCTTACTCTATAATCCTCTACCTCGATTCACCCCAGGGCCTTGTACAGGATAAAGATCATTGTAAAAAAAATTAACAAAAAAAAAAGATGATACATTCGTCATTACAATTGGTTTCCCAAAACGAAAATTACTTATGACTCAAACTAATATTTTAAACGAATCTTGATTTATTTCTTTTCAGATGATCAGTACCAACATCTGCGAAAGGGTTTTACTGTCATACTGAGCACCATTTTAAAGTATATTAAGGAGAGGATAAATCATCCGCCTCGAATCGTGAGCGACTATTTCACACAGATCGTCAGTCCGCAGCTAATGCCGTCGGTCGAATCAAACACGTTTGAGTTTTCAATAATGCATCCTTTCATCTGGGAGTCTTTTACTGTAAGTTGATCGTTCTTACTCAATTATTTCGTCTGCCAATCATTTTTCTCCTGGATTTTACCGAGTTATTTTGTCAGAAAGCACGCTAGCTGAATATTGTAAATTTGATAACAGAATTGAAATATCTCTTTTCCACTGCGATCACGACGAAAATAATATCGCCATTAGCAAAGAAAAATAGAAAATATGATTCCTTCGTTTGAATGAGTAGATGTAGCATGCAATAAAATCAAATTATGTGGAACTGTCTGCTTTTTAAAATAGAAGTCGTTTAAAGAAATAAAAGAAAACGTAGTAATCATTGTGAGAAAATATAACTTATGTAAGTGGCTAAAGAATTCATTGGTTTTCCTTGTAAAATCGTTTGTGCTATTTTACAGAATGAAATGCATGACACAGATTTTCGACCTGTATAATACATTAGATATTACTAGAAATACTCGTGAAAACTTCAGTTTTCCTATTTTCATTTTCTGATGAATCTTAATTCTTAAGTTAATGATTGAGTAAGCTCATGGCGAATTCTACAATAAAATATCCATTCACATTATTTACATCGTCCTCATCTTTGTTGCCATATTCACGACGTTTCGGCCGTTGTACTCTCCGGCTTTCTTCAGGCGATTAAAATTTCGAACCGAACCCTTTGTTTCCTCCCCCGGAGTCGATTGATCGAGTTCCACGTGCCATGCCTCTTCCGGATATATAGTTTCAGTTATTACCCTTTAGTAACTCAACTCTCTCTTTTGTTTACCTCTGCTGTAGCCAGGTACTGGATTACTTCAACCAATGCTTTTATCCACACGGCCATGTGTCCTTGGGGGATTTATATATCTAATGTCCCAGTAATCATTTTGTTACCATTTTTATTACAATTTGTTGTTATTATTGCTTTACTCTAGCACTATGTATTACTGGTTCCCATATTGTATCTATGTCTAAGCTTGGCCGGCTTAGGAGATTTTTGTGGCCTAACATATACCACCGTTTACATTGTTCGGGCTATTGTTCTCATATCTGTTGTAAGATACCTGTAGAGATTACATTATCGCATCGTTAAATTAGTTGAGCTTAACAACTTTAACAAAATTGTTGTGGTACGATCCACCTAATTTACATAGTGGAGTACCGACCATATAAATATGGGTTGGTACCGGGAAGACAAAAGAAAGTAACAAGAGATCCAATCCAGAGACTCTGCCCGACTGCGATTAAGTCAACCCATTCTATAGGAACAGTCTTCCCAAGAATATACCAAAACTAACTGTAAATATTGTGTACCTTTTCCTTGTTTCAATACATTTTGTTTACGTACATTTTGTGTTGTATTATTATTATTCCATGCTTATCCAAGCGTCAACAAAAATATTGCAATAACAATCATGAATATGAATGCTAGTCGTTATTTTAAGAAGTGGGTACAAATGAACAGATTTGAAATGTTGCGAGCTTCTGACTGCTCTATCGCTATTTCCATGGAAAGTGTTCAGACGAAATACATTCATTAATTCCACCAACTAAAAATAAGTCTGTGTTATTTAGGTTGATCCAGTTAAACGTCTTGTTGCCCCAAATAAGCAAAGGGAATCATTATAGACTTATCTCACTCGTTTTGTTTGCTTCTTGGGATGTCTTGATTAACTGGTGTCGATAATAACTGGAAAATACTGTATTAAAAAATTATTGATGATCTCATCATTTGACTCTTGAAATTGCTAATTGTAACCGGAAGTTCTATTCTAATAGTTCCTTCTCTCGCACTTCTGACTAGTGGAACTCTTTTCCAGCTTCTTACTTTCCTGTCAACTACGATCTTTAAACATTTAAAGGCAACGTTAATCGTCATTTTTTTGTCTTTTTAAACACTGTTTGTTGTTGTTATCCTTTCTACTCGATAACGTTTTTCTCAATTTCATTCACTTCTCAGTAACCCCTTGCATCTTACTAGCTTCATCAGTTCCTTGGGGTGGAATGATTACAAAATAATTTCTGTAAGCACTTTCAGCTGGAGTTTATATTCCCGATCACCTCAATCTTAACCTGTTTCAAGTCTACGGTTAATCGTTATCTTACCCACATACCACCATAAACTGTGTCTCTTTCTCTGTAACGCTTTACATCATGTGGGCTTTGTACAAGATTAACATTATTGTAAAACAAATATTACTAATGTAAATTCTTTTTTTCCCCAACAGACTGCTCCAAGGTTAAGCCACACATCAGTATTCTTTATGAGCTACTTTAATGAACCTGGGTACTTTTTGTTTCGGGAATATCTTCCATCAGCAGCCATTAACTTTGAGAACAAGATGGTAACATTTGATGGCATGGTTTATAGCCTACCTGAAGGTACGTATACTTTACTTATCATTTAAGACTCAATAATAGGATATTGTGAACAGTTTTTTTTTAGTAGCGGACTGCGCAGGGTTGTCAAATTACACACTCAGACCAATATTATATAAAAGGAGTGACATAAATTAAAAGCATAAAGCAATGATTTTAATGGCTTATGAGGGAAATAAAAAATAAAATCATTTAATACAAGCTAAGAAAAATAAATTCTGTAAAAGTGAAATCATTTGAAAATATTTATTTAATATAAACAACAGAGAAATAAATACGCCAGTTTTGTACAAACTTCTAACAACACTAGTTTCCTAGTTATATTTGGGTTAATTTCATCAAGAGAATCTGAGAAAAGAATGCATAATTACTTATAAGGTTACAACCAAGAACCGTAACAAGGCAGTAAAAATAGATTTTTTTATACGAAATTTGAAAATGAACTAAATACGGGACATTTGGGGTGTCTCCGAATGGTCAGTACGGGACAGGAAACTAAATTATCCAATACAGGACATGTCCAGTATATAAGGGACGTCTGGTAATCCTAGGACTGGGTCTAAGATTATTGGTTGCCAGAAGACAAAGGTGGCCCACCTACAACTACAATGCTATCACTTAATTTCCATAACGAATAAAAATTTTCAAAAATTACATATGCTAAAAAGTGTACAAGTAAATTTTTTATTGAAAAAATGTGTATTTCTTAGTAATTACAATGTACATGCATCTTACATATAGATACCAAATGTAAATACCGAATGTTATAATTTGATTTTTTTTTTATTTATTTTCTTCTTATTTAAGTAATTGGTTGATATTTTAAAATAGTTCACTGCACAATTTACACATTAAAAGATAGTTCAAAAGCACAATAGAGCATTGCATGCAGTCCACTATTTTAAGCGAAGTCGTTTGTGTTTACTAAATGATTGTTCGAATCTGCTAATAATTGCTTCTGCTTTCGATTCATTCAATGGATAGCAATATGTATAATTCCAAATTCTCTTCAGACAGCGATTTTATTAACCTTGTCATTATAAACTTTAGCCTTGAAAAATGTCCTCTGATGTTGGACGAGAGTAACTGATAGTGTGCAGATAACTTTATAAAGTTTTTATTCCTTTTTATTACTAAAACAGTTCATTGTGTTTGTTTCTTTACTGCTTTTTTTCATTTCACATACAGGGGATGCTCCATCAGGGTTCCACTTGTCATTGCACAAGCTGACACTCTGGCCAATCCCCTACTGAGTTCATTTACTATTAGAATCACAATAGAATGTCCACCGATCAGGTATATATGGCATCAAAATGTTTTAACAAAACGATACCTATACACGATACGATACGAGACAGGATGGAATTTCATAGTTTTATTTCAATAAAATAATAAAAAGTCTAGCTTTTGAAAAGATATGCTCAGTGTCGGAATCAAAATATCAACGTTCGCAAACAAAGGAAAGTACTACTTACTGATAAGCTGGAAAATAGTGATTTTTCGGTTAATTTGCAGTGTAACACCCGCACTCAGTTCGCATTAGAAATTTCCAAAATAATTACATTTACGTGTAATTGTACATGCTCCATTCGAATCTGGCTCGATAAATTTGATAAAATCTACTGTTTTGGAGTTAGCGACAGTGAAAGCTCGGATTCATTCAGGTTGTTGTCGGCAGCCATTACTCGTGTTGTTTGCATACATTCGCTGCAGAAAGCTAAACACGGAAGACTACAGAAAGCTAAACTCAGAACTGATCTTTCTTGTCTAAATTTATCTCAATTACTGCGCACGGAAACTATTTACGTAGACACGCTCAGTTTGCGCAATGATACCTAGACTGATAGCTATTCTCTTAGTTTGTTAGAATAGATAACTCAAGAATACAATTCATCAAAAATGTGTTGTGTTATAGAATGGTTCGAAATCAACAGAGTCCTGGTTGATTGAGCTTGGCTAAGTCACAGAGAGAAATGTAAGTTTATGTTACGAAATTCTGTGTCTGTGTGTGCGTTTGAAATGTTATGAGCAAGATCGTGGACTTGTGTGTACAGGCGAATTTTACAGGATCTTACTGACGACTTGTGAAAAAGTCGCCTCTTTTAAGGTAAAAGGGTATGCCCCCAAGGCAACGCGGGGAAACTTAATCTTGCACTAAAATATGTGATTGATTAAAAATTAACCAATCACTACATTCGTACTAACAGAACAAGCAAGCAAGCTCAAAACCGAAGGATTCAAAGAAACGACTGCGAGGGCTAAATTGTCCTATATAAAAGTAGTAGTGATTTATTAGCCAATCGCAGGCGAATAAAATGTGGGCGTGTAAAAACATAGCAATCGCTATCACTATATCCGTTTCTACATTTATTTCAACTAAATTTCAGGAAAATTCTGACCCTGGATATTTTTTCTCTGTTCTTGGTAGAACAAAATGAACAAGAAATTAACAAATGTTGAATAAAAAAGTTGTTCCGGAACAGTTTAATTGGGGTGGGGGGTGTCGGGTATGCAAGAAAGAATATTCCCAGTTTGCATTGCCCCTTTATAAGCATTCGTATATCCGCGATATAGTAACACCTTAATAGACGGACGGGACAGAATAGCTGAAAGAAAGGAATGTCAGATATGCATTATACCGATATATACATACTTATCACAAATTTGTCTCACACAGAGAAACTATAACATATGTATGCAAAGGCAGCGTGAATGGGGCGAAAACAAAGAGGGTCATACTTGTAATATTTCAGAACGGGAAAACAGGCAGTCTTGCCTCAAGGCGGAATAAACAGCAACTGATTTTCGTCACTCTACGAAGTCTCATCACTCACCGGCCGACACGTGACCATTGTGACTTCGTTTCAGCCAAAGGGAGATAATCACACTTTATATCTCTACAAATTCTTATCTGTAATGTTTTCAGTTATTGAAACTTTGAGCCAGTGTCTATTTATCTACATATTTTAAGATATTTGTCTATTTATTATTTAAACAACTCTTCAATAATCTAATTAATAAGTCATAGTTATTTACAAACTAAATTGTCAACGAAAAGCGTAAAATTTCGTCAAAGTTTACTTAAAAAAAAAAGTGAAAAATTTGGTAAATTTAATGTATGTCATAATACCAAACCAAAAAGTTATAGAAATCTAAACAAAGCGTTCGGATGTAGTACTGACTTTTGCCACTACATGAGTCGTACCTTTTGTTATATGGCTGTATGTCCACGAGAATTACCGCGAAGGAAACGATGAAATCTAGTTGTTACGATAAGAATTATTTTATTTCGTCTTCAACTTCCCTGAGCTTTTGGGTACCAACCTTGTATATATGCGGGTCGATGGTTGTAATTTGTGGATCAGCGCGAAAACATGAGTATCTTGGCAAGAAAAACAAATAAATAGTTTATTCAGCTGTCAAACCGGTTCTATCAAGGGAGATTTCCTTTGATTTCTGTTGTATACACATTTCTTTCCAGGTCCTAATCAGAGATCTAAGGTTAGAAATGGCTTTATGACTATTTTCCACTGATCATTTTTGTAAAGAAAAATAAACTAAGATCACATACATTTTACATAGATAAAGCTCTTCGTAATGTGTGAGCTGTACTTGTGAGTACAATTTGTTGTATTTCTTTAAGGCATCGGCTACCAGGAATCCCATCAATGAGTCTATCGGAAACTTTTCTAATCGACCTGAGAGCTCCAATTGTAAGTGGAATTACTGATGTCCTTATGTGCCACATTTTATAGATTTCCACTTAATGGCCCTTCTATTTTGATAGTTTTTTTTTTTTGAAGATCTTCAAAGACACATTACAATCTGCAAGGACAGCCATGTCAATAAGAAAACAGATTCTATTTTTGTGATCATTGATCACAATGTCTGGGCGATTAGCTGTGATTTTTTTTTGTTTTTGTTTTTGTGTATTGTCCCATAAAATTGTTACGGGTCCTATCTCTGTAACTGTGTGAGGTTCATACCAGGTTTTTGCAGTTTCTTTCCCGTCAAAATCGGATATACCGAATTTTATATAGGTAAGGGGTTTGTCTATATCGTTTTTGCATTTGCTTTTTCTTTCTTTTTTTACGTTCTTTGCCGCTGCAGTATGTGTATTATGGTTTATTTGCACTTCTTCACCCATTTGAAATACCCTTTTGAATTATTATTATTATTATTATTATTATTATTATTATTATTATTATCATCATCATCATTATCATTATTATTATTATTATTATTATCATCATCATCATCATCATCATCATCATCATTATCATCATTATCATTATTATTATTATTATTATTATTATTATTATTTCTGCTATGGACACACTACCTACCAAGTCTGCGGAAAGACCTAAGGCAGGTCGTGGTGTGTTGTTATGGCCACATTTCATGTTAATTTTTTTTTTTTTTTTTTATCTCCGATGAAGTTGCTAGCGTTACATAGACAAAGTTCTCCTTAGTGTGTGTGCTGTACTTAATAAGACAATTTTCTGTATGTCTCTTAAGCTGGGGTTTCAGGGATTCTTTCAATGTGTTGTTTTGTTCCATTTTTTATAATTCCAAGTGCACCTATTACCACTGGTATTATTCTTGTTTTCAATTTCCACATTTTTTCTATTTCAATTTCCAGGTCTTTGTATTTTGATAGTTTTTCAAATTCCTTGGTTGCTATGTTACAATCCGCTGGACAAGCCATATCAATTAGTAGGCAAGTTTTTTTCTTTCTGGTTTTGACAATAATGTCCGGCCTATTTGCTTCAATTTTTCTGTCTGTGTGGATGGTATAATCCCATAGAATGGTGACATCTTCTATTTCTGTAACCGGCGCTGGCCGATGTTCATACCAGTGTTTGCTTACACATTTTCCAAAGTGTTTGCACATTGTCCAGTGTAAGTATTGCCCCACTCTATCGTGACGATTTTTATATTCATTTGGGGCAAGTATAGAACATCCTGAGATTAGATGGTCTATTGTTTCTTGGTATTTGTCACAGAACCTGCATTTTGGATCCACATTATTATGTATGATATTTGCCTGAAAATTCCTAGTGAAAAAGACTCTGGTCTTGCGCTGCAAGAATAAAGCCTTCAGTTTCAGACTTTAATCCAGATGCTCGTAACCATCGATGAGTATTAACTTTATCAACATTGGGTTTATTTGCACGTTCTGGATATTGGCCATGCAGAGGTTTGTCTTGCCAGCGTTGTTTCATCTGTTCAAGGGCTTTATCCTTGGCTTTTTTTTTCATATCTTTTGCTGCAATAGTTGGTTCTTGGCTTCTGTTTTGATTTACTACAGAATCTACTAAATGTAAATGTTGTTTGTATTTTGCCTTCTTTTATTATTGAATATTTTTTCTTTCTGTTTTCATGTTGTTTCACTAATTTTATCATCCAGTCATTTGTTGTTTCCATGTAAGTTAGTAAGCCAATAGTTGTTGTCTTGTATGACAATTCTAGCTGAATAAGACCTCTTCCACCTTCTTTTACGGGGTATGTATAGACGGTCTACATCAGCCTTTGGATGATGCATCTTATACTTAGAAAGAAGCTTTCTTGTTTTAGAATCCATTTGTCTGATGTCATTTAGAGTCCAGTTCAAGATGTTGAAACTATATTGGACCACTGGGATGGCAAGGTTATTAATGGCCATAATTCTGTTCTGAGAATTCAATTCAGTTTTTAATACCAGTCGTACCCTTCTATAGTACTCTTTACGCACTATTTTCTTTCATTTTCTTATGGTGAATTCCTTCACTCTCATTTACACCTAGGTACTTATAAGCTTCTCCTTGTTCTAAATCTTTTATTGTTACAGCAGGGTCTAAACTAATAGAGGAAGTTTGTTGTAGCGATCCTCGTAAAACTGTAGCTTTAGCACATTTATCCAAATTGAATTCATTCCAATGTCTTCACTGAAGCATTTTACAGTTTGCAGAAGACCTTCCAGCTCATTGTCATTCCTAGCATACAATTTTAAGTCATCCATGTAAAATAGATGGTTTATTTTTTTTGAGCTATTTTGTAACCGCATTCTGTCTTGTTAAGTTGGCTGGTTAATGCTATAAGTGATATGCAAAATAATAAAGGAGACAAAGAGTCACCTTGAAATATTCCTCTATTGATGTTTATTTCGCCAGACTTATAGGTTCCATTTTATGATTGAGGTAAAGTGTAGTTTTCCATATCGACATACATTGTTTGATGAAATTGATGATAACGGGTGATACCTTGTACATACTTAAAGACTTTAAGATCCAGGAATGTGGTACACTATCGAATGCTTTACTATAATCTATCCAGGCAATACTAAGATTTTTTTTTCCACGGAAGCAGTTTTCAGGATCATCCTATTAATAAGTAATTGGTCTTTACATCCGTAGCAGCCTCGTTTGCACCCTTTTTGTTCAAGTGGTAGTATGTCATTTCTTTCCAAGAAGAAATATGTCTGTTTTGTTAAAATAGATGTTAACAGTTTGTATGTTGTTGGAAGACATGTAATTGGTCTATAGTTTTTCGGAATATTTGTGTCACTATTTTTGGGTAGAAGAAAGGTAACTCCTTTGGTCATCCATGCAGGAATTTTAGTTGGATCGGTAACCATTTCTTGAAGTTCTTTGGCGAGTTTTTTGTGTGCTGTATTTAAATAATATAGCCAGAAGTTAGGAATTTTATCTATTCCTGGAGATTTCCAGTTGTGTGCTTTTTTTCAGTGCACATTTAACATCTTCTTCTGTGATTCCCGCCCATGTCTGTTCTGGTTTATTTTTCATTCGTTCTAACTCTTGCGCAATCCAATCTGCCTCTTCGTTGTGTTCTTTAGGGCAAGCCCATATTTTTCCCCCAGAACTGTATAACTTCTTCCATTTTAGGGGGACTGTCACTTCAATTCTTTGTTTACCTATTTCCTGTAAAATTTCTTTGCATCGGTTTGAAAGATCTTGTTCTGTCTATAGAATCTTGATCTTTTCTCGTAGCGTCTTATTCTTTGAGCCTTCAGTTGTATTGTTTGCTTTATTTTTTTCTTTTAGTTGATAGGACTTCATTTTCATTCCTGATATTGTATTTTCTTTCGACTCTTCTGCCTTTTCTAGTTCTTACATTTACTCCTCTTGCTAGTTCATTACTGATAATTCACTTCTAAGGTGTTCAATTTCTTTTTCTATTTTTTTTTTCCAAGGTGGATCTTCATGTCTGTGAGACTGCCTTTTTTTACTTTGATGTTCAGTTTATTTGTTGCTGCTATTGCTGATGCATATATTCTTCATTGAGATTTATATGAGTGTCTTCTTCATCCAGAATCAATTTGAGTGCTGCATTATAGAGCTTAATAGTTTTGAGGTTATGCTTTGTTGGTTGTAATTTTGGGAGTTGTTATTATTATTATTATTATTATTATTATTATTATTATTATTATTATTTCCTTTGACATACTTTGTATACACATTTCCTTCTAAGTCCCAACCAGAGACCTAAGGTCAGAAATGGCATCATAACATTTTGCAGTGAACATTTTAAAAAATAAAAATAAAACAAAGATCACACATAACTTACATAGTTGAAGCCGTTCGCACGGTGTGAACTTTACTTGTGAGACAAATTTTGTGTATTTCTTTAAGGCAATGAGTCTGTCAGAATTTTTCAATCAAACCCAAGACTCCAACCCAAATTGGAATTACTGACGTCTTTATGTGCCACATTTTTTTAAAATTCAACTTCAAGATCCTTGTATTTTAATAGTTTTTAAAATCTTTAAAGATACATAACAGTCTGCATGAAAAATATATTTTGTTTTTGTGGTATTATTATTATTATTATTATTCAGCATTCAATATTACTATTGTTTATGTAGTTGTTGTTGCTCTTTCGTTGTTTTAGTGTCGTATATTACTATTATTATTGTTTGCAGACTTTGATAATGAAAAATGCATCCACCTTTTGTCTGCTGACCTGATGAAGAAGAAATTTTCAGTGTTGCGTGAAGGAGACGCTATCACTTTGGTTTGTTCCAAGACTAGAGTAAAAGTTTCCAGAGACTGTAAAATCTACATCGACGGATCTGACATGGCAACGTAAATTATTTCACTGTTTTTCTATCAGTTCCATTCCAGCAATTAAGCACTACAGATACAATAAAATATGATTAGCGGCATTGTAGCTGTCTTAAACCTAAGTTAATAGGACAGACTTCCTTGATATTTTTCTAGAAATGCCTTCGTAAAGAAAGAAAATCGATCATCGTCAAGATCCACCCCATATCTGTAGTTCTCCCTACATTGTCTAAAATTATCTGTGATCTGTTGCCTTCCACTTGTTATTCATTTCATATTAATTGAGGGCTTGGAAAGAGAGAGGGAATAGGCTAGTGTTCTTCATGGTCCACTATAGACATTTGTATAACTGTGATATATATATATATATATATATATATATATATATATATATATATATCTATATATATTTGGGGTGCAAACATTCAAATATAAATAAAAAGTTAGTATTCTTCTCATAAGCATGGCTGATGCTAACCTCCAAGAGTTGTGCATTCTCGGGCTAATGTTCTCTGCTGATATGAATTTAAAAAATTATATTGAATCAATTGCTAGGTGTGCTGCTAGAAAAGTTAGTTCTCATGCTATAGAGATTCTGGATAAAATCCAAAGAAGAATCTGCAATGTTATTGGTCCTGGCCTGACATCCCGGCTTCACAAACTTTCCCACCGCAGTATCGTTGCTTTTTCTATAAATACTTTCATGGTAACTGTTTTGAGGATCTTTGCTCTATGGTACCTAGATTCTATGAATTTAAACATAGTACTAGATTGGCAAAAATGTCTCAACATTCTGCAGTTAAAATGGCTAGATGTAACCGTAAGTTCTTTGCCAACAGTTTCTTTTCTCGCTTCCGGCTTCTTGCTTTTCAGTCAACTTTGATCTTCAAAAATGTAAATGAAATGTTAATCGTTATCTACCGTCTTTTTAAATCCTGTTCTTTTATTGTCCTCTCTCTGTTTTTCTTTTCCTTATTCTTTCACACTCAGTATCCCCTTGCGTCTTAATGGCTTTAATGACTTGCTTGGGGTGAAATTATTAAAAAGAAAATATGAATATGAATAAAAGGACAACTTTTCTTTACCAACGCGTTTCGTCTCCTGTGAGATTTTATCAGGTAAATGTAAGCATTTTATTTTGCAACATGTATTTGTAAACCGGAGTAAAATGGAAGAAAAATACCGATAAGTTTTCAAAATTTTTAAATCGCTCTAAAATATTCTTGAAGCTAACTGCTCAAGTTAGTTTACCATTACTTACAACAGGCTATCGTCCCTGCCTCTGTCGTAAGCTAAGCAACAATTGACTATTCTCAGAGATTGTCCAGTATTCACTGCCTTATAGGCGATTACATAGCAGTTCAATGCTCTTTTCTTTGTGTCTAACTAAATCTACCTCTCTTAATACTTCGCATAAGATATGAATACCGCTTCCAAATTCAGCACACTTGATTTTACAAGTACTTCATCGTTGTTTAAGATTATCAAAAAAAAAGAGCTATAAATATATTATCAAAAGAAGTACTATTTAGAGTTGTAAATCCCAAATTAAACCACAACAAATGAATTCAGTGTTGTGTTGAAAAAGTATCGATTTGACCAAGACGCCATCTAAAAATCTACTTTTTGGACATATGATTAGATTTTGGGAAGTAGGTCGGACTTTTCAGCAACCTTCGTATAAAAATTGTAGTTGTATTATAAACGTTCAAAATACTGATAATCTATTACTATATATATATTGTCCACAGACAGACTGTCTCGCTGTATCTAGATATACATGTCCGATTACTTTAAGCCGGGATCGAAACCCGGCCGATTCATTCTTGCACTATATAGGGATTCTAAAGAATGTTGTGTATCACAGAAAACCGACTACATTGCCAGCCCTTAGATAAGAAATTGAAAATGCACGTGCAGAAATCCTACTGGAGACTTTGGCCAACATTGGCCAAACAGTAGTTCACTGTACTAATAAATGTCTGGAAACTTAATAAAAAAAAAACACCATTTTGAGAATCACTTGTGATCGTAGAGTTCAAAAATAACTTGTATTAATCTCGTGATGTATGAATAAATTTAGTATTACAATATCTATACATGTTTTTATACATTTTGACACATGTTTTTCCTTTTCTGAAGTGTGTATACATTTTTTGGCGGACTCTGTATATAATCATTTCGTGCCAGGCAAGGCAATAACGTCACGAGGACGCAAGGAGTTACAGAGAGTGAAAGAGAATGAGAAGATTATAATGAGGAGAACTGGGGAAAGAACAATAAAAAAACAGGATTCAGGAAGACCGAAAATGGCGATTGACGGTGCATTTAAATTTTTGACGATTTTAGGAGGTAGAGAAGCAAAAAATCGGAAGTGAGTTCCACAAGTTAGAAGTATGAGAAAAATATTAGAATAGAACATACGGTTGCATCTAGGGAGTTCAACAATAAAACGGTGAGACCTAGTTGCCAATCTAGTAACACGCTTCAATTCATGCAGTCGGGGCATTAAATGAGGTATAAAGTTGCCATTTTCACACATAAACGTTACCGACAGCCTGAAGATTGTGTGAAAGCGTATAAAACTGTCAGTTGTTGTCGGTCAATGCTCACTGGAAATTTAATTTAAAATATATTAAGACTGCAATTTAATATGGAATCGAACACTTTTTCAAATGTGCCTCTATAGCAGTAGCTGCTTATTCATATACAGACACACACATACATACATATATATATATATATATATATATATATATATATATATATATATATGGTTCGCATCTTTGTTGTCTTTAGTCCTATTTTGAATAAATCACTATTTTGTGCAGTATGCAACCAATGGATATTTTAAAAATATATGCGGGCTGCATAAAATTATGGGGCAGGCCTAAAGGGGCTTTGTCCATCTCTGATTTAGTTTACTGTAAGTTATTGTTAATGTTTTAAATTGTTTATTTCCTAAAAGAAAATATTTTAATAACTATCAGTTTTGAAGTTATCCAAACAAGATTGAAACAAAGGATATCAGTTCAATGAGAAAACTTACGGCTTAGAAATGTTTAAGGATCCATTCGCAAAACTATGTACAAATGCTGGTCAAGTGTTGTCTTCAATTCAGATAAATTGTCCCTTGTTTATTTCAGGGAACTTCCATACGAATGTCCAATGAAAATGGTTACAGCTAAGATGTGGGGACCCTATTTGATTGTGAATTCAATATTTGGTGTTGAAATCACTTGTGATCCTGAAAACTTAAAGGTCATTCTGGATGGGCAGCATCTCAACAACACCATAGGACTTCTCGGCACGTCTGATGGCGATTTGGGAACAGATATGAGACTCTCAGATGGTACATTTGCTGCAAACAAAGCAGAGTTTATCAATCATTTCGAGTTGAGCCGTAAGAAGATTTGCCAAGTGACAGCAGAGCAACTTAGACCTAAAAGTCAAACGAGTAAATGTTCAGACGAGATCAGAAAACGATGTATGGAGACATTTGCTTCATATAAATCACCGTTCCTTAAGTGTTTCCTGACAGTCAACCCCAAATATTTTCTGGTTTGTAAAGCGTTTTTTGTTTTCATGTATATCGATGGCTTTCTTTCTTTTTTTTAATATCTTGTTATTTCAGGCCATTGGTGGTCACGTCTTTACACAGATTAATTTTTCTATCATCTGTGAGTTGTCATGACATCTTAAGAAAGATAGTGAAGTGTTTTTCCATTGCATTCTTCACGGTTTTGAATTCAGCATACGCCACCTTCGAGACTGGCTGCCACCCATGACTAAAGAAACATGACAACTTTGCTATTTAACCCATAGCTGAAAGGGAAAGAAAGAGATATATCAGTTCTCAAGGCATAAACCTCCCAGTTAAAACCCGCCTGTCGCGTACATTGAAGCGATTTACTTTCATTCTCTTCGTATTCCATCAATAAGGAGTAAGTTCCACTAGACTAGATTCTTCTCGAGAACTGTTACTTTGCGGAACAGGATCCCAGGAGGATGCTTTCTCGACCACTACAATTTTAACGTATTCAAGTCTAGGGTTAACCGCTATATTTTCCACATAAATTACGCCCCATACTCATACAACAACATCCTTCAATAACCCTCTACTTTGAGTGGCTCTTGTATAGGATGAATATTAAAACAGGAAGTATATTTCAAAAGTGAACATAGGATACCTGGCCAGAATTAGAACTCACCTCGCCGAATCATGTTGGCAGAATTTCATTATTTTCTTTTGGTTCAGAATTTTATTAATGTTCAAGTGATCTTGAATATTTTTATAAAGATGGCTTATACAAAGACAAGAAACTTAAAGAGAAACAAAAAGTCACGTAAGATTTGATGACAAGAAAATTCTTTTGAAATCTTTCTATTGGATTGAAACGAAAGTCTATAGAATCTATGAAAAGTTTGAACAATATATATATATATATATATATATATATATATATCAAAACAATTTTAGCAAAATCTATAACAAAGGGGAAAATCTTTTTCGTGTGATGCGTTTCGTCCTTTATGACTTCATCGGACTAAAATGATGTGATTACACTTTCACATGAAGGAGAGAAGACGCTGTTTTTTAATATCTGTTTTAGATATATGATAAAATTTTACATTCTCCTTCATACACATGTCTGCATCAACGTAAACAACAATTTAGTCCAATGTAGTCCTAAAAACAATAACGTCCACTTTTTACACTTTGTATATATATATATATATATATATATATATATATATATATATGAAATTGGAGATGGTTAGTTAATATATTGACCACATCTTTGTTGATATTATCACGTTTCAGCTGTTGTGCTCTTCGGCCTTCAAATGGTGCTTCAGAGAAACCTTCAGGCAATTTCGAACTGATTCCTGAACCTATGGAATGTCTCGCCTCGTTCTTTAGTACTACTCAACTATTGCTCGCCTCATTTCCACTTCACGGCCCAGGGGTTGAACTCACAATGGATATATTATCAAATTCACGAACCAACGCTTCAATCCACAAGGTTATTGTCCCGTGGGACAATCCCGAGTGGATAACATGGATTCTTAAACCTAATCTACCTGTCGATGAGATAGCTGATACTGCGTGTCATGCTTGACTACCCTCATTGAGATTTCTACTGTGGCTGCTACTGCTGTTAAATCTTTACTGTTATTTCTCTTTATTAACGGGCGCGGGCAATGACCAAGCAGTACCAAATAAGAACTAGAAGAGATATCCCTAGAGATGGTCAGTGGAACGAGAACAATTTGCCTTAGTATATTAAAGTGCTCAGTTCGAAATTCCATGATCGTTATCTGGACCAACAAGCACCCGGTGAAATCCGCAGGATACAAAGGCCGAAATGCTGTCATAGTCATAGTAAAAATAGGACAATAGTCCGTATGTAAATGACGTAAATAAATGATATTTGCTGTTTCCTTTATAGATGCAGTGCTTAGAAGATGTTACAAGCTGTAAAAAAGACGCCATGAACACAGAATTATGCCGAGTGATGCACCTCTACGCCCTCCATTGTGTCACAAAAATGCCAATACATATGCCTAAACAGTGCGGTGAGTATCTGAGATGTGTAGTAATAATTCGTTGATATTCTGATTGTTCTAATGATTTTTCAAATGTTAAACATTTTAGCCATATTTTCAAGCTTTCAATTTTCTGTTGTTCATCTGTATCAAGATTTCCCAACCTGGGAAATTTATAAAGCAGAAGTAAAAGATACAAATGGCCAGACCAAAATATACATAGGATGTATGAAGGCAGCTTCAAAACCAGATGGTATAATCACAAGTCATTATTCAAGGTAGAAAGACTTAGGAATTCTACCAGACTAGCCAGCCATGTCTGGAAATTAAAAGAAAAATATAACAAAGATCCGATTGTAAACTGGGAAATATTTTAATAAAGCCAAAACTTATAATAATCATAATGATATCTGCAATCTTTGCCAGGAAGAAAAGTTAACAATAATAACATTTCCAGGCCAGAAAAACCTTCTGAATGAGGGATCAGAAATAATAACACGATGCATACACACAAAAAAGTTCCTTTTGAGTTCGTATGAACCAGGATGAAAGTATTTTATATACCCCCCTACGATACAATTTCAATATCCTTGCTTTCCACCACTTCTATTACGCTTTGCTTTGTGTATTTATTTATTTTTAAATAGTAAAACGTTAGAAAATTATTTAGCCCATATGGCCTCTAGATATCGAAAGGTTGAAACCAAGGTAGCGTGATTGGTTAATCTCCTAATTATATATATATATATATATATATATATATATATATATATATATATATATATATATATAGCCAAATACAGGATAAAATTCCGATAACCAAAAACATTACTCTTAAAAGAGTGCTCAATACTGAGTAGAGCAAATAATATTTATTCAAAATTATAACATAAATATCTTATAACATCACTAAAATTGCAACATTGCAATTGTTTTCAATTTTGTAGTGATGTTATCATATGCATGTTATAATTTTGAATATATATATATATATATATATATATATATATATATATATATATATCTTTCCTCATTATGCGCCCTAGAAATTTCAACTCTTTCTGATGGTAAGTATAAGTTTCCATTTTCTCTAAAACTTTGCCTTTTCTCACATGTTCAGTCCATGTTATTCCCACCATTCTTCTGTAGAATCAAATTTCTGTTGCCTCTATTCTCTTTTTCATTTGTGAGGAGATTGTCCAACATTCCCAACCATATAGCAGGACTGATATTACTTCCAGTACCTTATTTCTAACAAAATTTTCATATTTCTTAATACTTTGCTTAGTTTTTGGAACTCTCTCAACATACCTTCAGATTTCAGTATTGCATTTTTACATTCTGTGTTAAAACACTTCCTAGATATTTAAATGTTTGTACTTGTTGGATTTTGGTATCTCCAATTTCTAATTAGTATGTTGGGCTATTTGTTTTGCTGACAACTATACATTCTCACTTCTTACAAGTGATGTTTAATCCTTTCTTCTCACTTTCTATTTTTTTTAACCTTCTGTAGGATTTCTTCTAGTTTCCTTTCTATATCTACTATCAACACTGTGTCATCTGCATATCTAATGTTGCTAAGACTGTGGCCACGAATAATGAATATTGTTTGAATAGATCTGGTGAGAGATACATCCTTGTCTTATGCTCCTTTCTATTTTTATATATTTACTAAATTCTCTCCGTATGCAGGTGGTTTGATCCCAATATAAGTTCTGGATTACCTAATATCATTTCCAAATAAATCAAGCTTTGTTACAAGAGGAATATAATTTTAGTTTTCAAAGCATAAAACTTTTTTTTTCAAATTTTCTACATAGCAAATAGGTAAAGTTTAACATACATACACATAAAAAAAAAACGCTTATGTGAGCTTATATCCTTTTGACCAGACTCCGAGACTCTTGCGTGAACAATGGTTTCAGATAAAAAGTCTCCTTGTGTTCATTTTTTTGATTAACCAAAATTATTTTATTTCCCGGCGTTCCTTTCTTTTTCATTTTTATTTTATTTATATAACGGAAGTTATGCGTGGTGGCTGTCTTATTTTGGGTAGATTTATAAATAAGTAGGCTCTGATCCCGGAAACTTTCAGCGTTTGTTTGACATGTTCAGACTTTTCTGCTTCTTCCTCTTTTTAATCTGGGAGTTGCCTTCTTGTTAGTTGATAGATAAATGTATAGGGAGAAGTTGAGAGAGAGAAAGAGAAAGAGAGAGAAAGAGAGAGAAAGAGGGAAGATAGCGGTTTTAAAAAAAAGCAATTACCTTATTTTAATTTTAATTCTTTCTATTTTCGTTTATATATGTTATTAAGTTATTTTCATATTTTAATTTACTCCATTTTTATCAGGACTTAGTTACTCGTAATTATGTGTTTATTCATATTTTCATGTTTACAAACATTTTTAGAAATTTATTTTTAAAAAATGTTTTCCTAGTTATTTCTATGGTAATTAATAAATATTGCATTGTAGTTAGTTCATATATTTTTATAAACTTGTAAATACAAAATTATTCCAAAGCCCGCTGAAGAAGGCCGGAGCGTACAACAGCTGAAACGTTGTGAATATAACAATAAAAATAAGGACAACAGTAAAAGTGTCAAAAATTGTTCTTGTAAACAAACAATCTAATAAAATAATGGTTACTACTTTCGTTAGAAATTCTTGAGAAAAAAAGAATGCATATATCCATTTTGATATGTCTGGGGGGTATTAAAATTTGAAAAATAGCTCTTTATACAAAAAAATCTTAAAGGCGTGTACATAGAGTAATAATGATTTCAAGAGAAAAATGGTCCTTTCAAGAGATCAATTTTTTGTGTGGTACGTATGTTAAATTTTGCTATTAAATAATAATGTTTTAATGTTTCCATTCTTTCAAAAATTGATGCTTATTTTTCTATATTTAATTCTTCCTACAGTGTTGTGTGATGAGTCCAAAGGTGAAAAATGGAAAGTCACCACGAATAAACAAAAACGAGACATTGTCATTATTGTGGATCAAAACCAAGAGATCAATGGATACAGGCCATTGCATTACTTTATGAACCTCTTTGAAAATGCGAAAATTGAAAATGCGCAAATGGGTTTGGTGGCTTGTGGAGGAGAAGGTATATTTGAACATCCAAACGTTTATACTATGGAAGGACGGTAAGTGTCAACAGATTTAAATTGTCCAAATTTCTGAGATGATACATTTTTACTATCAATTTTGACTACATTTTTTTCATCGTTTTGCTTATTAAATTCTGTTTTTTCTTTCATGCGAGCGGTGTAATGGATATCAGCTCAGAATGAAAAATTGGAGAGCCGAGTTCAAATTCTAGTTGATTTCATTACATTCACTTACACACAAATATCCTTGGGAAATATATGATTCCATCTCTTCTGTCACCAGCTATGGATTAAATAATAGAACAACCTGGACTCTTCGGTCTTGGTTGGTAAACAATCTAGGGCAACTCTGAATTCAAAATCTCCAATTATGGTTAAATAGTAAAGCACACTGGGCCCTGCAGCCTTGATTGACAACCAGTCTAGAAGAAGGACAGCTCTGAATTCAAAACCCTGTGTAGCCCTGGCAAAACATATACAATGCAGCCAAGGAAAGGATTAATGACTCTATGATCTCAACAGTGGTCGGCTTCCATCTTTTTTTAAGGCTTTCATATTTAATAACCATTAAATAAGCAATATGCATGAGAAGCAAAAAAGCCACCACAAAGTGAGTGTTACAATAACAAATCAACCGTCAGGAAGAAAAGAAAAACTATCCAAAATTGATAATGAAAATGTGTCATCTATAGTGGGTCAGCCAATTTGTATTGGTTATAAATAAAAATAAAAACTGACCCTCTACAATTTTTACAATATCAAATGTAACAAAGACAACAACAAGAGAAATAATCAAGTAGAAGGTAAAGAAAGCAAACAAAACAAGACCGATAATATATGTATATACAAATATATATTAATAACAAGTTACAATACATGGAAACAGTACAAAGGACGAAGTGTGTGTGAATATTCTGTATGTGTGTGCGTGTGTGTATTATGCTTAGCGTGTTTCCACGCTATCCCTTGTTAGCGACTACATTTCGAGGTTGATAGCTGAAAATCCTCTAGGAATAAGAGAGTTTACCTCAAGGTGTCAGTGCACAGGCCTGGAGAACAAAAGAGAAAGAGGCCAAGAGTCGGCGGCTATTTATAGCCAGGGAAGAGAGACCCCTGGTGAAAGGGTTAAAGGACTGAAGGAGGAGTTAACTCCGACACATCTTAGAAATTCAGTCAACTTCAAATTATGCTTTATATTTAGAAAGACATACCACATAACTCAAATTATTAATTCAATGAGCGCTTTATCCTTACACCTACATTGTTCTTAATTTTCATCAATGATCTTTCCAAGTAGTCTACCACTATTAGGCGAACCTGTTTACTGCAATGCCATGTGTACCGTGGGTGAGTGCTAGACTCCAAGATTTTGCTCTTGTACCTCAATATCACTCGCTTTTTTTAGAAATTGAGGACGGTTAAAATTTATTGTATCTATTTATGTATGTATTTATTTATCTGCTATAAAACACAGAAATAAGTTGAAATTTGGAGTAACTTGCTTTAAGCTCCGCGCTAAGTATCTAATAAAAATTTCCCAAATAGTTATATTTACATGTAAATCTACATGCTTAATTAAAAAATAACAAAGAAATTTTGATAAAATCTACCTTTTTAGAGTTATCAACAATTAAAGACACGAAAGAGTCCAAGCTTTTATGGTCGATATCTCCAAAACGGTAGATTTTATAAAAATTTCTTTATTTTCGAATTAGGCATGTAAATTTAGAAAAAAATAACTGTTCGGGAAATTTTTATTAAATACTTAGTGCAAATTCCTTATGGAATCATTGCCATAAATTAGTATAATTTTTTAGGTTCTTTTCGAGCCATTATCTACAATATATATTGCAAAATAGGGCAAATAGGGCCCAAAAATCAGGTAGGTGTTCAGCCTCCTATTACCATCGGCACACACATACACACAGCACCCGTGATTAACTTGCTGCGTGGGTTGGCCATCTTGCACCCCAAGGCCCGTGCTATAGCGATGGACTACTATATCATCCATTCTCAACTCTGTATCTATGTTGATTGCCCAACTATTTACTTTTGTCTTAGTAAATCTGATAAGTTCGATAAGGTCATATTGACAGCTGATCGAGAAAATGACCTACAATCTGTTGTTAATTGGGGCAAGAAACAGCTTGTTAATTTTAATACCAACTAAACTACTGTTTTTTAGAGAAACTTTTTTTTGCTTAACATCCTCATGACTGATGCTAACCTCCAGGAGAGTGACTTATTGCATCTTCACATGCTAACATTTTCCACTGACTTGAAGTGGAAAGATTACATTGAGTGTGGAATGTGGATTATATTAATATGAAACTCTCTTCAGGCTTTTTGCTTTTGAGCCATCTTTGATCTTCAATAATTAAAATGCAATGTCAATTGAATTTCTGTTCTTTTATTGTTCTTTCTTCTTAATAATGTTTTTCTTTTTTTCCATTTTCTCTCACACTCCTTAGAGACTTTATTGCTTTGAATGAAGTGAAATCATTTTTTTTAAATAAATAAAAATAACAGAATTTAACAAGCAAAACAACAGAATCTAATAAGCAACCCTTGTTTCCTGTTTAGGATTGGATCGCCATTCTTTCTAACTCCTACTTCAACTCTAAACATTAAACGTCTCTGCATAAACTCTGAAATTTTTACTATTTATTTATTTTTCATCCTCAGTAGGAGTAGATAGATTTGCCTATCCTCCAGTTCATATTCCATCCCAGTCTTTTGAACAAGGTGTATCCCTTGTTTCCTGTTTAGGATTGTGTTTCCAGTTCCTTTTAAATTCTACTCTATATTTCTAACATCTCCACCTAAATTATGAAATTTATACTATTCATTTATTTTTTTTTTATCTTCTTTTTCCTCAATAGGAGTAGATAGATTTGCTTATCATCCAGTTCACACTCCTCCCTGGTTTTTTGAACAGGCGTACAGTTGTATCCCTTGTTTCCTGTTTAGGATTGGGTTTGCGGTTCCTTCTAAAGTCTTTTCCTTCCCTTTCACTTCCAGCATTATCATCTTGCTTGGGATGAACTGATTAAAAAAAAAATAATCAAAATAACTGACAAAGAAAAAACAACAGGATTTGATAAGAAAAAGAATAGAATAAACAAAATAACAGGATTTAATAAGCTTTCCATGCAGACACACACAAAGCCACAAACAGACACACACAAAGCCACAAACAGACACACACAAAGCCACAAACAGACACACTTTCTGCATGATAAGATTTGATGCTACCACATAGATACAGATTTCTACCTTAAACTATTTTATTTCAAGTTGTTCTCCTGGGTACTTCTGATTATTCATGACATTAAACCAGCAACGAATTTAAGCCTGGTGAGTGGTTTGGTTTATTTTGTTTTACAGCAATGGGTTATTTAATGCTGACAAAATTTTAATTGCTGATATTTTGTTTTGTCAAAAATCTATTTCTGGTAATAATTTTTTTTCTTTCAAAAATGTGTTGCTGTAATAATTTCTTTTAAAAAACGGTAATATTTTTTTCCTCAAAAATGTATAACTGGTAATAGTTTTTTTTCTTAAAAAAATTTATTGCTGAAAATAATTTATTTTAGTATTAAAACCTGTTTTTACAGTTTCATAGTGTTTTTAACCCAGTTTCAGGGTTAACTATTTGTCCATAGCTGGGATCCTATCAGAACACCAGCAATTAAGAGGTGGTTCTACACTTCTCAGAACTTCCTGATCAGAGGCCTTGCTATTGGACGTAGTTTATCATCTTACCCAGGACACGGATGTAGTTTATCATCATACCCAGGACAGCCTGGTGAGTGGAGATCCATCCCTGAGATAATATCTCTCCCTTACACTAAACATAATAGAGTCAGGAATAGGCTTTAATATCTACAGCAATGACCAAGGAAACCAGGCTTGTTTTTCATGACCCATGGCTTTTAGTTACGTATTGTATTAAATGGCTACATACATTTCCCCTCAACAAAACCCAATCTTCTCTCATATAAGGTACAAGCAGTAACAAAATTTAATAAGCAAAATAACAGAATCGACAAACATATCTTTTCCTGCCCACAAAAAAAAAAAGAAAAACAGTGTATCCAAGACAGTTTTCCCATGACATTGGTATTATTTTAACTACCTTCACTCCCCAGCAACATTTATTGTTTTAAAAAGTGAAAATTGGAATTGTAATGAAAGCCAAACATATGATGAAAATGAATTTGTATATTTTGTTTGTTATTGAGAATTTACAACAAAAATATTAAACAATGTATATTTATTAGATTATTACAATTATATTTCTAAAAACTAATACATTTATATCAAAACTACTGCAATGCAATATTTATAATTTATCAATTCATAAAAAAAATATGAAAACAATTTTTTATTTATAAATTTATAAACATTTTCAAAATTATTAAAGTATATGAAACAACTATAAGGAAATCCTTATTATTTACCATTTTATAAAGTTTGAATCAATTGGCAATTAGCCGATGTTTTGAAAATCATTCTAATAAACAATATTTATTTACCATTTTATAAAGTTTGAATCAATTGGCAATTAGCCAATGTTTTGACAACCATTCTAATAAACAATATTTGTTTACCATTTTATAAAGTTTGAATCAATTGGCAATTAGCTGATATTTTGACAACCATTCTAATAAACAATATTTATTTGCCATTTTATAAAGTTTGAATCAATCGGCAATTATCTGATGTTTTGACAACCATTCTAATAAACAATATTTATTTACCATTTTATAAAGTTTGAATCAATTGGCAATTAGCTGATTTTTTGACAACCATTCTAATAAACAATATTTATTTACCATTTTATAAAGTTTGAATCAATTGGAAATTAGTTTTGCTAACCATTCTAATAAACAATATTTATTTACCATTTTATAAAGTTTGAATCAATTGGAAATTAGTTTTGCTAACCATTCTAATAAATAATATAATAAATATATAATGCAAATAAACAATCTAATAAATAAATAATGTTTATTATTTCTGTTGTCAATTCTAAAGAATAAAGAGAAAGTATAAATTCACTTTCATATGTTTAGATGTTATTACAATTCTAAACATCACTTTTGAAAACAATAAACATTACCTAAGAGCAAAGGTAGGTAAATAAATGTCGTATCATGGGAAAAATGTGCCCTTTTGACACTCTATTTTAGTGTAGGCCCCAAAATACCAGCTTACCACAGAATCTTATAAGCAAAATAAGAATTCTGTAAGCAAAATAAGAGAATATAAACAAACAAAAAAAGGATTTAATAAGCTTCCAACAAACAAGTTTTTTTTAAATATAATTCATTCTACAGTAAATAATTTCAAGTGTTTTGATTTATAGGCATTTTGGCACAGAAAATACTCTGACAATGGCTTTGAAGACACTTACTGAAGGCATGAAACCAAGCAAGAATGGTCATCAGGGTATGGATCATGGTGACATGCATGATCAACATGGACACAAAAGTCATGGTCATGATGATAAACATAGACATGAAGGCCACATACCTCGGTTGCATATTGACCACAGCCCTCATCATGTGGGACACAGAATCACAGATCTACATCAAGCATTAGAATGGGCATCTGATTACCCATTCAAACCAGAATCAGGACGTATGATTATGCTATTTGCTGATATGACAGTAAGATTTTAATTTCTCTTTCATTCCAAAACTGTACAGAGGGTTTAATTTATTCCAAACAAGATTCAATAGAGAAATAATAACAAGTAATATTATTATAATTTCTATATGTATTAATATTATATTATAATAATTATAAGTAACATTTTTATATCATAATTATTATAAGTACTATTATTATATTATTTTATTATTATTGTATTTTGTTATTATATTATAATTATTATAAGTATAATTATTATGAAATATTATATCATATCATTATTATACTTAATTATTATTATTATAATTATTATAAAATCTTATATTATTATATTATAATTATTATAAAATCTTATATTATTATTATAATTATTAAAAGTATTATTATTATATTATATTATTACAATATAATTTTTTATTAAATGTTCACCCAATTCATGTCCAAAAGCCATGCAACATAGAGCAGTAGTTCTGGGGGTGGTGGAAAAATACGGTGGAGGTGAGAAAATGGATTGCCATTTTGGTTACATAAAGACATTTCTAATTGCTACTGAGCCCTGTGTAACAAAATAAAGATGTTGCTTTATTGCCTTTCCAACATCATATTTAGTAGAAAAGATTTTCAATGCTGTCATTCAATTGCTTTCCAAGCAAAGGAACAGACAAAAAATCTCTGAACTTGGGGATCTCTGACTTCTTAGTACCTGAGGTTGGGATGCTGATATACATGCACCAAGCACATATTTCACATTTAAACAGATGACAAAATTACAGAAAAGATGTAAATTTTCCCTCTTATATTACTAAAGGAGCTAAAATGTTTGAAATAAATTGGTTTACTATACTTATGTTTTTTTTTTTTACACAATTTAAAAGTATACAATATGGCCTCCAGAAACAAAAACCAATGTGCATGCTGTGTGATTTTCCTCAAATATTGCAATGAAACTTCCTTTCATGTTATTTATTTGAAATACATAATTATATATGTGGACAAAGGATTAGCTTGCTCATTTTTCATTTACAGTATCCCTAATACCATGAATGAGGTGTGTCTTAATATGTGTGGGTGTTTAGGGTTGTGGCGTGGTACCCAAGTGGCCAGAATCCAAAAAAATTAGGGAACCACCGAGATAGAGAGTTACTTAGTGAAGTTGTTGTATAGACTAAATTGAAATAGTGCCTTATAAATGTAAATCTGTGTCAGACTCCAGAAACATTAATATCTGCTCAGTTTCATATCCCAACGTAAACAAAGCAACTTCTAAAGAAGTGATGGATTATTATTTTTTAATCTGGCAGATTTTATTACTTAAACATTTTTTTAATGGATACCCATATTTGAGTAGACACTCTGTTTATTTATTAAACAGTATATTTATTTATTTTTGTCTACTGGCCTAAATATTCAAGAATTCTTATTAAAGAAAGACATGCACTCTCTGGCAGGATTTGAATATGCATCCCTCATGGCAGTGGAAACCGTTGTTAGATCTGACATGCTTTAGACTGATTCAACCATGTTTATGCTAGGATAGAAAACTAAGCAGATATGAAGGTTTTGAGAGTCTGGGGGAGATTTCTATTTATAAGGCACTATTTAACATTGCTTGATTGACAACACACTCCATGGCTGAGCCGTCCTGGGTATGACAATAAACTACATCCAACAGCAAGACCTCTGATCAGGAGGTTTTGAGAAGCACGGAACCCCCTCTTAATTACTGATGTTCCCAGATCCACCCTGATCCGGGGTGGTAGCACCTGTTAACTGGGGTCAAAACACTAGGAAAGTGTAAAAATAGGTTCTAATACCAGAAATACTTTGTAAAAGAATTATTACCAGTAATACATTTAAAAAAAAAAAATTACCAGTGTAGGAAAAATATTACCAGAAATATATTTTTGAAGGAAAAAATATTAACAACAATGAAAATTTTGTCGGCATTAAATAACCCATTGAGGATGATATGCCGCAAAACAAAACAAACCAAACCAAAACCATGGCTGAGATGGTCTAAAGTGCATTGACGTAAGTTCAGATTATAAGGAAATGTAGGATAGATAATTGTTGAACCTAGATTTGAAGAGATTATAAGCCACTTATTATATGATATATTATTATATTATATTATCATATTATCTTATTATTATATTATACATCAAAAATATTTTCAAAATTTAAAATTCACAGCATCTCTCATTCATGCATATGTGTAGTTGAATCAACATAAACAAACCTAGTCATCTGATGAAGTCGTAAGGGATGAAAAACCTCACACAAAACTTTTTCCACTTTGTCATACATCTTTCCCCCATAACGTATTATATATTATTAAATTTTATTATTATTACATCATGTTATAATTATTATTATTATATAAAATAATTGTAACAAGTATTTAAGCAAATTATAATATCATGGTTACCTTTTCAAGGTGGATGAAAGATATTATTTCAAAGCCTGATTGTCAACCCATGTTGGAAGATTGGTGTGACATGATCTTCAATTTTTCACTTCATTTGACCTTCTGGTATACTAAGCTGAATGCATTAAAAATCATATATCATAAAATTTTAATGATAACAAAATGATAATAAGTCCACAAATAAACAAATAAGAAAAGTTCTTATATATATATATATATATGTGTGTGTATATATATATAAATATAAATATATATATATATAACCAGATGGGTAAATATAGGTAGATGTATGAGTGAGCGATTGTATACAATACATATAAATACTCTATAGTGTAAGAAAAACAGTGCTCAGTGTTAAATAACAGACACACATATATATATATATATATATATATATATATATATATATATATATATATTATATAATTAAAAATATGATTCCAACACTACATAAGAGTTCTCATGTTTCAAAACAAGCGTTGGAATCATAGTTTTAAATAAATAATTATATTTATGCTCTACTTTTGTATCATGCACTATTTTTTAAAAATAATAACAAAAATACTAAAGAACTTTGGATTATTTACCTTTCCAATTTTTGTATATATTTTTACACACATATATATATATTAGGTTGGTGCAAAAATAATGACGTAATAATGTCGTTTTTTAACGTTAAAAAATACGTCAAAAAACGATATTATTATGTAATTATTTTGCACCAACCTAATATATATATATATATATATATATATATATATATATATATAACAGCAGAACAATCTTGGAGCATGTTAAAATTATGAGGGGAAATTTTAATATTCCATAAAAATAGACATTTATCACATACTAGCAGTGGAGCCCGGCGTTGCCCGGGGATGTAACAGTGAGAGATAGATCAAGTATCGACCATCATAAAGACTGAAAAATAAAATTGACAAAGATTATTGTTTAAGGTTGACGGACACGCATGTCTTAATTAGTTTTATTTTATTTTTTTTATTTTTTTTTACGAATTGGTCAAACCCAAATTCAAACAAAAACATTGTTTTCAATCGTTATGAGTCTACCGATTGAATAGAATTTTATTACAGTGAGACCCGGATATAAGAGAAACCCGGATATAAGAGAGATTTTCTCTGGTCCCAAATTAGAGACTGTGTTAATGTATATAAAATAGACCAAACCCGGATATAAGAGAAACCCGGATATAAGAGACTTCTTCTCCGGTCCCGACAACTCTCTTATATCCAGGTTACACTGTATAAACAATTGTCTTGTAAATGTAATTTTTAAAGCATTCTGAATGTAAAAATAAAGAAAAAAGTGTGCAAGACAATAAGAAACACTACCTGCCAAAAAAAAGTGAAGTTTTGTTGAAATCGGTTGAAAAATGTAGGAAATCCGATCCCATATATAAACGAACACACACACACACACACACAAACAACCTGGGTTTTTATAATAAGTATAACCTGATATGAGTTGTCCCCCTTTCATTCTGGTGACAGAATCGTGTTTTCAAATTGATTTCGTGCAAAAACAATTGTGTTTTTCCAATTTTTGGTGCTGTTAGAACCACCGCAAGGTAATTTTACGTAGTCCTGTGAAGTTTTGTTGAAATCGGTTGAAAAATGTAGGAAATCCGATCCAATATATAAACGAACACACACACACACAACCTGGGTTTTATAATAAGTATGATACATATATGAGTTTAGCTGTAATTTTTGTTAGTCTGCTACCATGTTACCCCTTTAGGGTAAGGATACTATCCCATGTTATTTTAGCTACAGCTGGTCTATGAGGCAACAAAGTAAATATTGGCTCCCTACTGAGTCTAAAATTCTCCTCCTATATGCCTATTATTTTTTTTATACATATTAATATACAGAATCTATTATAGTGTGAAATCTTAATAATCAGATAAAAGATAAAAAATAATAAAGTACTCAATATATAGCAGAGCAATTTAAGATCATATTAAAAAGAATAGTGTTATGAATAATCAAGTGTGGTCTCCCCTTGTTTTGTTACTCTCCTCTTTGAGAGAGCTATTTCTGTTTACTGGGATTATAAAAGGACAATATATGCAAACTTTGTATTCTCAGTTGAACAAAGCTTTCTTAAAGACTACACCTGTGTAGTTTTGTCATTACAAATAGTTTCCTGTTAATATTTATTACTTGAAGAACAGAAAAATTAAAAATAAAATCACATGTCATTTCTTAGCTTTCTGTATGAGTTGAGAACAAAATATTCTGAATTTTATTCAATTTTAGAAATCCTCAAATAATGACAAAGTCTTTTTTTTTGTAAGATTCTTTCAGATTTACCATTCTGTTTGCTTGGATTATAAAATCAGGTATACGATTATGAACCATTTATAACTATCAACAAAATAAATAACATGCAATATTATAATATTGGATGTGGGAAAGATAAATTTTTATAATAATTTTATCTTTATTAAAATTGCTTTATTTTTTACAATAATTTTCACCTCGTACAAGGCCCAAGAGCCATTCAAGGTAGAGGGTTACAGAGTAAGATTCACTGCTTATGAGAATATGTTGGTAAGATAACAGTTAAACCTAACCTAACAGTTCAGAGTGTAGTGATCAGGGGAACATCCTCTTGGAAGTTGGCTACATAAAGTAGATATTGCATGATCATGTAAATTTACTATGGAAGATTCTGAAATTGATGCACTTTCCATCCATTTTTGCCTTAATAAATCACTTTCTGACTTAATTAAATCTTCATTCTTTAAGTTGGAATTATGGTTAGAGCTATTATGCTGAACACTAAATGTATTTTATATTATAATAACTATGTTTTATAACTCTATTCTATTTGTTTTCTTTTTAGATACTGAGAAATTTGACAGATTTGGGTAGCATCCTGGCTACAATAGTTGAGAAAGACATCATTGTAAACATCTTCACTAATACTAAGGATCTTCTTGGCAGGAAAGCCGTGGGTATAACTGCATCTGGCAAAGTTTTAACTTTCAAGAAGAATAAAAAGATTCAACCAACCCCACTGGTAAGATATTTTTTATGTAGTTAACAGTAATGAAGGAAAGATTAAGTTTTAAAAAAATTTCTTGAATATTAAGAAATAAAAAAAGTAGTAATTCTTTGACTTAAATTTGATAATAAAGTAAAGATTGAATTATAGGTTTTAATTTGTGCTCAATAATATATCTTACATTTTCTCCACAGCAAACAGTTTGTAAAAACTGCCTTTTACAAATAAGCAAAACAAGCAGATTTAATGAGTGGAATAACAGAATAAGCAAAATAACAGGATTTAATAAGCAAAATAACAGAATAAGCAAAATAACAGGATTTAATAAGCAAAATAACAGAATAAGCAAAATAACAGAATATGCAAAGTAACAGAAATTAATAAACCAAATAAATGAATAAGTCAATAACAGAATCAATAAGCAAAATAGCAGAAATTAACAAGCAAAATAACAGAATAAGCAAACAGAAATATGCATTATAACAGAATAAGCAAATAACAGAAGTTAATAAGTAAAATAACAGATGAAGTAAAATAACAGATTAAGCAAAATAACAGAATAAGTAAATAACAGACTTTAATAAGCAAAATAACAGAATAAACAAAATAGCAGAATAAGTAACAGAATTTAATAAGCTAAATAATAGAATAAGCAAAATAGCAGAATTTAACCAGCAAAACAATGAACTAAGCAAAATAACAATTTAATAAGCAAAATTACATTATAAGCAAAATAGCAGAATTTAAAAAGCAAAATAATAGAATAAGAAAATAACAGAATTTAATAAGCAAAATAACAGTTAAGCAAAATAAGAGAATTAAAAAAGTAAACAAACTATAACAACCCTGTGTAACTAAAAACGACAAAAACATTGAAAAATAAAAATTTAATTTAAAGTGATTAAAAAACATAAACTCAATAAATAGATTGATCAAATACATATACTTTCGTTAAATTTAATATTATTTCAGTTTGCAAAAATAGAAATCTTTTATTTGCGTGTAGTAATATCACTTTTCCACTTTGTTTCGTGAAGAAAAAGCGCCTTTGTCTTATAGAGTTATCTCCCATTAATTGGTTTACAGACCAGAAATAACTACAAAAAGTAAATTCTATCGTAATTTTGTTAGCTTAAAACATTTCAAATACTCCATACAATCAGAAACATAAAATATTTTTTTTCAAAGAATAATGTTTCAAGTAGCATATTCCAAAGTATTTCAGATTGTCTTTACTTTACCTTCCAACACAAAGTAAATTCTAGATACATGATTTAGAGGAGAAAATGAATTTAATTTCTATTTCTATGCCCGAAGAAAATTTAGTATTAAATATGGGATAAAGACAAAGTTGTTTTTTATAAGCTTATTTTGATATTAGAAACACTCCACACAAAACATTTAAAAACAAAATAAAAATATATACAAGAACAGATTAAAAAAAAAAAGGAATAAGTAGTGATTTCCCATTTAAAGAAATTTTCGGAAGTACCAAGTCAGTTTCATGAACTTACAAAAAAAAATGCCACTGTTTATTTTTAATTTTCTTGGATTAAAATTTTCATCGTTCTATATATAAGCAAGAAGGATCTATTCAGTTCTTATGTACCGTGAGCGATCATGTCTCTTGTGGCCCTTAACATATTTTATTTTATTTTTTTTTTTTTTTGCTTTTATTAAGGCTCCTTCTTCATTTCATCATCCATTCACACAAGTTTGTCATGTATCTAATTTGCTTCGTTGCCTACCTCTATCTCTCTTACTTTTGATATTCGGGAAAAAAGTTTTTTTTTCCTTGTTCTTCATAGACTTCCCAATTAACCCCAATCTTACCCATTGATTAACAATAACATATTTCAGCATGAAAACCTGACTAATCATGATCAATTCATCACAAACCGAGAAGAAATACCAAATTTATGGTAATTAAGAGAACTTAATAATCCCGTCACCAACCTTCGATTTTATAGGACGCAGTGTGTTTTATATATATATATATTAAACTCCATAGTCTAATATATATATATATATATATTAAACTACATAGTCTAAATAAAAAGTTTAAATGCCCTACCCAATAATAAAAAAATTAAAAAAAAAACCTTTATGAAGTCGTCAAAAAAACAAATGTTAGCGAATTATGACAACAGTTTTTATATACACAAAACCCTTTCAGGAAAAATAAAATAAAAATAAATAAATTTCCATAGACACTTAACCAGACTAGACGATGTCATCTTCCGCTTTGAATCTAGAGACCCCAACCTTACCCTGACTTGACGTCTTTGAATGTAACTGAGATATTGATACAAATTATTAACCCTTATGTCCCCTTTTTTTTTTTTATAATTGCTCTAGCCGTTACCATAGTAATTTTAATTCTAATAATGAATATGCTTATAAAACGCGTAAATTTCAAGAATTAGTTATTCCAAAAAAAATTTCGCTTGAAGATGGAACAGAGCTTGATAATTTAATTCAAATAATTATATTGAAGTTTTCGGCTCTTGTTTTGAAACATGAGAACTGTTATGTAGCGATGGAATCATATTTTTAAATAAATAATTATATATATATATATATATATATATATATATATATATATATATATATATATAAAACAAAATGCATCTCATAAAAAAAAATACGGTAAAAATGAGCAACACCATTTCACCAAATTATTCTGCTGTTTTAGAAAGTTGTAAACGTGTGGTGCTGCCCTTGTAAATAATGAACTAATGGCAGATGATTTTTAAAAAAGTGCCGGGACATGGGACTGGGAGTTACCGGATCATGGAATGCTATTTTTAACAATTATCTTTATTCAATCAATAACCGTTTTAATTTTTTAATATGTATTTCAGTGTTTTAAATTTACAAAATTCACATTTTTTTAATCTACTCACCTTACGTTTCGATTGTTTGGAAGTCCGTGTGCACATTTAAAAAAAATGTAGATCATCAAAAATCAAAATAATCCCATAATTAACCAATTATATGTTCTTATAAATTTATAGGAATTACATAAGCTAACGCGGGATATTTCAATATATAATTAGATGGTTAGAATCGTATAAATAAAAATTGTTGAAAAATAATCAAAATTGCAAACGTTGCAACATTGACATGATTTTTCAAAAACGTTGTCGTGTAAATTTTGGGTTATCCGTCGCTACTTTTACTTTTTTAATTAATTTTCGAACTTTTTTACAAATACAGATGTGTAAAAATACAATTTTTTTTTCTTAAATTATATTTATAAATATTTAATCGTATTATTATGCGATAGCCTGCAGCATGGCGTCGAATGGGTCGACTCCATCGGGTAGCTGTCTTCTTCCCCATATGAACTCGGCTAGGTTCCAACATGGTGTCGTGCCGTTTCTTGGTGATGGCTGTTCATTCACTTTGATCTCCGCAAACGTTCGATATTCTGAGTGTGGACTCTGGTATCTGCATCAGCAAAATTGTATTGAACCTTGAAATATTGGAAGCCAGCCTCCTCCAGCTCGATAATAATAAAAAAAAAAAAAAGTGGCGACAGATAACCCACTAGTACCGAATTTTATAAATGGCTTTTTTGCCGTTGTTCAGCGAAGCATTCAAAATTAATTTAACGTGAGAAAATGCAAGCTCGCAGTTTTTCTTTAAAAATTAACGGCGTCTTACATTGATGAATTTATTTTATTTTGAAAAAATCTGGTACATGAATCTTTTTTTAAATAAATTGTTTCTCTCCTTGCAAAAGGGTCTCTTAGATTTTCATTTTTGTTTTCCTTGCATGAGAAAATTAAAAGAAATGCTAATTTCCTTGAAGCTGATTTCTTATTTCCTATTTCGAACAGATCGAGTATTTCTCACTGATAAAGAACACCAACGGAATTCTGTGGAATATTGAATCGATTCTAAGTCGAAAGCCAACTCAAGGGAAGATAATAAAGATTATAAATGAAGAATTTGAAAATCAGATTGCCACAAAGAAATGTCGTCAGTGCAAGTGTGTCACACCAAAACATGAACTGATGGGCAGAGTTCAGTGTACAAGTTCCACTTGCAACAAATGAGGCAACAAGAAAAACTAGTTCATCTCTAACCTGTGTAGATGATTTAATAAAAAAAAAACGAAAAAAAAAAAAACATTTGAGGGTGGAAGGACTCCATGTGTGTTTTTTTTATTTTATTTTTTTAGTTTTCTTGATTTTTCTTTACTTTTTTTTGCTGGATTTAAAATAATTGTAAAAAATTCTAATTATATGAGCATTAGAACTTCACTAAAATGAATAAGCTAATGATTTAAGCTAAGACACACCCACACACATATATGTTGTATAAAAATAGTCACTGATGTCAACACCAAGCAGCAACTGTCTATTTCATGCTTGAATGCAGTCTTCAGGCCATGACAATTGCATTCAGCCATGAAATAGACTGTCACCACTTTGTGTTGATATCAGTGTCCACTTTTTTTATTTATATTTACATTGAACATGATTACCTATAAATATGGCATACATTTAAAACTATTTTATTATATATATAAATATTGCACAGTGAGTTCTAGTGTTAATAAACATTACTTACCATATGATAACAGAGCTAAAATTTATACTAATAATAAATATGTTTTGTTTATATGGGAAAAAATGATATATAAGTTTTATATACCAGAACAATGTTAGAAAAATTCATAACAAAATGGAACTTTGTCATTAATTTTCATATATTATATATATATATATATATATATATATATATAGGAAAATTAATGAGAAAGTTCGACTTTGTTATTAATTTTCCTAACATTGTTGTGTATATAAAACCTATATATCATTTTTCCACACACACACACACAGATATATATAATGATATAACAATACATAATTTTGTATAATTTCATATATCAACAAACTATTTAGAAAATATTATGACTAAGTGGACAAAAGTTTTTTGCGACATGTTTCATCTGATGAAATTCTAACAGATGAAATGAGTCACAAAAAACTTTTTTCCCATTTGTCATATTTTTCTAAATATATATATATATATATATATATATATATATATATATATATATAAATATATATATATATATATATATATATATATATATATATATATATATATATATATATACACACACACACATATATATATACCCTGCAATGCATATGTGCAATATCGCTTCTTTTTTTAATTTCTTTTTTCGCCATCCACTTTGGAAATGTGATGTCTTTAAATTGTAAACTGCTGTTTTTACTTTTCTTTGACAAACATTTGTCAAGTGAAGTCACTCCAGAATTCAAATAAATTTATATGCACCAAATGATGTATAAAGATATGCATATATTCATAAACTTTGATAATATGCATACCATGTAACTACACACATACGCACAAATGTTAAGAACACACCCACATGCATAAATATATATGTATGCACCTTCAAGCACAATGCACTAAGCATAACTGTAATTGACTGAATGTACATATATATATATATATATATATATATATATATATATATATATATATATATATATATATATATATATATATATATATATATTCAAACATGAAATGATGGTAAAAGTATTGAATAATAATAATAGAAACAAAAAAATCAAAATAATTTAATTTTGATAAACTGAAAGGGAAGAAAGTTTGATAAAACATTTATTTAATACAACATAAATACAAAATACAGAAGATTTTGTTCTTTTTGCCATACAAATTAAAATATTTTTTAGTGTCCATAACTGAATTTTATAAAAATTATAGAAATAAAATAAAGCAAAGATGATTTTTATTTCCAATCATCTCATTTATTTTACATTTTTGTGTGTGAATTTGAAAAAATATATTTTGTATTAAATAAACATACATTTGTATTCCAATTGTTTTTATTCAGTTATTTCACATCTAATGAACAGGCAGCTTGAAGTAGAGAAACACTGAACATGGATTATTGGTAAGCCAAGAAATTACATAGGGATGTTTCTTTATTTCTTCTTTGAATACAAATTTTCCATTTGTTTGTATAGCATTTGCTGGCACCACTATTACTACTAACGGTTCATGGGATGAATTCTTTCCATCTCCTCCCTTTTATTTTGTAGGGTACTAGATAAGAGTACATATAATTCATCCACTATGGGTTGTCTGTTGTTGAAGTTCACGGCTGACTTTTTGAGCCTGAGAATTCATTGGGAGAGGGAGGTCATTCTGAAGTACTTAGGCTGAGAGGAACCTTAGGAATATTTTAGTGGATCAGTAGTGAAGATATTTAAGCCTGGAAGCAAGCAGGATCTGTTGACTTTCTGAGACCCAATCTAATGACTGAATGCACCACAGAACAGGTAAAGGTGTGTACATTCTCAGCTGTATAGTACACCATCCAAGGTCAGCACCAAAATGAGAGGAACTCTTTACAATGTTATTAGAAAAACTATTCTCCAAAGGTTGTTACAAATATCTAGAAAATAATGAGCAAGTAGTAGTTATTGGCCTAGGACATGGAGTTAACAAGGTAAGTACAAGTTTTTATACAATTATACAGACTGATAATTTAAGTCATTGAGTGTTTTACAGTAGGGGCCCTGTGTGTGTGAGGTATTTTGGTGTATGTAGGAGTGAATAGTGATGGATAGATTCTTATAGTGAAAAAGTAAATTGTAACAAATGAATGGGTCATGGATCTGATTAGCTAGGTATAAGTCAGTGTCGACCAGCTTTGACCGATCTCCCCTCTTTTTTGGCCTTGTACCACAATTACTGTATTCAATCAGTATTAAATCATAGGCAAATACAAGTTCCAGTCTTGTCTGTTATTTTTATTCAACTATGGATAAAATCTGCCTCTTTTATATGTCATGTTCCTTAAGAAAGTGGACGATCATGGATCTCCACAACTTCCTCTCTTTTGTATCTAGAAAGGAATGTGCAAATAGTAGAATGGTGATTGGCCTGGAACAAGCTCCAATCTAGTCTGTTGTATTCATTCAACTATGGGTTAAATCTTTTTTTTATGCGCCATGTCCCTTCAGAATATGGACAGTCATGTTTCTCCACAACTTCCTGTCATTTTTGACTCAAAATAATGTTTTCTCTTTTCCCATTCCAGCAATGTTTTAAAATATTTTAATTATAATTCTTTAAAAAAATTTACAAATATAAATTAAGTTACCTCCCTTGATAACGTTAACTATATTAAATCAAAGAATGTATTTCATGTACATTTACAAAAAAAATCATAACTATCAATGACATTAATTTTTTTTATTTTAGCAATTCTACCATCAAGATGACCTTGAATGAGACTGAAAGTACTTGGGGAAATAAAAGAAATGAGAAAAACTATGGCGGTTTACATAATGAATTTAATGGTAACATTAAGAAATTGATCCACGAATTTGAGAGGATTAACATATATATATATATATATATATATATATATATATATATAAACACTTTTAAAAAATTTTATTACTAAAGTTCACCTAATAAAAAGTTTAAGTCTGCCTCAAGGTAGTACAGATGCAAAAGAAGCCCTCAAACCAGGTTTCTATCAACTGTGTCCTGTCAATAAAACCAGTAGTTGGCAAGACTTAGCATCTTGTGAAGTTGTCCCCTTGGATATTTTTGTTCCTCAACTTGTGTGCCACTCACTGTGCTGTGGTTTTTGAGGCATTATTGTTGTGTTTCCTCCCATCTCTTTTCCTTCTCTGCCTGTTATCACATAGTTCTTGGGAGTGTAATCGGTTCAGTGTTTCCCCCCAACCTGAAAACACCTTTGCCATATTTTACAATGGGGTTACTGAATGAAGTGTATGACATAAATGTATGAGGTAGAAAGAAGGATAGATAATGATTGATGAATTTAAGATGGCAGTGTTTGAGGAAGCATCCACATAAGAGTCTGTTCCACAAAATAGCCACTCTTGGCAAAAACTGAGTGGAACTTCCACCTTACAAATGGAATATTGAGGGAATGTTGGTGATTTGACTTATATGCCTTCACAGAAAACCAGCATTTAACTAGGTCTTTTAGAAGGAACAATACATTGATGTGAACATTTTTGGAAGAAGTTAAATTGAATAACAGTATATTAGTAAATATAAATATACAATGTGTGTGTATGTATTTGTGCCCATATAGGTATGTGCATGTAAGTGTCAGTATATCAAGTTCTTATATCAGTAAAGATAGTTATAACATATGTGTGTGTATGTATGTACACGTGCACATATAGGTGTGTGCATATGCACGTAAGTGTCTATATGTCAAATGCTATAATGTCATTAGGATGTAAAGACCATGGAAAGTGCATCTTTTCTTGTAATTATTATTGACAATAAATCCATCCATAGGCAGTACAGTCTCAAACTCTCAAGCAGCATCATGTAGCTGCAAAGTCCAATGTGTGGCAGACACAACCACAGATGTTGCATGTAAAAAGTTATCCCAATTATTTTCATGAAGTTGTTCTGCTCTCCTACTGCTTGTACCTCTTCCTTGTTCTCTTGGCCTCTTTGTAATAAACCAAGCAGATTGATGAGCCCACATCAGATTGACTGCTGACACTGAAGATGGTGTTGAGTGGTGTTTTCTCAGGTGATAGTGTTGATATTAAACAAATATCCTTAAATTGACAATATGTACAGCCAATTTTTCTCTTTCCATGTGAAAGTTTTGCAGAGACAATGTCATTTAGAATTCTTCCATCAAATATTCTCTGGATATGGTCAGTAGTGATGTTGATGCCTCAAAAACTGAGAAAAACTGTGATCTTTCAAGGACTGATTTACAATAAATAATTTTCCATTTATTCATTGATTTACACAAGTTTTCAAGTTAATTTTAATTCATGATTCCATCACTTATATTTGAAAATGACAGCTGGAATTTTGGGGATAAATCAAGAAAAAAAAAGGTTTGGAGAATTTAACACTCACAGATCATATTGATGGCAAGAGAAGCAGTAAGTTTCCTACTTGACAAGTCTGAACAAATAGATGGCAAAACACAAAAATATTAACAAAATATATTCTTAACCAATGTTAATTATATTATCAAGAATGTCATTATAAAGTTAGGAAATATATTTTTTAACCAATGATGATTGGAAGTAATTCTTAATTTTTAGGCTCAGTTGGCAACCTATTATTTTCTATCAATTTTGATAATTCAGTCTTTGGCAAAAATTCTGTACAATTTGTAACTTTACTAATTACACATTTTTTAAATTGTTCAACTCTGAGTGATATCTATATAATTCTCATAGATATTTTATTCCTTTTCATCTGACTGTTTAACTACACAATATTTTTATTATTAATGTTCACCATATACAAAGCCCAAGAGTCACTCAAGATAGAGGGTTACTGAAGTTAATTGTATGGACAGTAAGAGGAAAGGGTGAAGTTTATGCAGATATATGGGAAAGATAATAGTGACTTGAAGAGTTTATGATTGTAGTGGTTGGGAAAGTGTCCTCTTACGATTCTGTTCCATAAAGTAACATTTGATATCCAAGTAGAAATGACTCCTTACTAAAGGAATACATAGAGAATGAGGATGATTCACCTTATGTATGCAGTGTGGTGGGTCTTAGTTGGGAGAATTAGAGTTGTGGGAACTAAGGAATGTTGTTTGTTTGAACATTTTCTGTGGTGAGGCTTGCAACATTTTGTCTGGTGGTGAAAGACATTGTAAAATGGAAAAGAATTCATAGTTGTGTAGACTATCTCAAACTCTATCAAGACGGTAAAGGTTAAAAAAACTGGATTTTGAACTGAAGGTAGAACATAGCAGGAGAGATCAGATACTTACTGGTGCAGTACAAGGTGCCAATCATTTTACCAGCATATTTAGCAATGGATCATATATGCAAGTTCCACTTGAGGTCTAGGGTGAGCTCAAGTCCCAGTAAGCATCATATGGAAGGGGTCACCTTGAGAGAGCATGTGTTCATTGCAATAGATGAAAACTCAAGGCCTCTCATGGTAATTGTTTGGATGAACTCTTAGCAATGGTACCTAGATTTTATGAATTTAAGTGCATTACTAGAGTGACAACAAGGATTCATTAATTTACAGTTGAATTGGCTAACAGTTTCTTTTCACACACCTCTCGCTTGTTGAACTCCCTTCTGGCTTCATGTTTTCCAGCCAACTTTTATACTCAAAAATTTAAATGCAATGTCAATCATTATCAACAGTTTTCTTGATTACCCTTCTACTGTTCATGCTCTTTAATAATGTTTCACTTATTTTCTTATTCTTTCACATTCAGTAACCCATTGTGTCTAAGTGGCTTTACTACCTTGCATGGGGTGTAATGATTAAAAAAAGACACAAAAAATTACTTTTTAAGAAACAGAAACGGACGCATTAATATTTTGTTGCCATAAACGTAATCTTATCTAGGTAGGTTGTGGTGACAGAATGTTCCAGTTGTAGTTATGACAAAAATAGATACAAAGTAATAGGAGTTTTCTAATAGAATGTATCAATCATAATTTTTCACATTTTCCATGACATTACTAGGACTCCAGACGCTTTGAGTTGCAAGGGCGATAACTCTTCTTCTCTTATTTGTTAAGTCAATATACCAAAGAAAAAAAATGTTTGCTTCATTTTATTCCTGACATGTATTCGGTCCTTTTATAAAGAGACATTGTTTATGTGTCGAGTGAATGACGACAGGATATAAACTATGTTGGATGAAGCTGCCTAGTTTTGAATTTCCGTGTCAAATATCATTTGCAGTAATATGTTTGTTTTTATGAGTTTTGATTTGCTGTAATGATTTGATTCTGTTCTAAGAGATTTATTTAACAATTGACATTACTTTTTATTTAACAGAGGGCGGAAAATGTGACTACAAAATCCAAAGGTGTACTGAAATAGCGAAAGTTGCCTTCTAGAAGCTAAGTAAAGTATTAAAAAAACAGGAAAATTTTTAGAAACAAAGAAAAGTGTACTGAACAATTATATAATATCAATCCTACTATACGGCAGTGAATGCTGGACAATCTCCTCAGTGATGAAGAAGATGGTTCTACATAAGTATGCTGAAAATACCATGGATGACCAAATTTTGTAGAAAATGTAAACAAAAAGGAAACTTATACTTAGAATCAGAAAAAGTTAATTGCAATATCTAGGGCAGAAAATGAGGAAAGAGAACCTGTAAAATTTAATACTAACAAGACATGTTGAAGGCAAAACGGACAGATGAAAGCAGTGAATAACCTACCTAGATTGTGTCAATGGATGGCAGAACAAGGACTTTGGAGACAAACCTTGCTAAGAGCCTCAAGGTACAGAAAGTTGTGGAGAGCCATGATCACCCACATTCTGAAGAGACATGGAAGAAAGAGTATGTAAATGTGATCTCCACAGATTAACATTTGAATATCTTTTCCTATACAGAAGACACATGATCAGTTTGCATAAATGAATTAAAATCACAAGTAAAGAAACTTCTAGAAAATGCTAAGTACAAAATCTGAAAAGACTTATCATCATTGTTCAGACTATGGAATTATTTCTGTTGCTTTTATTGTTATTGTAACAATTTAGTTTCTTCTTAAAAAAGGAGTCCACCTACTTCTTGTACACCACAAGAAAAAAAATGAGCTCCTTTTTTAGAGAAAACAACTTGGTTAATGTACTGCTTCTCTCTGTAGAAAATACATTGCCTCACTTTATGGATTCTTCATCTGAAGAAGGTTGCAAAACAAATCAACCAAAATATTGTGAGTAACAAGAAAAGCAACAAAATGAATGAGTTAAATACTTTGTAGAATATTGATAAATTTGACTACAAATTCTTTCATGTTATTTCATTGCAATACTAATCAAAATTTAATAATAGCCAATAACCAACTGAGAAATTCAAATCCTATTATGTCTAATACTACTAGTTTCTAGAATATGTTAATAAGAATTTCTAAAGATTTATATTTCCACTATCTCCTCAAGAATAAAGAAAGGATTTCAAATTTTAAAATAATGCTCATCGAAATTTATGAGATGATTTTACTTTCACTACATAAATCTTTAACAGAAGAAGTAATTGATGAATTAATTATTAACTTTTTATTAAGTTAATATTAAATTAACTTATTGTATAATTATTATTAAATTATTTTTAATTCATTATTATATTATTAACTTATTAAATTATTATTCATTTATTATTAAATTCTTAACTTATTGCTAACATATTAACTTACCATTAATTTATTATTAAGGTATTAACTTATTAAATTATTATTAAATTCTTTTTAATTTATTATTAATTTATTAAATTATTGTTAATTATTGTTAAATCATTTTTAATTTATTATTAAATTATTATTACTGATATTTAAAATATTAATAATATATTGTTCCTTTCTTTAGAGATTGGGTGTGTTCTCATTAATCTCCATTATTGAATAACTATATGCTTATAATACATTTATAATGTTTTTCTTTTCATTAAATTAAAATGCATCAATGTTCTCTTCATGAAATGACAACTTTCAATGTAACACAATTTTGCATTTATTCTGTACATTTTGGCTGCTAACCTCAAAACATTTATTTGAATTGGAAAATTAAATGCATATCAATAATTTTATATATATTTTCCTGATTTTAAACAGATTTTATCATTTCTAATATTCAAGATTTGAGTGAAGTGAATAAAATGATGTCTTGAGTGAAATTTTTGGAAAAATTGTCTTTTGTTAATTAAGAGCATAACACAATTTTAATGTTGTCAAATGTATTCATATTGAAAAAAGAGAACATCTTACAATTTAGAGTAAAATATATTTCTTATTGTTGATAACTGTAAAATTGTAATTTATTGCATAAAACTGTAAAATTTATATTTATATATATATATATTATTATTATTATTATATATTTTTTTATTGATAGTTCACCCAAAACAAGGCCCACAGGACACTCAATGTAGAAAGTTACTGAGTAAGATTGTAAGGAAGAGGGAAGTATTATGTGGATGAGTAGGACAGATACTAGTTAACCCTGGACTTAAAGAGATCTAGATTGTAATTGTCAGGGAAGCATTCACTTGGGAGTTTGCTACACTAAATAGCAGTTCTGGAGAAGAAACATTCTGAGTGGAAACTGCATTTATTCAAAGGAACACAAAGGGAATGTGGATGGTTTGAACATGGCATGGCGGATCCTAGATGTAAATGTCTGAGCTTATGGCACTAAGGAATGTAACTTGAACGAACATCTGTGATAGTAATAGTGATATAGTTGTGAAAGGCTGGTGATGTTTTGTCTGTGAGATAAGGGTTACAGGTCAGAGAATAATTCATCACCCACAAGGCCGTGTAAGTGATTTTGAACTCTATTGAGATTGGACAGTGAGGATTGTGCAGCACCAGCCCAGATCCTGCAGGCATGGATGTAGGTTGGGTTTTCCGATTCCTTCTAAAATCTGCTTCAACTCTGCACCTTAACTCTGAAATTTTATTCACTATTTATTTCATTTTATTTTTCTTCTCTCCGCCATCAATAAAAGTAGATAGGTTTGCCTATCGTCCGGTTCACACTCCTCCCTAGTCTTTTAAACAGCAGTAGAAGTTTTTCCCTTGTTTCCTGTTTAGAATTGGGTTTCCACTTCCTTCGAAAATCTACTGCAGCTCTATACTCTTAACGCTTGTCCTTTCCTACACTAATATAATTCCACACAGCAACCCTCTACCTTGAGTGGCTCTTGGGCCCTGTATTGAGTGAACATTAGTAAAAAAAAAAAAGCTCTAACAAAGAAAAAAAACTGACACTGAAGTAAAACAGTATTCTTTATTTTTGTATACACATTAATATTATGTGGATCCAGACTACAAAAGGGAAAAAGAAAGGTCATAACTATTGTATAGCTAGTAAGCAAGCTGCTAGACTGATAGTATGAGTGGTAGGTGGACTAGTAGCAGGCTAATAAACAGCTGAATTAGTATCTCAGTATTACAATAAAAAATATTCTTGAAAAATAAATAAGTACAAATGTGGCCTGAAAAGTTTATAGGCCAACTTTGAAGGAGTGATGCTAGAGCTGTGAAATCTTGCATGCATTCATTTCAGCTCTTCTTATTAATAACGGCAGTGTTTTTTTTCCAGGTAAACTGATACCTGTCAGTTCAAAGAAGAGTTTAAAAGTAACGTAGTGAAAAGTAAAGTAGTGATTTCTCTTGAGAATGGATAAAATTTGGCATCATGGTGCAAAAAAGTATTTAGTCCTTAAGCACATTCATGATGACATAGTTGCTACAGTAAGGGATGTCACCCCAGGTTGATAAACAATGCAAAAATGAGTAGCTGAATTTAGAAAGTGAATGAAGAGTCTTGAAGATGACTCAAGGTCTGGACGTCCTGAAACTGCCACCACTGAGGAAAACATTGATCATGTTCACCATATGTTGGTAGGTGACAGATGATTACCATACATATCCGGTGAAAGAGTTGAGAATATTCAGCACAATGAACTTGGCATGACAAAGGTTTCTGCTCTGTGGATGCCACATGATCAAAAGTGCACATCACAGGAAAATCTGACATTGTTTGAAGTAGATCCACTTTGTTTTCTAAAATGTGTTGGGTTCATCACTTTGAGCTAGAGACAATTCATGCAGTGGAAACTCACCTCCTAACCTGCTCCAAAGAAGGCCAAGGTAGTTTTATCTGAAGGAAAGATAATGGGTTTTGTGCTTATTTACTATCTTCAGAAGGGCCACACCATCAATGGAGAGGACCATGTTAACTTTCTGAGGTATTTATGAAAGGTTATTAAGACCAAATGCCCAGGAAAACTGACAAAAGGGGTTTTATTTTATCAAGACAATGCTCCAGCAGACAAGTGCTTGATTTCAATGGCTGCTGTGTTTGACTTTGGCATTGAATTGGTTGATCCCTTCCTTATTTGACTATCATCTGTTCCCAAATATGAAAAAACACTTGGGAACAAGTGTTGCAGTGATGATGACGTCATATCTGCTGTTGATGATGTTTTTGGCCAACAGGATGAATAACCTTTGAACAGTCAGATATCAGTTTACCTGGAAAGAAACAATGCAGTTATTAATAAGAAGAGTTGAAATTAATGCATACAAGATTTCACATCTCTAGCATCACTCCTTCATCATCGGCCTATAAACTTTTCAGCCCACACTCATAAAAAAAGGGAAATAATAACATTTCGTGTCAGGTTTTTGACTTTGTCTTTAACTCATCTTATTTATTAATCTTCACTTATTTCTCTTTTATCTTTTTATAAGTTGGTGCTGAAAAGTTTTCAACCCAACCCACTTCCAAAAATTTAACCAGATGACCAAACATCAGAATTCTTTATTACATGCTTTGCTATTTAGACCGGTACACTCAACTTAGTTGTTATATTTACAACATTTTGAGCTTTGTACCCCTCTGGCCTTCCTCAGATGTCTATTTTCATACTTGTTAACCTTTTGGAATTTTGAACTGAACCCTTTATTCAATCCACAGGAGTGGATTGTTCTCATTGTTCTACTTTCCATGCTTAGGGGAGATATCTTGTATTAGTTAATATTCACCAGTCTGCAGATATTTTTCACTTGTCTGATTCTTTCACTAAACCAGAGAATGTGAAGTTTCAGCAGTACCATGCTTAGAAATTGAACTCTCAACTGTCAGGAAATCAGATATGATTTTAACCAACACATTGATCCAATAAGTACAAGTACTTGATTTGAAATTTTGAGGAGGGTTACTAAATATAAAAACAGACACCTGAAGAAGGGTGGAGTACAATTTCCGAAACATCGTGAATATAACAGCCAAATTGAGCAGTCTACTCCAAATAACAAAGCATATAATAATGATAATTCCTCATTTAAAAAATTCTGACACAAATTATCAGATTTTTTTTAAAATGCTTCTTGGTTTGGCTATGAACTTTCCAGTACCCTCTCATATAATTAACTATAGACAATAACACCATTTTGAATTCCTTTACAAATCTAATCATTTAGCCAGAAGTTTGTTTCATTTGGTTGCTTTTTAATTGCTTCATAATAAAAATTCAGCACAGAAAGCATGTGCCCAGCCCAATAAAAATATCTAGAAAATTTTAGTAACTTTTTTTTTTTGTTTTTTGCTTTTTGCTATTAAATGAGTTCACTCCAAGCAAGGCAGTAATGCCACTAAGCCACAATTGGTTATTGGCTGTGGAAGAATTAGAAAACAGAAACATTACTAATGATCGGGAACAAAGGAAGACTAATCAGGAGGATAGCGATTGACATTGCATTAAAATTTTTGAAGATTTAAGTTAATTGGAAAGTATAAAGCCGGAAGGGAGTTTTGCAAGTGAGAGGTGCAAGTAAAAAAACTGTTAGCATAAAACTTACGGTTACATCTAGCCATTTCGACTGTGAATGGATGAGACCATGTTGTCAATCTAGGTACCTAAATTCAAAAAGTCTAGATAACATAATGAAGAGCTAATCTGAACAATTAACATGAAAGTATTTATAGAAAAGCATAGGCAGGTAACTTTATGGAGGTGGAAAAGTGGGAAAATTGGCAATATTTAATTTTCTTGTCTGCAAAAAAAAATGGTGTTTCAAATGGATGATTATTCTCTTGATATTGTCAATACTGTATAGACTTTTGATTCCCTCAGCAATGTTTATTTACAAGGTTATAAAAATATTTGAACACAGTATAACATCATATTTATTATTTATGTTTTAGAAAATTTAATAAAATATGTAAACCAACTATAATGTCATATTTATTATTTACTATTTTATAATTAACTATGAAAATATTTTTTTTTATTCAATGTAATAAATAAATAGTATTAAATATGTTTGTTGCCAATTCTCAACAACAAAGAAAATGTATAAACCCTATGTTTAGGTTTTATTAAAATTCTAATCATTGCTTTTTAGAACAATGACCATTGCTGAGGGAGTCAAAAGTGTATACAGTAATAGCAACATCAAGGGAGTAACTGTCTTTTTGACATGCCATTTCTTGTAGGTACAAAGTTTAAAAATTACTCCAAAATAAAATAAAAAATGTATTTATATTTCAAGTTTCTTAAGGAAGATATTTTAATGATGAATTTATATGGAGAGATTTAAATTAACTACTGATCTGAAATCATGTTTCCCTCTTAAGAAAGAAAGATCTATATTAATAAATCTTTAGCTATAAAAGTTAATTTGCACTTATCATAAAAAATTTAGCGCCATCTGTTGCAAATAGATTGCAGTTGAGACAATGTATATCAATTTAAAATTAAAACTGTAAAGACCTATTATTACCATTATACACATGAAATTAGGAAATAAATGGAACATGTTTCTTGGATTAAGCTGAGCCATTGGATTAATAGATTATTTATTTATGCTATAAATATTTAATTGATGCTACAATATCATGTTAGTTTTCTTTTTATCATTACACCCCAAACAAAGCAATAATGCCACTAGGACACAGGGGTTTACACAGTGGTGGCACCAGGGTTTTACAGGAGGGCAGGAGTAGGAATGTTATTATTATTATTATTATTATTATTATTATTATTATTATAAATAAATCAAATTTAAAATATAAAATAATAATAATGATGAAAATTATAAATAAAATAAAACAATAACATAAAAGCATTGTATAAAATAAATTAAATAAAAAATAAAAATAATAAAATACTCGAAGAATGTAACAAAAACTCTTCCTGCCAGACATATAGACATCCTGCCAAAAGAAAAAATTCAATCTTTTCACCACAAACCTTGTTACAGGCAACACATGTTCAAATTCTCACTGTGATATGGCATGTAATAAGACAGAGTAAATTCTCCCTTTTATCACATGTACCATAAAACAAGTGTAACCTAAAAAAATACACACACAAATACACACAAAAAATATAAATAAATTGTATGAAATTAACATATAATTTACCATGCTTTTCCTGTTATTTGTGTATGTTCTATTTCCTGTCAAGTATGCTTTTATTCCTGTGAACACAAGGCCAATTTCTGCTGCTATGATGTGAGTGAACCCCCATACAGGCAAGCATTGGGCAGACAGAAAATAATGCTGGGCAAGATATGGTACTAGAGTCTAAAGATTCATTGCCTCACTTTAAGTGATCATAATATGCTTGTGAATGTGGTGTTCAAATTATTGTACCTATGAAATTTGTTATGCCATTTTATTTGCCAAATGAATTAGATAACAGGTAATAGATAATTCACCCCAAATATGGCTTTTTGTAACCTTGAAAATCACCCTAAACAAAATGAAAAATATAATCATAAAGTACATGGCAAAATAAAAATCATGATGATTCAGAATAAAAATAAGTTTTGGCCGGCGCTTCCCAGTCCTCACTTTCCAGTCTCAACAAAGTTCTAAAGCATCTCCAAGTCCTTTTGGGTGATAAATTATTTTCCACCTACCAACCTCTCTCTCTCTCTCACAGGTGAGATATGGCAAGCCTCTCACTGCTCTATTGCTACTTTAAGAGAAAGTGCTCAGCCAAACTACATTCCTCAATTCCACCAGTTCTAACCTTCTCAGCAAGGACCTGCCATGCCATTAATATTGTAGCAAACCCCACCCACATTCCCTCTGTATTGCATCAGTGAGAAGTCAGTTGCACTCAAACTGCTTCTTATCACAAACCACTGCTATGTGAAACCAATTCCCAAGAGGATTTTTCCCTGATCACTACAATCCTATCCTGTTCAAGTCTAGGGTTAACCATTATCTCCCTCTCCTATCCATATAAATTGCCTCTTAACATAACCCTCTACTGTGAGTGGCCCCCAGGTCTTGTACAGGGTGAAGCATTTTTTTTTTTGAAACAATAAATTCTAGGAGCCTGGCCAAAGCTCAGGCAAGGCTGTTATGAACCAATGCAGCACCCAGGCTTTCCCTGACCTGATGCCAACATTGGGATTACAGCGAGTGAAAGAATGAGAAGACTTTAGTGAGGAGAAGTGACAATAAAGAAACAGGATTCAAGAAGAGAGTAGATGGCGATTGACATTGCATATAAATTTTTGAAGATTGTAAGGGGCAGAGAAGCAAGAAATCGGAAAGGAATTCCACAGGCAAGAAGTACAAGAAAAGAAAATATTAAACTAGAACTGATGGTTGCATCTAGCGAGTTGAGGTAAAAATATAATTAATTAATTTTAAGATAGTTAATATAAAGGCATTTATTTTTCAAATTATTCGAGATACTGAACAGTGTTATTTGATTCAATACAGTGGGACCTCAGTTCACAATTTAATTTGTTCCTGAAGGCTGTTCGTAACCTGAAATGTTCGTAAACTGAAACTATTTTTCCAATATGAATTAATGTAGGGAAAAAAAGTCACAGTATAATAAAATTGGAAAAGAAAAGCATGGTACAACACACGATGGTATACAACACAGCGGCGAACTTATTCCGTTCATGTTAACTCAGTTTGGTTATGTTGTTCGATAACAGCGGCATTTTCATCTTGAATTTTCTGTTCAAAAACCAATTTGTTCAACATGTGAGACATTCAACAACTGAGGTTCCTCTGTATTTATCAAAGTTTCCTAAATGCTTTTGTCCTCATTAGACTTATTGATGTACCTACACGGACCCTTCTTCTTCAGGAAGTGGGTGAAACTAAGTCTAAGTAATGGTTGTACCCTTACTAGCCCTTCCAGTCCCTGTTCCCCCATCTATCTACACAACCTCATTAAATAGCTTACTCACCACTCCCTCTGTTGTTCTTGCTTTCAATATGTCATGTGACATATTGAAAGTTTCAAATTCTCCAAGCCTTCTTTCTTTATATGCAATAGAAATTTAAACAATCTATTCCTGATTCTATGTGTCCTTTTTGTTTTTAATTCCATTAAAAATTCCTTATTGTTCACATGTTCAGTCCATAGTATTCTCAGCATTCTTCTGTAGAACCACATCTTAGTTATCTCAAGTTTTCTCTTCATCAGTGAGGAAATTATCCAGTATTCACTAACATACAGAATGAACATTATTACATAGCAATTCAGCAGTCTTTTTCTTGTTTCCAATGAAATTTTCTTAATACTTTGTTTAACTTTGAGAAGGTATCTTTTTCTATTCCACTGTGTCTTCAGATTTCTGTGTCACATCTTCTGTCATCTGTTAAAACACTTCCCAGATAGTTAAATATCTCTACTTGTTTTAATTTGACATCTCCAACTCCTAGTTCACATCTTAGGCTGTCCCTTTTACTAACAAGCATACTTCTTTCATCTTAAAATTGATGGTTTGTCCTTTCTTCCTGCTTTCCTTTATAACAATTTTCGCTGCTGCCTACACCTGGTGGTGTAACAACATTTTAGGGGTCCATTCCTCAAAATCTTAACCACAAAGCTAAGTCTGGGCTGGTTAATGCTGACACTGGTCCAAGCTGAATGTTGGTTTCTGGCTGTTTCAATTCACAACAACTCTGCCCACACTGTATTTGTGATCTCAGAGCAGTGGAAAATCAAAGATCGTAGCCTTGCAGCACTGGTTCAAGCTGTGGTGGATGCTATATTAAGGAAATAAATATCTTCACTGTTGTAACCTAGGGAAGGTTACTGAATAGAATAATGAAACGAAGGTTGGTAATGAACGATAATACTTAGGACAAGAACAACACATGTAAGATTCGTCAGCAGTGCGTAGAAGTAATCAACTGCTAGAAGTGTTTCAAGTGAATTCCACCATGAATCTCCAACTGCAGACCAACATACAATATTTACTACTGTATTTATGTGAATGGGAACATACCCATTTTCATCCGTAGGTATGCTACAACATTCATGATGAAAAATAAAACGAGAGATTTGTGGGGTTAATCTTCAGTTGGTTTATACAGCTTTTGATACAACAAAAATTAACCCTTCCCCATGGTATACTATACTCTAGGCCTACCCATGGTGCAACTGAGAGACAGTACTGGAAGCCTATTGAAAAATGTTTGATTTTCAGAAATTTTGAAAGAATATTATGTTGACTATTTTTGAAAATACTTAGATTAACATTTTGACCCATACCTGAAGATAATAGGATGTGTTGAAAGTTAAATAAATGAAAATATATATTTTTGTTGTGGACACAGATAAGTATTAAACAAAATAAAGAGATAGTTAAGATTTCTGGTAAAAGATATGATTCACAATGTTGAAGCAGAAACATTCACACTATTTACAAGTTTCACCAAACCCTTTATTCATTCTACACCCAGGGATTGAATAAAGAGTCTAGTTCAAATTTTCATTAAAGTTACTGGGCTCAACATGTAGTGTCTGAAGATGGCTGGAGGGCATCAGCCAAAATGTGTATATGACAATCAGTCATCTTATAAATATAGACAGGTAAAACAAAATAATTCTAGGAAAGATTCCAAACTTTTAAAGCTGGTTCTTTGTTTGATCTGGGTGTGTAATGTTTGCAAAAGTTTTTCAAAACTATATTTAAAAAAAATATGAGCATGTCTTCTCTCCATGTTGAAAAAATGAAACTCAGAAAGAAGCATAAAAATGTTACTTAATGATTTACAACACACTTTTTCCTTTATTGTATGGAAAAGGATGAAACAAAAAATAACCATCAGCAAGTATGGTCAGAAGGAACCTTTAGCTTTCCACGGTATATTGAATTGGTATATTTTCTATACTTTTCATAATAAAAATAGGTTTCATATTCACTGGGTTGATTATTATTTCTTGTAATATATCCTGCTATGTATACACAAGCCCTTTTTATTTCATCAGTAAGAGATGGTTCTAAAATTTCCAGGTTGTTAAATATTTCTGAACCTTCCTCACAAAGTTTATAATCACAAGATGTACATTGGTGACCTGGTTTAACATCAAAAGTATCAATATTTACATTCTGATTTAAAAGTAAAGATGTCTGCTTAATATGCAGCTTTTCAATACACTGTTGGACATTTATAAAATAGTTGCCACCCGATCCTTGATGAAGTTTACTAAATTCTTTTTCTAATAGATCAGTTGTAAATTTCCCGAGTAGCACATACTTTTGGCTTGTAGCTAAAAGGTGTCAACATAGACAAACAATTCTATTGCATGTATGGTGTATGGCAGTAGCGATGTGTTTGGATAATTGTTTTATACGATTACCTTGACATCTAGCTATATTAAGAGCCATTTGACCAAACTCAATGATAAAATCAACTTGTCTGTCATTTGAAGATCTGATTTCAGCTTCTATAGGGTCATTGCATAGTTTATCAATTTGAAGGGTCTTAACATTTAAAATTTTCCACCATGTCAAAACTTTGTTTATGGAGATGACAGTATCATTCTTATCTGCACTTATTTCAGACTGAGTGAGAAGTGCATTATATGTTTTTTTTCTGAAAATCCTCTGAGGCAAGAAGAAACTCGTTGTCTTTCTATGTGCATTGGAGCAATGGAAATTTCATTTAAATCTGAAAGTTTCACTAGCGTTTCAGATTCAAAAAAATATAACTGTTTAAGATATGCCTATTTTGTAACTTGTCTTTCTCCATTATCATCAAAAATCAGTTCTCTTGTCTTTTCTCTGAGCCACAAATTGCAAATATTTTTCAACAGATGAACATAATCAAAAAGCAAATGTTTATCTTCAGTTAACCAAGATTTTTCAGGGAGTGTGGGATATAATTTTAAAAAAAAGATTGCTTTATTTGGTTGTCATCACTTATAATAGCCTTTACATCAGCTGATACAGAGGTGATGGCCTGAACTGTTAAGTCAGTTTGTTCAAATAAAAAGGCTGATGTTAATTTTGAAATTGGAATCAATCTTGTAAGAAATTTTGGAACCCCATTAACACATATCAACATTATACCAAGTACTTTTTGAGCAAGAAGAGATGGATTGTCATATGACTTACCAAATAGTTGTTTGCCATGATATTGTAACATTTTCTTGATATAGACTTCATCATGAAGAATTATGCACCCTTTTTGACTGGCATTAAGAGCATTAAATACAGATAGCAAAAAAGATTTTTCATTAAGTTTTGAAACTTTTGATATCATCCTTCTTAATGTAGCTAATGAACATAATTGAAAATCCTGTTATACAATGACTGTGATGTTGCATAGTACTCAAAGCACATATTACTATATCTGAGCTGTATTTCACCCAACCATTTTAGGGGCCATTACCGAAAAGTGCTGACTCAAGATATCCTTCCTGTGATCAGAAGCCATATAATTTAAATATTGGATAATTTCTTCCAACGTTGACCAAGTATCAACTGTATTTATACAGTTTTGGGACAGGCTGCTAATATAACACTTAATTCCATAATGAAAGGTTTTAAACTGCAAATTTTTATAAATTCTCAATATAAAGAGAGGAATAATTTTTGACAACTGAACAGTTAAAATATTTTCAACCAAAAAAGCTACAACTGGATACACAAAATCTTTTCTGGTGTTGGTGAGACTCTCTTTCAAATTTGTATAATTAATCTTATCTAATTCTAAAAAAGCATTCATTTCATCAATTTGATTTTGAGTAGTAATGGAGAGTTTTTGTTTTTTTTACATCCCTTTGAACAGCAGAGGATGTTGGCATTTGACTCTTTGGCCCACCCATGGTGGATTTTTGGGGTGCATTTTTCCACAAACTACTATGGTATCTAAATTTGAAGGCCAATGTAGTTGACAAATAACTGTATTGTTTGTAACATTCAGATTGGCATTTGGAACTGATTTTCTCCATTGTTTCCCTTTCATCTTTGTCTTTTGGAAAATGATAAACTGATATATTATTCATCTCATACACATAGTTTTGTTTTGCTGGCTTTTGTAATTTGTTTTTCAAAGCAATGACACAACAATTATGGGGTATTGCTGGAAACTAAGTAATATCTGAAATGATTAAGCTTCTTAAGCACAATTATTTCTTTTACTGCTTCAATTTAGGGGTACTTTTCAAGCCAATTTATGCTCTTAATCCCAACTTTTACCTCCCACCCTATAACATTAAGTTAAAAGCAGAAATTTTAAAGGGTTGCCTTAACCTAAGAATCCACTTTTTAAATAGATTTTTTAAATTTTTTTCTTATTTCGATATATTGGTTTTGAGGAATATTGCTAACAAAGGTTTTTAAAATTTTACATAATCTTTTAATTAATTATCAAGTTAATTAAGTATCTAAATTTCAGGCACTTGTCAACATAAGACCAGCTTTTGCCTGGCTCTCTCCCAGAGTGCTGCTCCTCCAGGCAACACCTCCACCTTGATTTAAAGGTAGGGGATGGGGGTTTTGCTCAGTGCCTGAGGGGAGAGAGCTTTGGCTATTTTTGAGACAATGCCTTCTTGTGTCAAAATTTAGTTTCATGCTCAACTTAAGTAAAAATAAATAAATATTTTTTGAAGAACCTGAAAAAAATGACTGAGCAGCATGGTTTCATTCACTGCATTTTTAGAATATCAAATTATTAAATTTTATTATATGAGATTAAATTTACGTAAAAACATTTTTAAATGGCTTTTTCAATAATTTTTTAATAAGAATATGACATTTGGTTCTATTTTATGCTTTAAATGGAAAATTAAAAAAATTAAATTAAATTTGTAAATTGTTTGTTTCAGAGAAACACAAGTAATAAAAAAATTCTATGAATGTACTTGTTCTTTATGAATATCAACAATATTAGAGAAAAATGTGGTAAAAAAGAACGATACATTTTTTAACTTTTAGAAACAAATATACAGGATGTAAAAAAGTGAATTCGTTTTTGAAGAAGTGTAACTGCATTTTTTCAAGAACATTGAACAAACTTTTAACAGAAAAATATTGAATAATAAATGTAAGTTTTTAACAGAAAAATGTTGAGTCAATGACTAAGCTAACTTTTTTTACTGTACTTCTTAAAAACTCAAAAACTTGAAAAACCTGGAAAAAAAATGAATGAGCAACTCAACTCAGCAGGATTAATTTTATTCACACTCACATTTTTTTTAAAAATAAATACTGAATTAAATATTTAGAATTTAATTATAATTATTATATATCATTAAATTTATGTAAAACCATTCTTAAATGTTTTGTCATTCATTTTTGTAATAAAAAATATTATTTGCTTCAATTTTACATTTGAATGGTAGATTTTTTTAAACTGGAAACTAAAACTAAATTAATTTATGTTTAAAAAAACACAAATTACTCATAAAAAATAATATAGAAACTCAAAATAAATCTTATACTTACTTCTATTAAATAAGGTAAATGATATTCCAAATGTAAAGAAAAATTTCTTTGAATTACTTAAGCCAACAATACTAGCAGAATAGCTAGCTCAAACTCAAACTGAAACTAAAATGCCCACTGCTGTCACTTTTTGCCAATGACATGTGTTTTTCTAATTTCTCAAGAAAGGGATAAAGCCATTTCCCAATTTGCTTTACCTGCATGCCAGATTTTTGATAGATAACAAAAAGTAAACTATTGGCACATCATTTCAATTCATACGGGCGAGGCAACCCAGATAGCGCTTACTTCACTTCCACATTACCAGGAAAAGTGCCTTCCATTCTCTCTTTCTATCTCCAGGTTATATTTCATTTTTGGGATTAACCTTTTTCTGCTTAGAATTAATGTTTAACCACCTTGCAACCTCAGTGTTACACCTTTACTACCTTATGCAGGAGTTCCTACAGTTTTCTTTCTGTGTCTATCATCAACATAAACCTCACCTTTTAAAACTAAAAGTAAGCAAACAAGGAATTATTATCACAAAAATTGTAATTAATACTCCAAAAGACAAGAATTTTCAATTAATTAAAAAATAAATCACATTTATACTTTTCTTCTTCTATGTGCTGTGTGTCCAGACATTGACAATCATGGCTCTCCACAATTTACTTTCCTTTGTAGCACTTAATAAATTTTGTCTTTTTGTTATTTCTCCTGAACTTTGCTCTGCCATCTATTGACTTAAGCTCACTGTATAGGTTATGTGTTGTTTGCCTCTGTCCCTCATTCCTTCAATCTGTCCTGTGAGTATCAAATTTTCCAAGCCCTCTTTCCTCATTATATGCTCTACAAATTTCAACTGTCCCTTCTGATGTTAAGTATAAGTGTCCTTTTTGTTCCCATTTTCTCTAAAACTCTAAAATTTTCTCTAAAATGGTATTCTCAGGTTAATTTTAATAAAAATTTATTTTAAATAAAAAATACGAAAAGAATATAATTTACTTAAGTTTTATTTAATTCAACAGACAACTGTTAACCATTGTATTAAGATGTTTCATTAGCAGATAAAGTCTTTTTTTTATGAGAAGTGCTGAAAAGTTCTTAACCCAGTCCAATTTTGAAAATCTAACCAAATGATCAAACATCAGAATTTTCTATTAAATGCTTTTTTTGTTGTTATATTTAAAACATTTCAATCATTGTACCCCTCTGGCCTTCTTCAGATGTCTGTCTTCATTCTTGGTAACTTTCTTGGAATTTTCAAATGATTAAATGTAGGAATTATGAGTGGAAAGATTGTTATACCCAGTAGCATGCAGAAAAGGGTGCAGAGGGTGCAACAGTTGCAGACATCCATATCGGGAGGACATCCAATCAAAGAGTGAAATAAAATTTAGTTTATATTTAAATTGAATAAAGTGTTTATTTCATGTTTCATCTGTTTTTACATCTTTAAAATATCTTCTTTTCTCACATTTCTTAGTACTAGGCTCTTCAAGCCACCCTAGTCTTAGGACATGGCCCAAGGTATCACTAAACATCACCATACCTTTGTATGTCACTGGTTATACCAATATTCCAACTAGGAAAAACTTGCTTATACAGAAAATCATCAATCAAAATACAGACTTTTTACTTCAGGCTGAACCCTAATCTCTGGCATCATTGGAAAAGATGTAACTAATCCAGCCATTATACTTAAGAATTTTATTCAGAATTCACTCCTGAATAAGACTACACAAAAAAGCTAACAAAATTACAATTTGCCCACAAGTGGGCCGAAACTGAAACTCTCTGCCAATTCTGTGACTCTGTTTATATAAGCCTGAAAATGGAACTTCCTAATGTCTGGCCAAGTGGCATTTGATCCTGAAATTTTTTATCTATTTATTTTTTCCATTTCCTTTTGGTTATTGGGTGGCAGCTTTGTAGACCTTATTTTATAGACTTTACTGCTGGTCATAAAAACACTAGACACTTCAAACTCAGATAAAATCATTCAAAGATCAATTGATTTTGTGCATGTTCTAATAAGCTGCGCTGATATCTATATATAAAATTCAGTGGTTGCCATTAGTCTGTCCATCACACCCTCTAAAATAGCCATACATTGACCAATGACAATCAAATTTTGTGGAGAAGTGCAAACAGGTAAAGTGATACAAAGTACATTTGGTTTTACTAGGGTGTGTAGCTTAGTACAATAAATTTTCATTCATTTTATATGAAAAAATTAAAAGTTTTCTTATTTAACATGCAAAATACTCCCACTATTTAATAAAAATGCAACATTGTTTTTTTGCATATCTTTTCTTTAAGTTTTTATATACAAGAATCCAGTTTCCAGTTCACCCTGCATTTGCGAGAACTATAATCAAATCACAAGGCCAAACACTTCAAAAAAGATGAAATTTGGCTCCAGAAAGAAGTATTCACACCTGGCCAGTTGTATGTTGCATGCTCAAGAGTAAGAAATCCTAAGAATTTATTATTTGCTGTTAAAAAGGAAACAGGGAAAAAATAAATTTTCTTAAAAAATATTGTTAACCATGAAGTCCTCTAAAATTAAATTAAAGAAATTATTAAACTGCAAAGTATGGTTTGTGTCAAAGTATTTTTCTAAACAAATCAGCTTATACAATTTTGATTGGTTTGTGAAATTGAACAAAACATAGTTTGTAAATCTTGACAAAAATGTTAATGATAATTTCAACAAATACTAAATACTGTGAAGATTTCATCATGCGACAACATGTTGCAAAAAATTTTCTAGTAAATTATATTTCTTGTTGCCCAGATGGTTAGAAAATAAAAAAAAAATGATATTTTTATATTGTTTATCTTAAAAGGTTATATTTTACCCGATGAAATGACACTGGAGATATCTAAATTGAAGCCATTGCAGTAAAGAAAGGGTTAAGAGATAAAATGGTTTTATTAGGACTAATGACATCTAAACTTGGGAATAGTAATGCATTATCAGCCACACTTTTGATCCTTGGTGAACCCAGTTGAAAAAGGAAGTAACAACATAATTATGGATTTGGTATGTTTAGATATAGTGATTAGTTTGTTACAAATGACAATGTACCAACCATGACTATTAAACAGCTTTACTATTGGAAGCATTAAACTGTACATTGTTGTTTCTTTGCTGAGAGTGACTAAGTAAGGTCAAAGCCTTTTCAGAAATGTACTCAAATAAGTGATCCAAGCAAGACAAGCATGTTATTGTTAGAATTGTTGTAATGATTACTTTTAAATCAGTATTTGGAAAATTTAGATATGTTTTCACCTCAGAGCCTGTAAAACATTCACTGAATGTTTGATGAAGATCCCTTTTTAACCCATTTAAGCATGATATCCAAATAGTTAGGCATGATTTTAATATATTAGACTATAATATTTTTATGCCATAAGAGAGAGTTTTTAAGCTGATTAAGACCTTGCCTAACTACTTTTAGACGCCATACATAAATGGGTTAAAACAGCATCAGAAGCAGAAAACTAAATAAGGACATTCTTACTCGATCATCATACATTATAGAGCCATTTTCACATTTTTCAGTAATTGAATAAACCACTGTATTAGAGAGGGTGTGCATGTAGTGTAAGGAATACTGGTGTAGAAAGTGGAATTTGGAATTGATAGACTATGCTGAGGATACCATGTACTGAACATATAAGCAACAACAAGGTTTTAGAGAAAATGGAAACGAAAAGAAAATGGAAACGAAAAGAAAATGGAAACAAAAAGAAAATGGAAACAAAAAGAAATTTCTAGGGCACATAATGAGGAAGGAGGGCTTGGAAAATCTGATACTCACAGGACAGATAGAGGGCAAGATGGACAGAGGAAAGCTGTAGACAACATACTTGACAGGCTTGAGTAAATGAATGGTAGAACAGGGTCTGAGAGAAATAGCAAAAAGAAGCTATGTGGAGGGCCATAATCTCCTGTCCTGTAAAGAAGAAGAAGAAGAAAGCTGATTTCAACTTCCAGGCTAGTCTGTTGCATTCACTTTCACACAAATTCCCTTGGGAAAGGTCTGAATCGATTTCTTCTAAGCTATGGATTAATTATCAGGATAGACTGGGCTCTCAAGCCTTGGGTGTTAACTAGAAAGAAAACCCTGGATTCCCAACTGTAGAGATGGTAATGGGAAACCACTTAACTATATTTTCCTAAGAGTAAAGTGCAATAAAGCAAAAGAATCTGTGTAGAACCACAATCAACTTCACCCAGAAAGAACATAGTATTCAAAAAAAAGTACCAAAAAACAGCATCAGAACAATGTTGTATAATATTCTAAATAAACAAGAGAAACATGATGTAGAACAATATAAGACAATATTAAAATATTGTTTTCATACTATTGTAGAAATAGAAGAAAGAAAGACCTTGAAATACTGCCAGTCACAATGAATGGATATCCCACTCAAGGAGGCACCATGCCTTAAGAGAATACTGGACCTCAAACTTACACCCGACCACAAGTGGAACTCATATATACGATCCATTACTAAAGATGCAGGTAAAATGATCAGCTCCCTGTAACTGACTCCTCATGCTATCCTCTATCTTTATAAGAGTCAGATTAGGCCAAAAATGGAGAAGTGTTGCCATATTTGGGCAGGAGCTGCCAGTCCTCACTTTTCAGTTTTGATAGAGTTCAAAAGCATCTCCAAATCCTTGTTTGGAGAAAAATTATTTTCTACCCTCCAACCTCTCTATGACAGGTGGAATGTGGTGAGTCTCTCACTGCTCTATCACTACTTCCATGCTCGGATGAACTATATTCCTTGGTTCTGCCAGGTCTATCCTTCACGGCTAGGACCCACCATGCCACTTACATAGTAGCAAACCAACCACATTCTCTCTGTATTCCAGCAGTGAAAAGTAAATTCCACTCAAAAAACTTCTTCCTGTGAAGCACTGCTTTGTGGAAGAGACTCCCAAGAAATTGTTTCCCTGATCACTACAATCTTAACCATTTCAAGTCTAGAGTTAACTGTCATCTTCCCCTCCTATCTATATAAACTACTCCTTAATGTAACCCTCTACCTCAAGTGGCACCTGGGCCTTGTATAGGGAGAAGCTTACTGTAAAAAGAACATATATATATATATATATATATATATATATATAAAACTGAAAAGGTTAATGGTCAGATTTGGATTAGAAACAGTAGTATTAAAAAGTGCTCAATACACATGTGAAAAGTAAAAATAAAAATTTAACATGTAGAGCTTTTAAATTTAAAAATTAGGAGGTCAGTCAATTATTAATGAACGTTTTATTATTTTTAAAAATAAATAAACTCACAACATTGGATATGATAGGAAAGGTGGAGGAGGATGCAAAGAAGAAGGATACGAAGAAGGAGGAGGAAGAAGAAAGAAAAGGAATTGTAAATGTATTGGTGGAGGCGGGGGTAATTGAAATGTTCATATTTTTTATCCAGCCTCATATGAAATTAAGAGGAATTTTTTTTGCATGGATGCAACAGCTCATAATCTCAGACTTTGATTTAAAAGGGTTTTTTAGATCTGTGAATGTCATTATTGTTAACTTTTCTTGTTGATAGAGGTTGCAGATGTTACTATGGTCATTATAAGATTGAAACCAAGGTAGTGGAATTGACTGATCTCCTAATTCATGTGTTTATATATATATATATATATATATATATATATATATATATATATATATATAAATATAAGAAAAATGTAGACCAGTAGACAAGGTCCCACTGTTTTACTGCTAGATATAACCATAAGTTCTGTTCTAACAGTTTCTTTTTTCATGCTTCTCACCTGTGGAACTCTTTTCTAGTTTCTTGCTTCACTGCCATATACAATCCCCCCCAAATTTAAATGCAACATCAATTGCTATCTTTTATATTCCATATTCTCTTTCACTCCCAGTAACTCTTTGCATCTTAGTAGTATTATCACCTTGTATGGTAGTAGCATTACTGCCTTGCTTGGGGTGAAATGAAGAAAAAAAAAAAACTAGAAAACCCAGTTTGGCTTTCATTCTAGTAAAGTGTGCCATGATAGCATATATACCATGAAACAACTCCAGGGAATCACATACTTATCAAATAGAAAGTTGTATACATGCTATGTTGGTCCCATAGTAAAATATGGCTACATCAATAGAGATTTCATTTTTGCATCCTGAGAAATTATGTCGATCCACAGTGTTCTAGATACCGAATCATTTTAAACCTTATCAGGAGTATGTCAAGGAGGAAATGAGAATAGAAGGAAATGAGAGCCCCAATCTGTTTAATCTCTCCCTAGACTATGCATTGCACATGCACAAGCACAGATATAAAGAGATGGGCACTGATTCATTTGGGCCAAATACCAAGTTATGCTAATAGAAAAATGGCTTCCAGGTTTCCCTCCAGATGTTAATGTACTGATGATGAGGGGTGCTATACTGATGACATAAGTATTCCTAGTTGCCATTTTCTGTCTTCCTGAATCCTGTTCTTTTATTGTCCTTTCTACTCACTAATGTCTTTTTATTCTCTTTCACTTTCAATAATCTCTGTAGGAGAATTATAACTTTGAGAAAATAATTATAAACCCCCTTACATTTATATATACAAAAATATTTGTAAAAATGAGAAACAGCAAGATATGGAAATAACAAAACAGGTATTATTTATTATCTGTTCGTATTGTGATGTTGAAGACACAAGAGACAGTAATACTGAGTAAGATTGTGATAAAATGTAGATCAAATATGGATTGGAATTTGATAGAATGATAAGATAAAGAATAAACAAAGTATATACAGTCTTTCTCGTATGCTTTTTTTATAGATGTCTCTAATGAGTGTTCAGATAATTTATTTAGTGCCTCAGGTTTTCTTACTTCAAATTTTTGTTGAGTGCTAAAAACATAAATATTACTATTATAGCCTAAAAATGAAAAGGAGACAAAATTTTTGTTGATGTACATGTTGATGACCTGTCCGTATGAATTGCTTGTTTGATAGTGAGAATGTCATGTGTTTGTGTGTGTAGAGGAGAATAGTGAGGTTGATTCTCTTTGGTTTAGAATGAGTGAATTAATGATAATTATAACTGTTATAATTATTTTATTATAATTATTTTTTGACACTATAATTATTTTTTATTTATTTATTTTTAATGGACATGACACCCCTTGTATCTTAGTGGCTTGCTTGGGGTGAAATAATTAAAGGGGTAAAGAAAAGAAAAAAGATTATATAGTCAATAGCAAAAGGAGTCAGACAGAATTCATAACAGTGTTTTAGTCTCAACAGAAGTGTTAAAAATCTGTTTGGTATTTTAGGTTATCAATAAATATAAAATTCATTCAATTCAGTCTTATGAATTCTCTTCTGAGAACAGGAAATCTTTATAGTAAAAACACTTTTGCCCAAAGCAATCTTTTGTGAACAATGAAAGCCTCATTAGAATGACAATAAAGACATATTTGATAGCTATAAAATATAATGAAGCACAACTACTGGACAGTTTCCATGATGAAAAACAACATTAGTAAAGTTCTCAGCCAAACCCACTTAACATTAGTAAAGTTCTCAACATTTTAACGTTTGACCAAAGATTAGAATTTTTAAAAATATCCTTTCTTGATCTTCTGTCACTTTAAATCCCTTCTTCAGCTGTAAGGAAATTGTTAACTGCCAAGTAGAAGATTAGATATTACATAGCAGTTAAGTACTCTTTACTTTCTTTCTAATAATATTTTCCAACATCTTAATACTCTGCTTAATTTTCAGAAGTTATATTTCAGTACTCTTATGTGCTTTCATGTGACATAGTTTCTGTTATCTGTTACAAATGTCTGTATCTGCTTGATTCTGACATCTCCAATATCTAACTAACATGATTTACTGACAACTATACATTCTTCCTTCTTACAGTTAATAGTTAGTCCTTTCTTCTTACTTTCTTTTATTACCTCATTTAAGAAGTTTTGTCAGTTTTTTTCTGTGTCTGCCATAGTTCAGCTGAAAGGCATATTCTTGAAGTTTTAAATTGTGAACAAGTATGTCACACTTCAATGAATTAGGGTCACAAGCAAATGCACAATAATCTATTCCTTTTATCTATAGTGAATAAGAAGTGAAAAGGGTTGAGTCTATTTGAGTGTAACAGTTGTCGAGTTATTTGGTTAGAAAATTTATGTACTGACTATCTGCAGAATTGTGTCCAAGCTAGATAAAGCTAAGTAAATAATTAAGTAGAAGAAAAAAGTAAGGATGTAGAGGGAAATAGAGAGAAGTAAAAAGGAAAGAAAAAAGCAAGAAAAAGAGAAAAGAAAGAAAGAATAGAAAAAAGGGAAAAGTGAAAGAAAAAAGAAAGCAGAAAGAAAGAAAATAGAAGTAAAAAAGGAAAGAAAATGTAAGAAAAAGGGAAAAAAAGAGGGAAAGAAAAAAGAAAGAAGAAAAAGGAAACAAAATAAAAAAGAAAACAAAAATAAAGAAGTAAAAGAAAATAGATAAATAAAAAGGTAAAGATAAAAGTAAGAAAAAAGAAGGAAGAAAAGAAAGAAAAAAGAACAGAAAGAAAAGAAAGAAATAAAAAAGAAAGAAAGGAAATAGAAGTAAAAAAAAAGGAAAGAAAAGCAAAAAAAAGGAAAAAGTGAGAGAAAAAAGAAAACACAAAGAAAAAAGAAATGAAAAAAAAAAAAAGAAAGAAAAAGGAAAGAAAAAGAAAGAAGTAAAAAATAGATAAAAGAAGTAAAAAGAGGGAAAAGAAAGAACAAAGGACAGAAAGAAAGAAAATAAAGAAATAAAAAAGGAAGAAAGGAAATAGAAGTAAAAAAAAGGCAAGAAAAAGTGAGAGAAAAAAGAAATGAAAGAAAAAAGAAAAAGTAAAGAAAAGGAAAGAAAAAAAGAAGTAAATGAAAATAGATAAAAGAAGTAAAAAAGTAAAGAAAAAGTAAAAAAAAAGAAAAGAAAGAAAAAGAATAGAAAGAAACTGAAAATTAAAATATAAACAGCTGTTCCATTTGCATTATAAGAAAGAGTAAAAATCAATTTGTTATATTTTCCTACACATAATTCGGTTGTGTCTGAGTGAAACGAAATTTTACATAAATCTTTTTGCTTAAATATCTTGAGTCTCACTATTGGGAAAGTGTAAAACTTAAAGCTCTGTTCATGCATAAAATAAAAAATGATGGATATCTCTACTGGACAAGACAGTCTAGCAGTATCTGTAAATGAAATGTAGGATACAAATGTTGAAAGAAAGAAATCCTAAATTTCACTGAACAATTATTTTTAGACATATTATATACAGAAAATGTGTTTCATGTAGCAGTTATTATAGTCATTGCAAATGGACAGAAAACAGAACACTACAACTACATCCATTCGCTTAGATTAAGTGACTTTTATAAAGTTTTCTTCATGACTCACTTATATTCAATATTTGCATGAATTATCTTTAACTTATAAACTTTGTAATAATTATAATAATACATGGATAAATAAAAATATACAAAATTATTATACTTGTATAAATCTATAACATTTATGCATAAATTATTATACACTTTAACTTTGATTTAATAAATGTAGCCCTGATAGGAAAAATACAATTTATTATATAGAAAATACTTAGAAGGAATCCTGATAAATACCTTCCCATCAATAAACACATGCCAACTACATTCCATTTTACCCTCAACTTTTATAAAAACCCACACTTAAAAAATCTAAGATTAATTTACACCTATAACTATGACCGGTGTAGCCTAAATTTTCTCCCTCTCACATAAATCTTCCACCAATTAACATCATGAATTTTAACAGAAAAATTAAAAAGAAAAAAGCCCACTAGACGCACGCTCATGTGCACACATTATTAACCGAATTCGGGAAAGAATTATGATACACATAACACACATGAACTGTGCTGGGCGGGTCACGCGTCCAGAATGCGTCCCATTCAACTCCCGCATATCATCCTGTTAGTTTGGAGAACTAACCAGCGGCAAAAGGCTACGCAGTGGCCCAAAACAATGCTTCAAGGATCAGTTGAACTCATCCCTGACACAGGCCAACATCGACTCTGAGACCTGGGAAACCATTGCTGCAAATTGGCCTTCCTTGCGTAGGACATTCAAAGGAGGGAGGGACGAGAATTTCCAGTTCAACCAGCGACATGAAGAAGATCTGCGACGTGCTGTCAGGAGGAGCCGACTCGACGAGCCGCGTTCACCACCCACGTTTATCTGTGGCTCTTGCTCACAACTCTTTCAACTTCTTATTGGTCTTCCTGTAGCCAAACGACATGTCTATTTTTGACAATGGAAATAAACGCGACATGCAGATTTTAACTTCCACTTGACTCCAGATTTAATCTTTTTCTTTTCAACTTACAAAATCGATTGTTTTGTTGGGTTACTTTGTGTCCATTCATTCCTTTTTATTAATCGGAAATTATTTGAACGACATTTTGTTTCGCTAGTGTTTTAAATTTATGTTTAAACAGTGGTGGTTAGGCAACAGATCTCGCATCTTCAAATGAGAACATTTTTCATACTATAACATTTCCTTATCCAAACTCAGCCGACTTTTTGACACGCTTTTACAACGTCGAACTGTGTCTGCTGTCAGATCAAACACAATTATATTTATTTTCATCTTTCCAAACATGTCATTCTGCATAATCTAGTTTAACATTCTTTTTACTTGTGATAATTTTAACAGCTTGCGACACTATTTAGCTATGGTAATTGGCTAACTAATTAACCATAAAAATTAAACAAGGAAATGCTGGAAACGGAGAGATGATAGCCCGAAAGACATTTATATATTGATATTAAAAAGATTTTATTTTATTTCCGAAAAAAAAGTTACTTTTCACAAAAGACAGTGGACCCGTAGAAAAAGCCATATGTGAGATTTTGTCAAATTGATTAATATTGTTGTAAAGAAGTGCCTTGCCGAGGGAAACATTAGAATTCAGAAAAAAGGCAAAGCATTAAGATATCGGGCAGACCACATGGTGGTCATAAAAATTTCAGCCTGAGATGATTGCCGATACGGGGTAAAGAGAATCAATGTTAATTATCTTCCCAAGATATCATTTATTTTTCTTTCTTGAGTGCTGGCAAGGCAAAAGCCATATGGTATTTGTGAAAATTTTAAGCATGAGAAAGATAGCGTGGAAGAATCGAGATTTGGAAGATACGGAATTTAATTTCTCAAGAAAAAAAGGAATTTTGTAAACAAAAATTCTGGGTTATAATTTCAAGGAGGCCAGCTGAGCCACGTCCGCACGGCCGGGATGCCATTCGTCGAGTGGTAGCAATGGTGATAGGCGGAGATAAATGGATGAGAAGGACGGAGAAGTTATTAACGCCTACTGAAGGGATTGGTACGATATATCAATGTGAGAGAGGAAGAGTTTAGGAGGATAGCTCTCCTCCGACCTCCGCTCACGGACGAAGAAGACCTCCCCAAAATGGAAAGTGATTCATTTTCGAAAAATGGGAAGTAATCAATTTTCCTGGCCTGACAACAAAAAAAATTTCTCGTTGGAAATCGAGATTTACCGAGAACACCAGACCGCGTCTAACCCCGCACCGGTTTTGGGTCGGTACCCATATAAACGAACGTCCTCGGGCCATTCGACAGTTAGTTAGTTCGGGTAGCGGGAACCAGAGTGTTGCCTCGCAGAAGCTGACCGAGAGATTCCACAACATCCAACTTCGCCTATCCTACCAATAGCAAGTGATACTGACGAACGAAGCCAGGCCATCACCTAAGAACTGAACCAGTTGACTTAAGATACCAAAACTTGCTTAAGAAAAATAGAAGTGTCACAATCCGTAGAAAACGGACTGGAAGGAAAACACATTCCTGTATATAACAGACGGATAAAGTTAATTTGTTATTTCTTAACATACTTGAACCTCTTGGTTTGTTTGTTTTTATTTGCTTCATTTTTCTTTACACTTGTGCGATATCACCTTCAGTCTGGACTCAACTTACACTACGACCCGACGCCTGATTGGTCTCGTCTACCTAAGATCAAAATCACAACGTGGGTAGGTTAGACTTGAGATCGAAGCAGTTACTTCGGTAACCAGACGTTAGAAGTGAGCTGAGAACGACGGAGCTGGTATCGAACCGGGTACGACCACCGATCGACCGGGACACAGGCTGGTGGCAAAGACTAAGAGTCAACCCCAAAACCGAACCGGCCCTGAACCAGTCCGTTGCAGGGTTCATCCGGCCCGCGGGTTAACTTTGAAAAGTGTAAGAATTAAATTATATATTTACTTACTTTTAAAAAAATTAATTCATTAGCTAACAATGTGTTTTCTTTTATATGTCAACATTTCGATCTGTTTATTCCAAATTATCTTTGTCAAAAAAGGAGAAAAGTGGATACAGAGTGTAGTTCTTTTCTTATTTATTCGTGGAGGTGAATGGGAAACCTATGTGCTTGGTGTATTCACGGCAGGTTTCTGTGCTCAAAGAATATAACATTCGATGCCACTATGAAACTCATCATGCTGACATACACAATTGCTTCCAAGGACAAATGAGAAGAGAGAGGGTAAATAAATTGTTAGCGGATCTGAAGAAACAAGTCTGCTTTAACCTGTGGGTGAATAAGTTGTTTTTCTTATGCACATCGGCGGTCCCCATTTTGTGGGTGGATACACACTCACATCATAGGAGCAGAGATTAGCCTGGTGTTCACGAAGATAAAAGCATACTTGACAGGAAATAAAATGTACGCAAATAACTGAAAAATCATGGTAAATTGTATGTTACTTATTTATATATTTGTGTGTATTGGTGTGCATTTTTTTAGGTTATAATTGTTTTATGATACATGTGATAAAAGGGAGAATTTACACCGTGTAAAGCCATATCACAGAGAGAAGTTGGACACCTGTTGCCCGTACAAAGGTTCGCGGTGAAGAGATTGAATTTAACGTCTTTTGGCGGGATGACCGTATTTCAGGCAGGAACAGTTTTGGGGAGTATTTTATTATCTTTGTTTTTTATTTACAGATCGCAACATCTATCACAGTGATGAAATTTAAATTTTTATTATTGCATTATTCCAAAATTTTAACACATCATCAGATAGCTATTTAATATCAACAACTGAGCACAAATAGTTATTAATTAGAAAAAAATGTAATTAATGTATAATATTATCCATAAATACATGTACAAGAATGTTATTTTTGATAAAAGTTAAACAATAACTATAAATACATAAAAAATGCGTATATTGTCGAGAAATTCCTTTTTCCACAATATAGCCATTTGTGCTATGTTATAATGCTTATTACCTAAATAATAATAATACCGAATAATTTTTAAACATTAAAGTATATTTAGTCACATCTCCCTAATAGCTGTCGCGATCTGTTAATTTATTTCATACAACATTTTTATGTTATTGTTTTATTTTATTTATAATTTTGATTATTATTATTATTATTTTATATTTATTCTTATTTATAATAATAATAATAATAATAATAATAATCCTACAAACCCAAAACTGAGATATCAGTCAGGCAGCAGTAAAATTTATTTATTTACTTATTTGATTTAGATTGAAGTGAGTCCTTTGTAATTTACGGTAGCGAAAATTCGTTTATAAGTCAGATCTTGGTAGCAGTCGGGAGAAAATCTATGACACAGTACTGATAGCAGACACGGAAAAGAAATGACAAAATCTCTTATAGAAGGTAGCGACGGAGAATGAGAAAAAAAGGATTAAGCATAAACTACAAGAAGACAGAATGCACGGTCATCAGTAAAAGGATAAGCCCGAAATGCGATTTGCAGGTCGGGAACACTAGAATCAAACTGACGCAGAAGTTTAAATATCTGGGAAGCGTCTTGACAAAGGACGGTAAGTGCAACACTGAGATCTGTAGACGTATTGGGTTGGACAAGGACACATTGAGTAGCGTATTGCGAGACAGGAGGATTTCTTTGGTAACAAAGAAAAGAATACTGAGTTGTTAAGTGACATCTGTTCTTCTTTACGACAGCGAACGTTGGACAATTTCCTCAAAGATGAAGAAGAGACTCGAGGCGACTAAGATGTGGTTCTACAGAAGGATGCTGAGGATATCATGGACTGAGCGCGTGAGCAACGATGAGGGCTTAGAGAGGTTGAAAACAACTTGTTGAGAACTGCAAGGGATAGAGGAAGGAGGAGAGCCATGATCGCCCACGTCCCGAAAGGACATGGCACATAAAAAGAAGAAAAGAATTTGGTAGTTTAGAAGTTCAACCTTCGTAGGAGTTGTTATCTTGGAAATAGGTGCGGCCTCAATCTACTAAGAAGGCGGAAACTGTCTTAAGCAGATGACCGCTTAACTTCTTCACGCAATACACATGACTGGTTTGCCAGTTATTTCACCATCCCACTCCTTGCTTAATTTGACATACTTAGCATGGAGTAGAAAGATTAAATTTCTTCTTCTGTTCTCTGTGCTATCGGAGCATACACAATTATAATAGATATGTTGAAAGGCTTTCCTTTCAGTTTAACTACAAGAATTATTTCTGATAACTGATAGTAACCCAGAACGCATTACTGCTGTTGTGACCAAGTAAATGGTTAAGTAATAACAAAAACCAGGTTTGCAGATATATCGTATATTAAACATTAAGTACACCAGAAGAGTATTGCACGACTAGTGAGTGTGTATCGAATGAACTAACGCTCAATCTATTCGCTGTTCACCGAATCCTTCTCTCCAACTAATCTTATAGTAGGCGGAAGAGTCTAACATAGACTCTTAAGAGGGAGGACACCACAACAACTTCATGTCTTGATCTAATATCAATCCACCTCCTTTTTCATTTTATCTCAGCCTGCACATATAATCCTGTGGTTGTAACTGACAAAGTATCCTTTGAATGACCACCTAGTTTTATATACTCCTAGAATGTTGACATTTAACCTATTCATTTCCTATTTTACATTTTCCAAATGACCACAGCTGTTTAACGTTCTATGTTCCGAGAGTTATTTTACTTTATCAAAAAGAATTACGATTCTAATAGGATGATATGGGTCAGAAGGCTCCCCGGAGTTCTTAAAAAAAAACAGGAACTACAGAGGAGGACTTCCAACAAGCTGGAAAGCAGGAAGTTGATGCAAATCTAAAGATGTTATTGGGCTCGTCTATTAGCCCAATCTTACCTTCTTCGAGTAATGCACTATTCCAACATTCATTCGTAAATCTAGCCCTCTGATTGGTTCATTTCTACCAATCAGTTCGCCCGCATGTGCACTTCGAAGTTTTGGCGCAAAATCGCTCTGGATCCATCCACGCGATTATGACCTCTTAAAAAGAACCCAAAGCACGTGTGATCACGCAGAGGCAGATGTAGACGTAGGTAGAGCAGCAGCAGACCATTTTTCGACCGCTTACTCAAGCTTAAAAATGTGACGACTACTAATTACCGTCTCGCTAATCGAGACAACAAATCTTTCCCGTTCAATATCTTCTACGAACTTCTTCGTCATTCAAGAATCTCAAACTATACATTCTCTTTGACCATCTACGATAAATCAGTCAGTCGAACGAGCACAGAGATAATCCACGTCGCTTGCAACTGCAATCTTGCAGCGCAAACTAAATCATTACTGACTCACTCGCAAGCTCAAATCGAAGAAAACTCTGTGAACACCGAAACTTCTATCCGAACTACTTTACCTATCTAAAGTGAATTAAACACTCACTACTATTCTAAGTAAATAACATCATCGAACGAACTCAACATTTGCAGTCAAAGGTAGACTACTTCGTAATAACTCATTTCTAAAAACATAATAATACCGACATTCTAAATACTAATTACAATTTCCTAAAAAGACTGTAACACAGATACACAAGACATAAAAAGGACATACAAAAACTACAAATATCATGAGCACACCTACACAATAACATCTTCAAAATATTCTGTACATATTATCTTATTTGTATATAAATGCATTTATCGATTTTGAATTGCATGTATGTTTTGTCTTGTTTACATTGAAATTGTTTATTTGTTTGTGGATGCAGAAAAGTTCACGCAACCTAACATAAAAATTCCTTCTGATTTAACTCAATGCTACAGCAAATTCCTTAGTTTATTCTGCACATCCCCAACAATGTGTGGAATAAATCAAAACTTGGACCCTTTTTTATTGATCCTTAACGCCTACTTGAAAACTGTCCAGTTTCCTGTCTCTTTTTTTTGTCGTATTTTCTTTTTTATGTTTGTAAATTCTAAAAACAGTTGATGTCTTCTGGGTGTTTTTTTCCTGAATAAAACAAATTTTACTGAAACTTTCGATATGATAGACTGATAAATGTGTAAGATTGTGGCGAGAATAAAAATGTCTAGCACGACACAATGAACCAATTTTTCTGGTAGCAAATCTAGCAACAAAAGATTTTCAGATCATTAGACTTGTGCTTCTGTTTTTTTGTTTTTGTTTGTTTTTTACAAATTTTTGAAAACCAAATTTTATACATGTATTTTTTTTATAAACTGTCAAGCTTCAGTTTGACAGTTCTTTTACAACATCAATTTGATCCTCACATTTACAAAGTTTTATGAATCGAATTTTATTCAAGCCATTTTTATTAACCATCTGGTTTCATTTTAGCTGTTCTCCATTTTCTTCTATTCATAAATATTTTTAAAACAATCCTCTCAAAGAAAGTGTAATAAACAAACTTAATCTTTTGTATTGTTTTTAATTATTTTATATATTTTTTTATTTCTTATTTTTTATATAAATTTTTACGTAGTTGCTTTTTTTTCTTTTAAAAAGTTTCATTAATATCATTAAGAAATTAAAGTTACATGAGATCATTATATATTTTTTAAATTCACTACGATTTTTATTAAGTAGAGCCAGTTTCATAACTAATCTCCTCAGATTAAGATGTAAGATTTAGGCTTTTCTTTCTTGGTTGAAAGAATGATATATCTTATTGATCAAGTTCAATGCTCATATTTTGATTTTCAAAAGAATTAATGCCATTTCTCCTCTCACCAACAGATTGAAGTAATTAATCAGTATATAATTATTATGGTGGGTGGGCAAGTTTTCAATGCCTAGATGGTTTTCCATATTTGTGAAAATGGCGTGAAGTTCTCATTTCCATAAGAAAACTCGTTGAAATTAATAAATGAGTCACTAATCAAACTTAGAGTCAGTTAAGAGTAAAATTAGCATAAATTAGGCTGCCTGGGTTTCTCGAATAAACTTTAGCTTGGCTAATATTATCTTTTTCACGACAATATACAAAATAGCCTCTGTAAATCAACAGATGACAGATGACTTTGCTTCAAATTTAAAGCTTTCCTCACACACTGACCTTTGGCGTAAAATGCTATGCTATATTTTAGAGGGCGACCTAAAAAGTGTTCCGTCAAAGTTAGTGTCACATTAATGGTGCTCCGTCGGTACAAATACTAATGAGTTTTCAAGAATCTAGGCATGATTTTGTAACACAATGAGTTCTCGCTAGATTCACTAGGATACATACGAAAATAAATGGGCCCTAAATAAATTTATCTGAACATGGATTTATATGACTAGCAATAAATTCTACAGATTAGATCTTCCAAGTATGCATCCACTGTCCCCAAGTAGGGGAGAGGGAAATGCAGTAATTAAATAAAAGCTTTCGAGAACAAGTGCCACTCACCCGGATGGTAGGGAATTCCGGTAGTGAGCCTATATAGTGAGGCTACATACTAGCATGCACTGTCAATTACTATCCACTTGTTGGCGGGTGACAAGCCAATGGTGGAGATGTAGAGTCATATGAAATCAGACTGATGCGAGAGAGACAGAGTAAGAGAGTTACAGACAGTCTGAATTATTGCTGACCGAAAAGAATATCTACCGGTTTGTCGTGAGAGAAGACAGAAGTAGCAATGAGTCCCAAATATCACTTAACTACCCCCAGATTGTGCCAGATAAATCCGTAGAAAAAGAACTCAATATAATTAAAACAAGATTCATGTTTTACCACCGCCCCCTGTTCCCTTGTGAACATACACCGGATCTTTCCCAGTTTTTGTTCAAACCAACGCAAACGAAAATCTAAACATACAGAGGGGTGAAACTGTCTAATCGGTAAAAGACAGCGCGAGGGATGCTTTAATCCAAAAGACAATAGCATAATGGATTAATTTACAGAACAATAGCCTGCCACAATTATAACTAAGATACAAGGATTTTTTTTAATAATTGGTGTGTAATTTTTCTCAACCTGCAATAAACTAAAGTATTTATAAAAGGGAGCGAAAAATCATTTAAAGTATAGCAAAGTGCGAAACTAATAAACAGCGGGGTCTTAATAAACTCGAGCAGGGGGTGTGAAAATCTTAAAATAAAAAAAGGCAAACTTGGAAATTCGTGTCAACATATGTAAGTGAATTTATACATTTTATTTGTTCTTGAAAATTGATGACGAAATAATAAACACTATTATATTGTTCATTGGGATGCTTGGAAAGACATCAGCTAATTGCCAATAGATTCGAACTTTATAAAATGGTAAGTAATAAGGATTTACTAATACTTGGTTTACTTATTTTAATAATTTAATAAATGTTTATAAATTAATGAATAAAAAAACTTATATTTATTTTTTTATAAATTGGTAAATGATAAATATTGCATTGTATTAGTTTTAATTGTATTATTTTTTTAGCGTGTCATAAATATAAAATTATCCCCGTAAATAAACAATCTAATAAATAAATAGTGTTTAATATCTTTGTTGTAAATTCTCAATTCACTTTTATCATATATTTAGACTTTATTACGATTTGAAACATCACTTTTTAAAACAATAAACATTACTGGGGAGTGAAGGTAGTTAAAATAATTCCGGTGCTAAGGGAAAAGTCATCCTTTCGATACTTCATTTTTTTTTTCGGACACAAAGGTCCAAGCTTTATAAAAAAAAAAGAAAAGAAAGAAATATTACCTGCATTCTATTAGTGTATTATCAACTCTCGGAAATCTATTTGTATATATATATATATATATATATATATATATATATATATATATATATTATAATAGATTATAGTAAAAACATTTTACATCGCTACACAAAAGCTTTCATGTTTCAATACTATGATTGTACTTCCTCTTCAGGCAATGGTAGATATCTTGTGATAAAAATGATTTATTAGAGAAATTTAAAAACAAATCATTACCTCTTTTTGGAAGTTAAAGCGGGAGGTGCATAAGGTCAGAATTAAAAATATACTTGTGGGTATGTCTAGATTAACCAATTAAAAGTCAGATCTAAGCTAAAATAGAAAAATAAGGTCAGAGGATGGAGGTGGGTGGATTATTTTTTCATAACTGAACCCGATACTTTTCAACTTTCATTCTCCGCCGCCGCCGTCTTCACAAAACATCTGCCGACAGCCATGACCAACATTCTTTCTCTTTCTTTCTTACTTTCCCAACTCTGTCGTCTTTTACAACAACAACAACGAGTAGTATGCTGGTTTTGTATATATGTAAATAAATTTTACATTTATTTACCCAAAATACGACGTATTCCTTTTTCCTCGAATTTACGTTTGCTGAGGCGAAGAAGAAATTAACCTCTTCAGCAGAAACAACAACAATAGCGACAAGTTCTGCCTTCCAGGTTACTCATTCTTCTTTTCCACAACAGTCATCGTCTTTGTTGTTGTTATCACAATGTTTCAGCCGTGTATATCGACCCGAATAACCTACAAGGAATTTCGAGCTTAACTCTTTATTTACTCAAAGAGGGTCTCGTTTAGTTCTAATTTAGTACTGATCAGTTACTGCGCGCCCATTTCCACTTAGTTCAAGTACACACTGCCAGGATAGGAACTGAACTCACAATTACTATGTCACCAATTTCATGAACCAACTCTTTAATCAAATATACAATAGCCTAGTGGATTAATCTACGGAACAGTGGTCTGCAGGTTACCCGGATCGACGTACACCTGATCAAGGCCGGAGAGCACAACGACCTAAACGTAGTGATAACAACAACAAAGATGAGGACAATAGCCTTCATGTAAATAAGGCGTAATTTCTTCTCCATCTATAAAAGATGTTTTTTTTTTTTGGCCAATATCAAAAATGTCGTGTATGACGCCTCGGCCATCGCTACACTTTCACAATCTTTTAAATATATTTTTGTTTTTTAATCTATTTTTTTCTTAATCATGTTCGTTCCGTAACTCAGAATCAAATACCATTAGGTTTAGCTTTCTTTAGACTCTTGTTTCAATTTCGTATTGTGCTTTATAGTAAGAGGATTTGTGGAGAGCGGGTGAGAAGAGAGAACGTCAAATCTCATATCCGACTATCATGAATGTCGCAAACGGAAAAACACAAGACTCTTGCTTTGGTGTGAAACTGGAAAGAAATTTATATTTATTAAATAACAAAAAGTAATAACAACACAGAATACAAAATTTACAAAACAACCATGCACAAAATGTTCCTTTTTGCGCCTAACACTTAGGCAAGATAACAAGTTCTATTTACAATTCTGTTGGGCTAAAAAAAACAAACAATTATATTTATTATCACCAAAATGCTCACTCACTTCAATTCATTCGATTGTCGATAGCTTCAAGTTTCTCAACGAAACTTGAAGCTTCACAGGCGTCGCTGGGTATCTGGTCTGTTTTGATAATACATTATTGTGCAAATTAACTGAAACAACCGCTTTAGTTTCCTTTCTTTCACCATACAGTCAGGTTTAGACAGGGTGTAATTGATTTCTATTTTTACCTCAGATTAGGTCATTCGCAGTGGTATACAGTAATATGAGTCTATTTTCGGGGTGTATGATGAAATTTGTTTGACCTTGAAAAATATTGCGTCATCCGTGATTGCATAGATTTTTATCATGTCCAGACACTATTATCTCGACTGTCGATTAGTTGTCCTACGGCCATTTGTCTGCGATTGGCGTTACTCCAAGAAAGCGTACGAAAATTTATAATGCTGCACGAACACACTGGCAAGCCTTACCAGTGAGCAAATCAAAGTACAAGACTGGCCCAGAAACTCTCCTGATTTAAATTTAATCGAGAATCTGTGGTCAATCTGCAAGGAATGACTCCGTGAAATGAACATACGAAGTACTAACATGTGCACTGGACCATGTTACATTGGAAAAATACGAAAAAAAAGTAAATAATAATGGAATTATTCGTTTTGTTTTAATTAATTTGCACAAGGGTGTAGTTTAGTTTTACAAACTGAGTTGAGATAAATCTTGTATTTTCATAAAAAGTTCAGGGTTAACACCTGTAATTTTGTGATAAATTTTCACAAAGAACTATGGAAAGATAATCGTAAATATCTCTAAATTTGTAGAATTTTTTCTTTTCTGTTTTTATTTATTTTCTTTCATTTCGTGGTCGTCAGCTTTTAGTTTTCTTATGTTCAGATCTAAGAACTAGTCGACGTCTACTTAGGGAACGCCGAAACTTATTCCTATCTGAAAAGTCAGACTTTTTAAATAGCAGCAAATCGGCAGCGAATTGAAATAATAATATTGTAATACCATAGGCTCGTAACATATTTAAAAAAAATTAAATTAAAAAATTTTGTGATTTAAAAAGAAATCACAAAATGTATCTTTTTAAACCACGACTGTTCGCAAACTTTAGGCGAGTCTTGAAGCCATTGGAATTGAACCTCTTTTTATTTTGTATTTTTTTGAAGAACAAATTTTCATACTTATACAAATTATGAATATAAAAATACTTTATACAAGTATAAAATATTTTTATAAGCGATGAATTGATAGCAAAAATAGTTTCTTGATCTTATTTTTGCAGCTTCCGATTGATTTTATGCGACTTCTGGGAATACTTTTTATAAATTCTTCTTCTGTATTGTATTCAGAAAACAATTTACTTAAAAATAAACATCTGCTTCCCTAGATCTTGCTAACATTGCTTACTGTTATTTAGTGTAAAATAAATGGCTTGCAAGAAACCTGGATATCTTTACTGATATATTAACATAAATCTTAACCATGATTTTCTTGTCAGTTAAGCAATAGGCTGTCTTTACAGTAACATTTGGCCACACTTTTTTGGTGTGTGTGGGGGGGTGACTACTATTTACTTACTGCTATCATTTTTTTTTAATAGGAAACAAATGAATTACATTTCTTAAACAACAATAACAACATAAATTGAGACGACCTATGTATATTTACCCGGTCTCCCCACTAAGGCAGGGTGGGACACAAGGTCGTTTTAACGTGGGGAGCGTCATGAGCATACGTATACGTATTCGGGCCAAGGAAAAATATCTAGTTTTGCCCAGCCCCCGCGACCTCTGTCACGTTGGCATCGGATTTACAACCCCCACTCCCCACCTCGCTTACTGCAATGAGGAAGGTGCTACCGCTGGGTCAATCTACCGGCTAACTGAGGTCTTGTGTTTTCTTTTTAATCATAATTTCTTTGTTGTTTTAATTTTTTTTATAATAATAATAATGGTGGATCCTTTCAGGACGTAGACGATCATGACTCTCCACATTGTTTTCTATATTAACTGTAAGTTATCATGCATTTTTGGTTTCCGCTCGCTTTCTACACGGTTTGAAACGCATAATTTTTTTATGCCTGTAAGATTGTTTGCCACCCAAATCTACCTTGCGAAAGTGAATGTAACATACTAGTCAGGAATTTGAACTCGGTACCCTGATTCTATTTTCCACATCGATAACCATTACTACTCGCAGATATCCGTTATATTGACCTTAGGGTTACATTGCTGGTTATATTGAGGCAGTATATACGGAGAGGAAGACAAGATAACGGTTAACTCTAGACTTGAACAGGTTAAAAGATCCATAATAGTTATTAGGGAAACATCTTCTTGGGTGTCGGTTTCACAAAGCGGGAAGAAGCTGTTCGAGTGGCACTTGTCACCGATGGAATACAGAAGGGAATGTGGTCGGGGCTCACTACAACGTAAGTGGTAGGGCGGGTCTTAACCGTGAGAGTTAGGACTGGAGGAACTGTAGCGGACCCCTCGAGCGCCCACGTATCACAAAAGGGTGATGAGGTCACAAGAGGCCCGCTAGCATTTTCGAGGACGTTAAATCTGACAAGGTGAAACAACATAGACGACAGAACGAGGATATATAAGATATAAGCTAATTTATTCTAGAAAAGTAATAAAGAAATAAAGGTGGTCGGAACGGTAGAGATGCAGATGTTCCGGTGCAGGCATTGATGGTCGAGGTTGGTTGTTACAGGTGATCGCTGCTGGTCATGCAGATGATCGCTGCTGGTCATTGTAGTTTGAGGTTGATGTTGGTCGTTGCCGGGATGCCAACGACGTGTTGGGAAGGAAAGAGGAGCTGGCGTTGTTCGGGCATGTCAAAGGTCCAGTGCAGACGTTGCGTGTTTGCCGGTCGAGTCCGATATTAGTAACCTCCCGTAATAATTTACTAACGTAGTGTACGGGAAAGGTTATGGACGACGTGCAGGTAGCCAGTAGGGACGGAATGCCGAGCGTCGAACAGGGCCAAGGAGCCAGGAGTAGTAGGCGAAGGAGAGAGAGAAGGAAAGTTTCCAACTATCGTCAATTTGGCAGACAAAAAAAATGGGAGCGTAACTTAATACGCAGCCTGGGTCGACGTCCTGGCCACGAAGGCCAGGAAAAGCGTATCCGACCGTTTCAGTCGCCGACCGGGATTTATTTTGTAAAATACAAAATTGTGGCACAAGGCCGAAAAGGGGCGGGGGGTAAGGCTGGTCTTCCCTAACTATCTTATACCTAGCTAATTTGATTCACGACCCATTCAGACATTACAATTTACTCATTCACCATAAGAACTCGTCCGTCACCACTCAATCCTCCATGCACCATAATACCACATCCACTCTAGGGAGACCTACAAAACGCGCCCCGTATCATAATGATCCTAACACATATGTACAAAATTCTAAGATGAAAAAATGAAAACAGGGGGGGGGGAGAAGTCACTTTCTTGTGGTAAGGGAGACTAGTAAGAGGATTGGCAAAGCTAACACAGTAAAGTCTATTAAAAAATAAGTCGAGATTAGCTAAAAGAAAACTAAGGCCTAAAAATGTCTAGAAGTATATTACAAGTAGGTTTGTAATATAACTAAACTGAAAAGGTAACTTGCTAGTCTCTACCCCGGGTTAACAACGTGTAGGGAGCACAACCGAGAGGTCAAGGTCGAAATGACCTGTTCTCTTCCGGTTTAAGGAGCCAAGGAGGAGGTAACTCCGACAGAACCAAGGAATGTAGTTCGTCCGAGCACTTTCCATGGAAGTACCGATAGAGCAGTGAGAGGCTTGTCATATCCCGCCTCTGAGAGAGAGAGGTTGGAGGGTGAAAAATGGAATTGGAGACGTTTTTGAACTCTACCGAGACACTTAAAAAATTACTGAACACTTTAAAACTATAAATTACCATAATTCAAATTGAAAGAATTCCGTTATATATTTTTTTCAAACGTGAACAGTTCAATTTTTTGTGCGACATCACATTCTTGTGGATTTGTTACAAGTTAAAAAAAAATCGGTGAAAATTTGCTTGATGCTTTACAAAACCGTGAGAAATTAATAATTCAAAAAAGCACAAAGTTTCAAAAACCAAAATATTCAATTTCTTATTATTTACTGCTAAAAATGATATACATACATCTTAGTTTATTTTTCACTTTTTAAATTTGGGATTTACGGTCTAACATATTTGTCCACTTCTAAGAAAAAATGTGAGTGTATGCCTGATCAAGTTTGTTCAGTGTATATACGATAAGCGGTTGCCTAGTGAAAGAGAGCAGGTCATTCGCCTGTGAGAGGCTGGGTAAGATTAGATTGGACCCCCCACATAGCGTAACTCTTTCATTATTTGGCTTGATGTAGCAGTAATCATGTTCTCGGACTGGCAAATAAAAGATGGAACACATCCTTGACACTGATAGTCAGACGATGACAGAGGTAAGGGCAATGAGTGCCAAATTCTGTGTCCCCCATTGTCGAGTACCAGCCGTTTCTCGCGGATGAGTCAATACTGGGACAACAGCAGGGATTACATGCCCTGGGAAAAATAACGTTGGTACAGTGTTACTGAATCACAGTTAAAAGAAGAACAAAATATGAAAAAAGTAATGAGATTTTTAATAGCTAATCACTAACAGCTGAATAATGGTGAGAATAGTCGTTTTCTTATAACGAAACAAACATTCATTGACCAAACAGCGTTACTGCTAGCCACCGCCACGCACTTCCTAACCCCGCCCTAAAAAAAATATATATATATATATATTTAAAATGATTTAAAATAAAAGAAATGCTTTATTTGAACTTTTAAAATGATTTAAAATAAAAAAAAAAAATTCTTTATTTGAACTTTTTTGTTTTATTTGAAAAATAATAAAAAAAGCTATTTAAAAGAAAAAATAATTTCCGTATGTAAAACATTGCCACGTTTTTTTGTCACTCATAGCTTTTAGACGAAAAATATAAACAACAAATTTAAAAATCCCTTAAAAATCCAATATTTGTCCTAGAGATGTGTTTCGAAGTCAGCAAGGATTAATTAACTGGATTATGAAACGTAATACTTTTTGCTTAAAACATAATGAAAATGACGTTGTTTATGCATGGTAGCCTGTGAGGTCAGAGGCCAACAACTGCAAATATCTGTTACAATCCCTCAAATTGAAAAAAAAAAAAAAAAAAAAAAAAAAAACGAAATAAAAATTTGAAAATAAATAAATACTGAAAACCTGCAGTTCAATAATCGAGAAATTGCAAGGCTGTAGTAGAGACAAATGATTTTTTTAAGGGTTGGGGGGCAAAAAAATTTAGAATTTGGCCTCAGGCTTAAGTTATCAAAGGCTTCAAGCATGGTTAGCGGCAAGAACATTTAAAATTTCTAGTACCTCTTTGCTTTGATAGTTTATTATTATTATTATTAGTAGTAGTAATAATAATAATAATAATAATAATATCATCATCATCATCGTCATATTTATTTAATTAATTAATTAATTAAATTTTGTTAAAATAAAAACCTTGGAAAAAATACATTTGATAAAAAAATTGGTAATGGGCAACCCCCGGCCGCTACGCACCTGAATTGGCATTTTTTTATATTTAGTTTAAAAATAAATTTTTTTCACCTTTTTAACCAATAGTTTAAGAATGGAATTTTTTATTACATTTTGTAGTATTGATAACTTTATTTTTCATATAACATTTATTAGATTTTTTTTTTACTTAAATGATACTTTTGAGTTTAATATTTTTTATGTTCTCACCTGTTTGAGGTCTTCTTTTTCAATTATTGTGAAAAGGGTACCTAGTTACTATTACTTGAAATTTATAAAAAACTTTCTCTTAAAACAATTTTTCAGGAAAATAGGTTTCATAAAACCATTGTTATTACTCTTTCTAGTACTGATGGGAGTTTCCTTCCTAACCTTTTGTCTAAAGTAGTGTTGAAGTTCAACATCTATCATATCATTATTTTCTTATTTTTTTTATTATATCATTATTTTCTCTTTGAATTACATGTGCTGTCCATTTTATTCATTGCTGCTGTTGAAAGTCTTCAAGTGATGTGATTTCTGTTATTTGATACTGTTCTGTTTGTGATTCTGTAACATCGGTCTAGTAGATCTGATGAATGAAACAGCAGATATTTCATTCAGTTGTTAGGTATTTGGCATCAAATACATTATGAAGAGTGGCAGTACCAAATACAAAGTAAAAAATATTGACACCCTACGGGACCCCCCCTCCCTCCCAAAAAAAACATCACCCTAACAAGAAAGATAATATTAACAAAGATCTGACCAACTAAAACCTGACTTCAATTTTTATATAAAAAAAAATTAAAATAATTAATGTCATCATCTTCTATATGCTGTGTCCCATGATGAAGTGGGTGATCATGGCTCTCCACAAAGTCCTATCCTTTGTACTTTAAGCAATATTTGTCCCCTTACTATTCCTTCCAATCCCTGATCAGCCATCCATTTACACAAGTTTGTTAGCTAGGTTACTCAATGTTTCCCTTAGCCTCTTTGGCTGTCAGTATGTTTTGTGAGTATCAAATTCTTCACGCTCTCCTCATGCAAGGTGAATTTGAATTTCTTCTTTGTGTAGTCATATCCTTCTTTGGCAACACCTAAAACAATCTTGACTGAAAGTGAGAGCCAGGCTACTGCAATTTCAAATATATAGAACTAACATATAAAACATTATATTTTGAGGGGATATACAGTAAAATGGGAAGTAATATTTATAAATGATGCAGCGTGCTAAATGTTGTGTCCAAGAAATTTCAACTGTCTCTCATGGTATTAGTTTTCTTTTTTAGTTTGTATTTTCTTTAAAACTTCCTTGTTGATTATCCATAGCATTCTTAATATACTTCTGTAGAATCACATCTCTGTTGCTTCAAGTCTCTTCTTCCTTGGTGAGGAAATTGTTTCATATTACATAGCAGTTCAGCACCCTTTTCTTTTAACAAAATTTTCTTGTTTCTTAATACTGTTTAGTATTTGGATGGCATTTTCTACTGTTACAATACAACTACCCATATAGAATAATAATATGTTATATATGCATCAACACTTCTGTCTAGGATCAAAGCATCACTCCTGGGTACTTCTGCTTTGGATCAGTGTATGCTTTGAAAAGTGTTACAAACAAAACTATGATTATAAAATAAAAATTAATTTAGTGATTCCATTCTGGGTATGACAATAAATTACATCCGCGTCCTGGGTAAGACAATAAACTACATCCAATAGCAAGGCCTCTGATCAGGAGGTTTTGAAGAGTGTGAAACCACCTCTTAATTCTATATAATTGAAATTGCAGTAGCCTGGCTCTTAATTTCAGTCAAGATTGTTTTAGATGTTGCCATAGAAGGATATGACTACACAAACAAGAAATTCAAATTCACCTTGCATGACTCGGGGTGGTAGCACCTGTTAGGGGGTCCCAACTATGGGTAAATAGTTGGGCCCCAAACTTGGGTTAAAACACTATGTAAGTGTAAAAATAGGTTTTAATACCAGAAATACTTTATTTATTAAAGACATTTTTTATGTTTAACGTTGTTATTTATAGATACAACGTTAAACATAAAAAATGTCTTTAATAAATAAATTGTCGGACCTTGTCCATTTCAGAAATACTTTGTAAAAAAAAAAATTATTACCAGCTATACATTTTTGAAGAAAAAATATTACCAGAAATAAAAATTTTGTCAGCATTAAATAACCCATTGAGGTTGATATGCCATAAAACAAAACAAACCAATTTAGTGATTAATAATAAATCCTCAATATAAGATGAATATTATTTATTTACAGATTCACTTGCCCTCTTGGATATTGTATCTCTGAAAATCAAAACATTATGTATATGACAGACTTTGCCGTCAATTTTGACGTATGAGGATATGACAACCTCCTTCAGTGATTTATGTTTGTGTCTTATGTGACCCTTCAGTCCTGCTAGTGACCTGCATACAAGTCCATATATTGTGCAACAGCAAGGATCTTAGGACATAGCCATGGGAATATTTACCGACATTTTTCAACATGGTCTTTCCTCTCTTAGCTGATCAATATAACGGATTTCAAAATTTCTAAATACACTGTGGCACAAATATCTCCAATTATTTCTATTGCTCAAAGTTAGTATGAGGCACATTGACACCTGAGAGGGTTACACTTTAGCTTGTCTTTATACTTTAGTCATGACCATCCAAGAGTCCACTGCCAAGCTGGCTATACACGAGGACCTTAGGTATTCTATTTTCACTCATCCTAGCAACATGACCAGCCCTATATAAATATATCTTCAGCAAACATGTACAAACGTACCCACAATAAGATGTATTGTCAAAAGGATGTTTTTTTCCATGACATTGCTTTTTTTTAACTACCTTCGGCAATGTTTATAGTTTTAAAAAGTAATATTTAGAATTGTACTAAAGTTTAAACACATGAAAGTGAATTTATACATTCTTTGTTCTTGAGAACTGACAACAAAAATAAGAAACACTATTTATTATATTGTTTATGTACATTATTTATTTACAATGTTTATTGAAATGGTTGGCAAAACATCGGTTAACTGCCAATTGATTCAAAATGGTAAATAATAAAGATATCTTTATAGTCCATTCACATATTTTTTATAAGTTAGTAAATGTTTACAAAAACTTTATAAATGATAAATATTTCATTTAGAACAATTGTATTAGTTTTTAGAATGCTGTAAATATAAAATTATTCTTGTAAATAAACAATCGAATAAATACATAAACAAAGTGTAATATTTTTGTTGCAAATTTAAAAAAAAAAAAAAATGTATAAATTCACTTTCATCGTATGTTTAGATTTCATTACAATTCTAATCATTGCTTTTTTAAAAAAAAATGTGTGGCTTTGTTACTGCATGCTTTGCTAAATGCCACTCTTACTTTGGTCCATTTCTGCATCCACACATTGTTTTAGTATTCGCAGTAATATGGGCAAAAAACTATTGAAGATCAGGCTTGTCATCTCAATGTCCTGGTTATGTGCGTTACTGGTAAACTTATTTAACACAACAACTCTCATTAACAAGTGTAAAAATAACAACTTTTATTTATGGTACTATGATTAATTAAGATCATGAATGCATAAAGATTTGAAAAAGTTTCCCCATAAGGAATACTTGAGTTGGGAGGAAGAGGATGACTGATAGTTGCAGTCATGGCTAAACAGCCCAGAGTCATTCAACTATTTAAATGTAAGCAGCTGATCGAGGGAGTTCAAAAAGAGCATCAAGAACAGATCTTTAGTGGATTGAGGCACCATGGTCATTTGGCAGTGAGTGTTGGTCTACTAGCGGCAAGACCAAGTTGATCTTTTGGCAACTGCTTTTATGGGGGTGCAAAACCTTATTGCAGTACTCTGATTGGCTAGTCAATAATAATGCTTGACTCATGGTCTTGAGTCATATGCATCAAAGGGGAGGAAGGAAAGCCCCCAAGAACCCAATATAATTGGTGGTCCAATCAAAATAATGGCCCTATGTTGTAAGTATTGGAGGAGATAACAAGAAGCTCCATCCCAGCCGCTCTCATATTGGCAGGCCAATCAAAATTGTGGCCTTTTATCTCTCATATCCACCTTCAGTGGAACATTTTCCATGTTCTGGAATCTCATCCTTATTTGGCCTGATTATCACAGGTGTTATCAGAATCTCCATCTGACAGCATGTCATATCCCTGATCAAAACAAACCTGACCTGTAAAGATTTACTTTGTGTCACACATTTCAATAAATAATTCCTTTATCAAATGAAAACACTAAAGTTCAACAGACCTAAGACTCTACCTAACGACCAATCCCACCCAATCTCACAATTTCACCTTCCACACTTCCAAAAAGATACAAACTTGAAAATTCATGATAATATTTTTCATGATAAAAAATGTGATATTTCCTCAGAAATAAAAATTAGGTTGCTAGTCAACCTTTGACACCAGTCATAAATGCCAAAGAGTGAAGATAGTTAAATAAGCAGTTAAAGTTAAATATAGTTATAGTTAAATAATGGGGAAAACCATCCTTTTGACAGTCTTATTGTGGGCTTGTTTTTGTATATTTTTGCCATATATTCTATATAAGAACTCCAAAATACAATAATACTTTAAATTATATATATTGAGGGAAAACTTTTTAATGACAACACATTTTGCCTCAAGTATTGGCATCTTCAAGTCAGAATGGAAGACAAAACTGTGTGTTTTGCATTAAAGTTGTTAATATCTGTTAGACTGGTGTCTTCTGGTTGGAATGAAAGAACAAGACTAGATGTCTTTTTGTTTTTTTTTGTATTAAAGCTGTTAATGCTGTTTTAACTGCTTTAATACAATAAACACAGTTTTGTTTTTCATCTTGACCTGAAGATGAAATGCATTGTTATTAAAATGTTTTTCCACTTAGTCTCATTTCTCCACTTTTGTTTTATATCCTACTAATACACACAGACATATATATAAGACTTTGAAGCTATTTATGTTAAAAAAAGCAACAGTAATTAACAAAATTAGTTATAATTTGCGAACATGCAATTTAAAATGTATTTAAATTTTCAATAATGATTTAATGCTATATTCACATGACATCAAACATGCATATTAAAAATAAGTACATGTAACAAATATGTTAAAAAATAAAAATGAAAAACAACAAATGCACCATATTTAAAATAGAGATACAAATTAATGACAGGGCTTTAATTCTTGACAATGACTGAAGTTGAAAGCTTAGAATACATGAACAGATATAAACTATAAACAGTTCTTTTGTAATTTCAATCCTAGAAGATAGAAATTAAGCCATTTTTATCATGAAAAAAGACATACTTCAAGAAACATTGGCTTCTTAAATACAACAGTCAAGATTTTAACATTCCATAGCACTTCAAACAGAAAACTCAGAAGAAAACCCCCATCAATACTGAAGAAGGGTGATAAAAGCTACTGGATTTGAGAAACGTGTTTTCCTAAAAAAAAAAGTGTTTTAAGAGAAAGATTTTATTAATTTTAACCAAAAGCAGTACTGGCTGTTTCATCAATGAATGGCAAATGTTTCTTTTGGAGGAGACAGCTAATGTATATATACACACACACTACATATATATATATATATATATATATATATATATATATATATATATATATATATAATATCTGTGTGTGTGTGTGTGTGGATTGCAAGGATCCAGGACCCTTGTCACAGCTGCCACCATTTTCTCAATGACTTCAAGATGACTGATCTTGAGATTCTCCTTCAGCTGGTGAACAGCCAAAAGTCACTGTCAGCAAGGTCTGGATGGTAGGGATAGTGAGCAATAGTTTTGGTGCTCATCTCTGTCAACACAAAAATTTATTGTATAGCAAGATTCCAAATTGTCTTCATGTCCCAACTAGGTTCTGCAAACAAATCAACTGTGACAAGCAGTGCTTTAAAGGCTGAGTAGAAATAAATATTAAAAGACAATCACAAAAAACATTGGGCCAAGTAAAGAGATTTAAATAGACATTGCTATGGGCAAGAAATTAATCAGGGAAGTTCCTTCAGAATGTGGGCAATCATGGCTCTCCACAATTTCCTGTCTCTAGTGGATCTTAGTAAATTTTTTTTGCTATCCCTGTTCTGCTAACCATTTCCACAAGTTCATTAGGTAGGTTTGCAGTATTTTCCTTTGTCTCTCTTGCCTTTAAATGTCCTGTCAGTGTCAAATTTTTTAAGCCCTTTTTCCTCATTATGTACATAGAAATTTCAATTCTTTTTCTAGTGTTAAATAAGTGTCCGTTTTGTTTCCATTTTCTATATTACTTCATTGTTGCTCATGTTCAGTCCATGGCATTTTCAGTATCCTTCTGTAGAACCTCATTTCTGTTACCTGAATTCTCTTCATCTGGGAGGAGATTGTTATTATATATGCCAATCTGTACAAAGAAAATAATAAATTAATAAAGAAAACTAACTTCTGGTCAAAGCAATAGATTGAAAAAAGTACAAATAATTAGATGTATTGCAGTTTGGTCTCATAGCTTTCTCTTTGGAAAAGATAGTAAAAGACAAACATTGCTGAAATCCACAAATGATAAGAAGTTGCAGAGATCACCCATGTCTTGAAGGAACATGGTACAGAGAAGAGATTCTAGACATTGTATAGCAATAAGAAATATGAAAAGGGATGAACGAGCCTTTTAGTTTAAATCAGAATTTATTTTTAATCATTTGTTCTCAAATAAGGTAATAAAGCCACTAAGAGATAAGGGGTTACTGAGTGTGAAAGAATAAGAGAAAAAGGAAAACATTATTAAGAAGGGAGGACAATAAAAGAACAGGAATTAAGAATTGACATTGATCTTCAAAAATTTAAATGCAAAGTTGACTGAAAAGCAAGAAGCCAGAACAGAGTATGACAAACGAGAAGTCTCAGAGAAGAAAATTTTAGCATAGAACTTAGTTACATCTAGCGGCCATTTCAACTGTAAAATGATGAGACCTAGCTGCCAATCTAGTACTGTGCTTAAATTCGTAAAGTCAAGGTACCAAAGAGGAAAGCTCATCAGAACAATTACTATTAAAATATAGAAAAGGAACAAGGAAGTAACATTATGGTGGTGGGAATGAGACTGAAGCTGAGATGCCAGGTCAGGATGAATAACATTGTAGATTCTTCTCTGGATTTTTTCAAGAACCTCTAAATACAGAGCAGAATCACCATACGAGATATGGCAGCAATATTCAATACATGGACAAATGGTAGACATATAAACATGGGAGATAGATTCTGTCAAGAAAAATTGTTTGGCACAATACAGTCAACCAACTTTCTTAGTGACAGACCTAGCAATTGATTCAATATAATTTTTTCATTTTGTAACACTGGCAAATAGAAAGAAATGGGTTAAAATTAAAATATAATTTGGAGCAAGACGAAAAAGGTCAAAGAATGGAATGACAGAGAAAGAATAGAGATTTCTTTTATTTTTAAAAGTCAATTTTTTTTTTTAGCAGGGGTGACTTGAAGAAGGTAACTTTGTTGGAAAGATATTGCCAGAGGCCATCTGATAAAGCTGGGCTGATGATTGATGGCACTGCCTTAAAGTGGAAGTTAAGAAAACAGCTCTTAGGAATCAGTCGGGGGGGAAAAGAAGATGATTGAAGAGATAATATTTGGTAATTTTTAAAAACAAGGCAGAATTAAAAAATTGATTTATTTTGCTTATCAAAAAGTGGAAATTGTAAAGAATTTGAGAATAGAATTTCTTTATGTAAGGACCTGACCCTGGGTTCTTAAAGTGCAATGACCATAACAAGATGGGGAGATAAGCCGATTGGAGGAAACAGCTGGTAAATTTCTGAATGTCTAAACAATACCAAGCTGAGAAAAATTTGCTGACAAGAAATTAAAATGGTAATTCTAATTAATGACCAGAAACTAATTCATGCTATGTGGTTTGATAACCCAATTTGTCAAACAGACAGCCGAGGTGACAGGCGTAGGTGAAATACCAAGGTCAGAGGAATTGCCTATGCCTATTGGGAGGTGTTTGTACGAGACACAAATAAGAGAAGGAAAGAGTTATTGGGGCAGATCGATACCTGTGAATGCTGCCCATAGGAAAAGGGATTTTGCCAAATTTGGAGATATAATTAATTTTCCAGATACAGACAACAAAGGGCTCCTTTTGGAAGATGGGGGAAACACCATGTCAACCCTCATGCCAGCTTTGGGTGAAAGTCAATACAAGAACACTGAAGCAACCAAGAGAGTTTCAGAATGCAGATGATGAGAGGCGACTACTCTGCTGAATCCCATGTAATTTGCTGCCAGAGAAAATCTCCGACATAAGCCTTGTTCCAGACTTAGCTAAATTGAGCAAAGTGTCACAATAGAATTCAAAGTGGGAATGGTTAAGATTTCTGTACAAAGAACAATATAAAATGCATAGAAATAGACCCTGAAGAAATTCCTCTCTTTTCTTTATTTCATCTGTAAGAATGTTATTTTTCCTTTGTGTTATAGCTTTGCCAGGATCGAACCAGTGTTACAATTGCTGAAAACAACTCGATCTTTGCCAGCTCCATGATCAATCAACACAACACAGATAAGAACGACCCACTCCAATGGCAGAATTGACAGGGGCTGACCAGCAAAAAGTGTTACAACTTCATGTTAGCAGAAAACGTTCACCCAAGAATGCACAATAAGCCATTCACCAGAAGGTTAGCATCAGCCATGATGATGGAAAGCAAAAAATGTTTTCTAAGACAATTAAAAGCGAACAGTTTTGTTTTGGAGGCCTTAAAGCAATTTCTTGCCCCAGTTAACAGATTGTAGGTCATCTCTGAGATTAGCTGCCAATTTCATCATATTGAACTGATCAGACTCACCATTAAGACAGGAGTAAATAGTTGTGTCATTAGCACAGATACAGAGTAGGTAGTGCTTAAAACATGTTGACTCCAATGAATTGACAAATTTGAAAAATGCATCCTTTCTAAGAAACTTTAAAAAAAATAAAAAATATAATAATATCTTAATCATACCAACCTTTTATAAACATCTTTAGCCAGGGTGGTATTTCTTGGACAGTTCATTGATGAAAGAAGTACTGCCAAGTCTATGATAATACAAGTTTAAAAAAGAAAAAGAGAATTAAAAGTTTTGGGAAATATACAACAGGGAAATTTACCATTTCTACTTTGCTATGCATTTTTTAACCTTAAAGAGTAATAGAGATTGTGTAGGCTGACACCAAACATTCCAATGCTTTACAGCTTGCTGATTAGGAAGTATTATGCAAAGAAAACCTCACTTGGACATACCAAAAGTAGCAGATAAAAAAAGAGGTACAAACTTAATAAATAAGTGGGTGGTGAAATTGTACTCGATCTGACCTTCCCAAAATAAGTAGATCAATGACCAAACATCAGAATAGTGAATTTTTGACCAGGAACTTTTTGGTACCCACCTGTAACACAATGGCAGACAAGATTGAAACAGAGAATATGATGACATTTCTGATAACAAGAGATTAAAAAAGGTCAAAAGTACTTATGGACAAGTTATCAATGATGACTTAATGAGCATTAGATAAGCTGAAAAATTTATTAAAATACTCAAAACTATGCATGTACTGTTTGTATACCAAATGTATAAGGGTTGCTTTGAAGGTAATGTCTTCTATAATCCCTAAAAATTATTTTGGTTATTGATGGGAAGATTCAAATTCTACTACCATGTCACATATTCAGTTTTGCTTTTATTTCAAGACTTATTTCAAATAACCCTATGTTATTTTTAGTTATCCAAATATCAAACATTTAAAATGGCTCGAAGTATTTTTTTTTATCTTTTTGAGGTCACAGAAAATAAAACAAATATTTCATGAGAAAAAAGAAAAAAGTTGTCCTTAGATGGAGCATTTTTTGTGAATTCATTTCAGCTTAGGTAACTGACATAAAAGCAACAAGAGAATAAAAGATAAACTAGTCTGAAATTAATAATAAAAAATAAAATTACCAAATGAGAATAAAAACCCCACTAAATGGAAAAAAAAAAATTTTTAAATCTGGTAACAAATATTTTTTTTTAAATTATTCATATTTACACTATTTATATTATTTGGACTATTGTCTTCATCTTTGTTGCCATATTTGTCACAATGTTTTGGCCGTTGTATGCTTTGGCCTTCTTCAGGTGGTTGGAATGCTAAACTGAACCTTTTATTTCGCTTGCTGGGGTAGACTGTTCTAGTTCCACGTGCCATGTCTAATGGATGTCAGTTATCTCTTGTTAATTCCTCTCTCCAAGTTCTCCACTGCCTTAACACACTGTGCCATGTGTCCTTAAGGACACATGGCACAATGGATAAAGGCGTTGGTTAGATCTAGTGATAGGACCCAAAGAGTGGTTAAGGCAGTGGAGAGATGAATTAACAGGAGATAAGTTATAGCCGACATCCATCAGACATGGCATGTAGAACTAGAACAGTCTACCCCAGCGAGCTAAATAAAGGGTTCAGTTCAACATTCCAACCACCTGAAGAAGGCCAGAGTGTACAACAGCTGAAATGTTGTGATAAACATAGCAACAAAGATGAGGACAATAGCCTGAATAATGTAAATAGTATACATAATACCTCATCTCAGAAATATAGACAGATACTAATATTTACAGATTGCTTTGGGATATGATTTTGAGAACTGTTGAAATGAGAACCCAAAGATAATATTGATGTTCATGTTCTTCCCCTGTCTTTTGTTTAGGATTGGGTTTCCAGTTACTTTTAAAGTTTTTTGATTATCTTTCACTTCCAGTACACCCTCCCGGCGTCCTAGTGGCATTATCACCTTGCTTAGCATGAACTAATTAAAAAAATATCTTAAGAAAAGGGACAAAGCCAATTCATTTGATTTTTTTTGTATGCTCCTGTTTAGAAGCATTGTCAAATATCTTCAGGCTTACCTTTCTGTATTTAAGAAAGTGTCAAAAATATTGCCCCCATCAGACAAATTGTATCTAATAAACTAGTTTGAAACAACAACTAAAAGGTAAATAAAATATACTTTCCAATTAAAAGAATTGCTAAGTAGTTTCTTTTTATTATTTACTAAGTCTGACACAAGGCCACAATAATATGGTAACCAGTGATAACTAAAATTACACTAGCAAATTGGTTTTGCAAGACAAGCTTATTAATCATATGGTAAGCATCCATTTTTAACTATTGATTCATATTCTATTTAATTTACCAAAAATTATTTTAACTGATGTCAACTTTTATTAATTTTAATTTTTTATAGTAATGTTCAACCAATACAAGGCCCAAGAGCCACTCAAGGTAGAGGATTACTGCGTAGTGTTGTATGAGTGTAAGAAAAAGCCAGAAGTAAAGTTCATGGGGTTATGCAGGAAATATAACTTAACCTTAGACCTTAAAAAAGTCAAAATTCTAGTGATTGGGAAAAATATCCTGCTAGTAGTCTGTTCCCCAAAGCAGCAGTTTATGGGAAGAAGCTGTCCAAGTGGAAGTTACTCTATTGGAATATGAAGGGAACAGAGATGATTCACCCTTGTATACATGACATGGTGGGTCCCAGTTGTAAAAGTCAGGGCATGTGTAACACATCAGAACACATGCCATAGAAATAAAGATAGAGTAGTGAGAGGCTTGCAACATTTCATCTGTGAGAAAAAGGGTTGCAGAGTGGAAAATAATTCCTCATTCTCAAGGCCATATAGAGACTTTTGGACTCTATCAAGACAGGCAAGTGAGGACTGGGCAACTCCAACCCACAGATATGGCAGCAATACACCATTTGCAGGTCTGATCCGGGCTCTTGTAAAGATAGAGCATCTAAGGGGGAGTCAGATACATACTGGAGTGGTACAATGAATCAATTATTTTTCAGCACCATACAAAATATACAATTAATACTAATGATTGTTCACCACCCAAAATTAGAATTTCAAGTTAGCAATATCCTAATGACAATTATTTCATTTAAAAGTATGCAGACACAAGTGTGTGGGTATATATAACTGAAATAGATAATCTGCTAATTAAACAGGGATGATAATGATATTGAGAGAGGGCAAAGTATCAAGTATCTTATAATTGTATTTTTTTTCTCTAAGAAAATGTGTCTGATAATAACTGTATCCTACATTATGAATATGTTAGTTATAAAATGTGCCTGTAGTTTGTACATTTGTCATATCTAAAGAACTTATAAAACTTGAAAAAAGTAATACTGTTTACATAGAAAATGTTATAAATTTAAGGTGTAATTAGTGTAACCAGTAATTGTTTAAAGTACCTTTATAATCGAGGCTACTTTAATTTCAGCTAACCAAAGGAAAGTCATAGTAATACTTTATTAAATGTTGATTGATTAGTTCTATAGCATTATAGGTAATTTAATGCCTAAATTTAGGTACCTCCACGAAATTGCAAAAAAAAAAAAAAAAAAAAAAAAGCATAGCTTAATGAAAAAGACGCCAACTTTGCCGAAAACAAAATTTTATCGTCTAAATGCTTATGTTATTATTAAGAGGAAAGACCAAAGTTTTTTTTAAATTATTTTTAAAATTTTTCCTTCTTTTTAGAACATTCTAAATTTTGATTAAAAAAACCTTGTTTCTCTTTGTATCTTTTAGCACGTTTTTTTTTGTATGACACACATTAATTTGGAAAATCTTGCAAAAATAAAAATAATTGTTGGATGTTAATGAAACTATCAGAAACTATTCACAGATGATCGAAATTATTATAAATATTTTTTTTTTTTATTAAAGTCATGGCAGAAATATTTTTTTTTATATATTTATTACCCCCCCCAACTAATCTTATGATAATGCTAGAAATTCGATCACATCGGGTTTAGTGATTACAATAGCACAAGGCTTTAAGGAATGCAAATCCTGTTTTTTTTGTTTTTAATTGGACCCCCCACCCACCTGAAAATCAGCTCTTAATTGTAACATACAAAACTCAATAAAACAAAGATATTATTTAATTTCAAATGCTTTTATTTGCTTTTATGAATATGGACAATATTTTCTGAAAGCAAAAAAATTTTTCAATGAAAATGAATTTTTAATACAATTATTTGTTATTTCTTTAATTATAATAGATTTTTACATTTAAGTTGTTAAAATATTATAAAATTAGTTAAAAGTCGCATCGGGTTTCTTAAGTGTCCTTATGAGATAGATCTGTTTTAGCGCATTGTGAATTGTATCATTTTGACTAATCAGAACATCTGCCGTAATTAAAAAATGTAATTTTGTGTTTATAATCGGGCTGTAATTATAAATTATGAAGACCAACCAGAATACAATTAAGTTGTTTTATTTGAGTTAAGCATTGTTCTCCGCTGTTGAGACCTTTACTTTTGCGAAACATGTGTGGAGAAGTTAATTTGATTTTTCAATTTCAACTGAGAAGGGTACCTACAAGTATCAGTATCATCTTATGAAAGTTATATGATCTTATTTTTATATTAATCTCAGTTATGACATTTTTCCATAAATGAAATATCAAAATTAATAATAAAATGAATGGAAATACAAATAACACAGTAAAATGTAATAAATGTACATAAAATTATAGTATTTTATGTACACTTCTGATAAAATTTCATAAGAAAGGTACCTATAAATTAATTAGATACCTTTCTTATGAAACATGAAATTTAATCTCACTTTTAACAGTCTTATTTTAATTTCTTTATAATATATTTTCCATAAAGCATCATAAACGTAAAGGTGAAAGCTAAGTACAAAAAAAAAAAAAAAATTAGAGCGCTGAAAGTTTACCTTAAAAATAACGAGGTAAATAATTTGTCCACTTAAATGTAAATTATTTCACTTTTCTCCTTCCGTAGAACAAATTATCCTCATGGAATCCGTCAATATGTCATTCATCACCCGTCAAGTGACACGAAAGTTTATGACCTGCTTTGTGTTATTTTCAAATTACATCTTTTCGGCGCAGAAGCTAAGTTAAGCTTGGTTCAAAATATTTTAAATAAACATTATAATTTCTGATTTTCTTAAAATAAGTTTTGAAAAAATGATAATTGATATTTAAAAGAATTTCAAAGTGAGATTTCAGTTTTTTTTATAAAATGGAAAAAAAATGGTCAATTTTGCTGACTCAAAAAAAAAAAAAAAAAAAAAAAGATTTGAATGTGCTAGGAACAATTGAAAAAATGTAAAAAAATGCCCTCAAAATACTTTGATCTTTCCTCTTAATAATAACAAACATTTAGATGATAAAATTTTGTTTTCGTCAAGTTTGGCGTCTTTTTCATCATGCTATGCTCTTTTTTTAGCAATCTTGTGGAGGTACCTACCTAAATTGTTTTTACTTTATAAAAAAATCTAGGCCCTAGTCAAAAAGCACTGGAACAAACCAGATTTTATTTAAACTAAATAAATGTGAAATTAAGGATTGTAGTTTCTTGAACAGTATATCACTGAGATAGAAACATCAAGACATTTTTACTTACCAAAAAACATATTCATATTTCAAGCAAATATGAATTTTCCAACTTTTGCTTGTTTAAATTTAAAATATCTTTTACAAAGGAATATTCAACACACACACAAAAAACATGTATTAAATTTTTCAACCTTTAAATAAAAAGATGATACCAAATAAATCAAAAGAAAAAATATTTAGCAACAGCAATAAAAGTTAATAACAACAACAACATGAGATGAAGATTAATTTTATATACTTTTTGGACAAAAGTAGATTTTACAAATACACAAATCACATAAATAGATGGTATCTATATTTTTCATCACTATACCTTAACAATCTGGATGGAAAATTGTGGAATATTGAAACTTAATGAGTTTAAATAAACACATATTTGCATGTTTATTTACATTTTCATTTTACACCAAGGAGTTCATCAAACACAGGCACTAATTATGATAGGCTAAGAATTGAAACATAATATAAGAATAGTTGCACAGATTCATCAATTGATAATAAAAAATGTTTTAGATCTGCATTTGCCAATTAATACAAAATTTCTTTTTTGCGTAGATAAAATGATTTTTCTACTTGGTCATTCTTGCTTATTATGTCACAGAAATAATATATATATATATATATATATATATATATATATATATATATATATATATATATATATATATATATATATATGAAAATTATTGATTTTTAGAATGAATCATGATGCAAGAAACCCTGGATGACCATAATCCATCAATCTCTATTGGTGGTAGACCTGACAGTAACCTATGCTTTTACAGATGACATTGACCTCATAGCAAGTAGTAACAGTGAGCTGCAAGACTTGACCAACAAACTTGTTGAAAGAGCAGGAGTGTATGGAATGGAGGTCAGCTCCAAGAAATTCAAAGTAATGGTGAACAGCACAAACAGTAACACCTGTGTCAACATTACTATGAATGGGAATTCACTGGAGGAAGTATCCAGTTTTAAATACTTAGGAGCAATCTTGTCTAAAGATGGTACCTGCAGCTTGGAAATCCATACAAGGAATGCCACAACAATGGCAGCAATGCCCAAATTGGTATCCAAACGAAGTACAGAGTGTACAAATGAATGGTAGTCTCCATTCTCCTATATAAATTTGAAATTTGGACATTGTTGGCAGAAACAGGGAGAAGGATCCAAGCATTCGAGAACAAATGCATGAGAAAACTATGTGACATCGATTGGGAACATAAAACCAATGAGTTTGCATTGGGGAAAAAAAAAAAAAAAAAAAAAGTTGAAAGTTTTTGTGGGCCACCAGGAACCTCTTCTTGCCACTGTCAAACGGAGAAAAATGGTGTGGTTTGGACACATTACAAGGCACGACAGCCTGTGCAAGACCATCATGCAAGGCACCGTTGAAGGTGGATGTAGGAGAGGACTCCAACGCAAAAACTGGTTAGACTATGTTAAACAATGGAGAAGGAGGACTATACCAGAATTGCTGATGTCTGCCGTTGATAGACCATTGTGGAGGAGACTCAATATGGCTTTTGTATCCGGAACCCCACTACGATTACAAAAGTCAGGGGGATGATTATATATATCAGAATTATCTATATATCATATATAAGAATATTCATTAAATTTACTATGTCAGTTTTTCGTTTTTTTATTGTTTTATTGATAGTAATTACTGATTTTATTTTTTTTTTTAATTTCAAGCAAAGCAGTAATGCCACTAAGACTCAACAGGTTACTGGGAGTGAAAGAGAATGAAGAAGGATTTAGTGAGGAGAAGAACATATTTCAGGAAGACATTGATGTTGCATTTAAATTTTTGAAGATTGTAGGTGGCTGGGAAGCAAGAATTCGGAGTTCCACAAGTGCAAGAAAAGAAACTATTACTAATAGTTTCTTTTTTTTTTTTTTTTAATAGAAATTATGTTTACATCTCGCTAATTCAATAGTAAAATGATGACACCTAGTTGGCAATTGATTATCAACTGATTAATCAGTGCAACAATAATTTCAAGAGATGATTTATATATGTGGAAGAGACAGAAATGATATGAATCTTACATGCTAGCTTTGATAGTTCAATTGGTTTCATTCTCCAAATTTTTTTAAGAATAATCAAAAAGAATTTTAAAGAATACTCAATACACCAGCTAAAACTATGGAGGTTAATGTCACAATTTTGTCAATTAAAAAGGTGATTAACTCTTTGGTGGGGGTCAATATAAAAAAAAATTAAGCCAGTTAATATTCTCAATGGCATTGTGCAAAATGATCTGGTATATAAATATTCCTCTAATGTTTTAGTTCAAAATACAATTTTAGGCTTATACCTGCCATACAAGGTGACCCCCTTCAACACAGTAGAAAATATAACAGCCTACTTTATACTAACTCATTTATTGTAAACAAACCTGTTTGGAAAACTTGCTGAACAGAGAGTTTATAATAAAATGGTAAAAATCCTGCATAATTACATAAATCCTGCATGACATACCATTCCGTTTACCCCATACACAAGAATGCCAACCAGTTTGCTGAATAATAATCATTATGTGTAAACAGTATTAAATGAAAACTAAATCTATTAAAATATTACCTGATGATAGTTGACACAGCACATCATATTGTTATGATTTCAGACTACTATTATTCTTCTATCTACACACTATTGTATAATACCGTAATTTTCTGGCTTGGTACCTGTATTGATTGTTTATGGAGCCTCAGCTTTTGGGAACAATAGAGTGTTCATTTATTCATATTGCATTTTTATAATCTTCATGCTAAGCAAGCTAAATTAGAAGAAATATTTATGGTGGCCTGCTGCAGTTACAGTAAGTAATATACAGTCAGTATTAGATAGGCTGTTACACTTGTCTACCTGTCTGTGGTAATGACTAATGTTTTATACCCGACATACAAGTCAATATTTAGCATTGGAAGGAAGTTTTCTCCTTGTTTAAAACACTGATTTATAATCAGCAGTTTATAACAATTATGTTTTTAAATTCTTTGAGAAAATGCAATGAAATTATGATCAATATTAAACAGAGTAGAGTCACTTTCAAAGAAACTTTTCATTCACATGTGATTACATAAAAATAGGAACTGATAAAAATTCCAAATACAGCTGAAATCACCAAGACACTCAATATAGAATTTTGTAAATTTTTTTTTTTTTTTAACATTTATCACTTCAGTAAGATTGGAGGGTTCTCCATAACAAAGAACGATTATTGGATGTTGTTAGATAAACTGGGTACAAATATTTCAAGTACATAGTTACCATTATCAAATCCTTCAAAACTATTTAGTACTGTGGCCAAAAAAAAAAATTAATCATTTAAAAGATCAAAAAAGGTTTCTATTTATAAAAACTAAAAGAAAATTTTTATAAACATTACTAATATAATAATGTGAGGAATCATTATTTAATACTCTAGAAACTGAAGTAAACCAGTTAAAAAAGAATATTTTGTTTACTATGACAAAAGATGGATACTAGATGACTAATCAATGGAAACCAATTGGTCATTTGCAGATTTCATGAGTTTATTTTAGTCGGAGGTAAGCTAAAACCTCATATCTGTTCTTTTCTGATTTAGAATAAGGACATAAATAGGGGAGCATTTGAAGGATGTGAACTCAGTTTATTCCATTATAAACCAATAATTATCCTATTATTCAGTTTAAAATTCTCATTTGATTTCTCATCCAATTTTTTTTTTTTTAACAAATCAATATTCAATCAACTTTGGATATCATTTCAGTATTTCTGTCTATAACGTACACAAGATTTTTTTTTTTAAGGAGTTGAATTACTCTTCAAAACTTCAGGTGGATAGAGACAATGGGGAAATAATGATTTAAAAAAATATGAGTTACCCAAGAAAGTTTTAGAGATAATATCTAAAGACAATTGTAAACTAATTGGTTTGTAACTTTGATATAAAGAACAATAAATGAGAATAGAAGTTTAGAATAGTAATGGTGGTGTAACTCAAAATGACTGCATAATTATTGACTATCTAAGACACATGTCTAAAAAGGAATGACAAGAATTGATGTATGCTTCCCGGTTTTTGAGTAAATGCTTCACATGAGAAGAGTCTGTCCATTGAATCATTTTCACATTTATACCAAATACATCTTGCCGATACTTGACAAATTCTTTGATGTCTTTTGAAAATATAATATCATCAGCAGTTGAGAAAAGAAACAATTGTGGACACTTGCTGCTCTCCTCTGTTTTCAGATACTCATAGATGTTACTGGCATTCTGCTTAAAAAGGCTGAGAAAGGCTCGGAGGTTGGTCACAAAAAACAAGTACAGGTAAAGGCTAATGGCAATAATATATTTGAAAAAAAAATTTTTGGTCTGCATGCTGACCAGTATTGCTTTTACGGCCTGGTAGGGTCTTGGTTTGCCAGGAGCACTGTCATAGATACAACCTTGTATCTTCAAGTGTCTAAACTGTTCTGTCAGGAGCAGATCACAAATATAGCGGTAGATAATGGAGCCACCATTGCTGAACATGTGGAAGAATATTGGATTATCTTCATAGCTGAAGTCTATTAGAATATTTAATAGTTTCTGGGCATTTTCCTGGCATTTGGCTGGCTTGAAGAACAGTATCCCTGGAGATGCAATGTATGAAATGGTGACACATCTGAAAAAGAAAAAAAAAAAAAAAAAAACTAACAGTAAAACTTAAGGATTATTTTTTATTTTTTATTAAATCTGATATCTAAATATTTTGTCTCAAACAGAAAAGGCATTAAACTATTGAATCTTCTAGAAGCTGTTAATAATTTTCAAAATTTACTCTTAATATCCAACATCAGGCCATAAAAACCAAATCATTTATAATCATTAAATTAGCAAATTCACTCAGTCAGTTATGTGCTATACACGATACATACTTGGGCAATCATGTCTCTTTCAATTAATGACTGACTAGGCAGAAGATTTTTCTTGCAGTAGGCTGCTTATCAAGGCTATAGGACTCAGTCTTTACTATTCATCCCATACCTGGGGGGGGGGGAGAAGAGATGGATTTATACATTTCCCAATGATATTTGTGTTTAAGTGAATGTAACAGACTTGACTGGAATTCAAACTCAGCTCTCTATTTCTCTAATATTCATTGCACCACAATGTATATTCATTACTTAAATTAAATAAATTTCAACTTTCAGGGTGCCTTTCCTCTACCAAACTAGCAACAGACTTTAATAAGAAAACCAATTATATAAAGTTGCAAAATGTGTCATTTGCTACAACTTAATTATAAAATAAAAATGCATGGCAAGTGTTGTAGGTGGAGGAGATGCCATATTGGTTGAATTTAGAACTTTTCAGTACTTCCTCATGATAAAATTCTAACTGGTTCCAAAAACTACAAAATCATTTTTTAAAATGACAAATTTAGATATTCTGTAACATTTTTTTTTCCATACTGTGCATTTTCAAATTTAAAACAGAAAGAAATTTTTTAAAAAGACACCTGCACATTTTTCTGCAGTCAAAAAGAAATAAGATTAAATGTGATCTCTCAAGAACCTTGCAGATAAAAATGCATGCAGTTTGATAGGAAGGTTGATAAATAAAATAATGAAATTGATACACTAGTTACATTATACAAATATATATTTTATGAATTCACAAACAAAATATCAGTAGAAGAAACCAAATTCCATAATACATGGGAAACACCAGGAAAAAAGATTTAAACACAGTCTAACACAAAGATAGGACAGAAACTGGTTAGAAAGAAGTTTTGTGTTTATGACAGATTTATTCTATTGCAAACACTTCAGTGGCCAAGATTTTGCTAGTCATCTAGTAAAGAGAATTCTATGACCAAAGTTACAATTTATCTTTTCTACTAATTTAAATAGTTCTCTTTCAATCTTTTATATTAGTTTTCAGCAACAGCATTTACCTTAAACAAGATGAATTAAAAATGGGATATAAAAGGAAATAGAAACATAATAGAAGAAACCTGTTTGAATCTTATATTTAATATAAAATCCTTTTTTGTTCACATTCAAAATGAAAAAAATTACGAAATAATATCTTCAGAATTTTATTGATTCAATATCATTGAACTTTTGATACAAAACCTTGAAATAGCTAATGGCAAAAAAAAAAAAAAAAAAAAAAAAAAAAGAAAAATTGTAACTTTTTTTTTTTTTTAAGCATTTCACCCCAAGCAAGGCGGGAAGCCACTAGGACGCAAGGGGTTACAGAAAATTTAGAGCAAGATCAGATAGGAGTGATAGAAGAAAGGATGAGGGTAGTGGATAGATCAAGGCAACTGGAGATGTCGATTACATGAAAATTTTACATGTAGCAATTTCTACAAAATACCTAAGAAACAGATGTACACAAGGAATAGACAATTTTCAGCATACTCAAATTTATGAATGCAAGTTTGAATAAATTAATTCACAAATACAAAAATTTCAATTTTAATGTTAGAAATATGAGACAAAATATTATAAAGATTACTAATGCTCAAGGATGTTTTCAATCTTGTAGACTTTCATACACACTACATATTTATTCTGAGTAATGATAGACAACAAAAATCATAGTACAATATACATGGCACACACATTAGTTTATTAAAAGGGTTAAAGATACAGTTAAATGTAGCGAACAAATATATAGTGTACTTATATGCAAAATATTAAAATCAACTTATGAGAAAAATAGTTTCTGTTAATACCAATCAAGGTTATCTAAGTACCACACAGCTTGTGTCAGACTAACTTACAATTATTGAGAGAATTTGTAACAATGGACTTGTTAGTAATATCCAATAGTTAACTAACAATATAGTTAACACTATAAAATAGCTACAGATAACTTCATTTGGCTCCATAATTATTCAATAGAATCTAGAATAATTTGAAACATAATTGTTACCACCTACTCAATAACTGTTAGGATAATACAGTAGACTTTGCTACCCATAATGCACCATTGACCAGCATATATAAATAGTCAAGCCAAAACACAAAACTCATGGTCTGAAGATTGTGTTCAAGCATGAAACTATCACTGCTTGTGTTGACTTCAGTGTCCTCTTTTATCACACACACATTATATTATATATATATATATATATATATATATATACACACACACACACACACACTATTGCTATCTTGGTTTTTGCTTACAAAGTTTAAGAATTTTTCTAGCTTTGATCAAGTCTTGAAACAATATAAAGTTGTTCAAAATAGTTTTCATACTATAGATTAAAACTTTAAAAGAATGGAAACTGAAAATTCAAATACTTAAAACAATTTTTCAAATTCTTTTTAACAGTTATTAAATTTTATTAATTTTTTTCAAATAAGAATACAGAAATTTTGAAAGGCTAATTTTTTTTTTAGATTAATTCCCATCCTGCCCTAATGCTTCTTAAACACATTTTAGCAAACTTGAACCCACATACCTGGGAAAAAAATAGTGTCAAAATGACAGTTTCCCCATTGACACCACTATTATTGTAACTCCATTCACTTCTTGGCAATATTTGTTTTAAAAATGAATGATTAGAATTGTAATAAAACCTAAACATATGAAAGTGAATTTAAACATTTTTTTTTGTTCTTGAGAATTTACAAAAAAATATGAAACACTATTTAATAGATTATTTACAAGAATAATTTTATATTTACATTCCAAAAACTAATACAACACAATATCATTTATCGATTTATAATGAAATAAAATTTTTTATTCATTTATAAACATTTTCTAAATTCTTAAAATATGAACCAACTATAAGGAAATCCTTATTTACTATTTTATAAAGTTTAAATCAATTAGGAATTAGCTGATGTTTTGCCAACCATTCCAATAAACAATAAATAAATATTGTTTTTTATTTTTTTTTATCAGTCCCCCCCCCTAAAAAAAAACAAAAAAAAACGTATAAATTCATTTTCATATGTTTAGGTTTTATTGAAATTCTAATTTTCACTTTTTAAACAATAAACATTGTTGTGTTGTGAACGTAGATAAAATAATTGCGGTGTCAAAGGAAAAACCATCCTTTTGATAACCTGTTTTTTGCAGGCACGAAGGTCCAAGTTTGAAGTTGTCATTTTTTTTTTTTTTTAATAGCTGAGAGAAAAAGCGCAATACACAAGAAATACTCAGGGAATGAACTTTGAAGTAGAATGATAAATAAAATTTTGAATAGACATTTTTTTTCCAGGTAAATCATATTTAATGTTTAAAAATTTGGAGGATTATCATTTTAATTAAAAAAAAAGAAATAACTTTTCTTTTTCTTTAGAAAAACCTAAGTCATTATATTATTGCTAGTAGTAATATTATTCACATCATGTTCTCCTACTGTTTTTCACAAAATATCTCTCCAGCTTGTTGAACAACAGAGTACACAGAGCCTTTGACCGACTGGTTACATGTACTTCAGTGAGAAGTGACATGCAACAAAGTGCATTTGAACCTTTCATCATGGGATGGGGATTGGCAAAAAGATTGGCCATTTCTGTAAGCCACATGACATAGCTCATAAATACACAGCAAGTGGGTAAAGCAGGCAAATGTGAATTTATAAGGCCATAGATAAGGAAGGAGAAAAAAAATAAAATAACAAAAACAAATATTTTAGAGAAATTAAAGAGAACTGACAACGTTTTTCTTTTTTTTTTTTTTTTTTAATTTTTGTATTGCTTAAATTTGCTTTTACTTTTGTAAAACCAATCCTCTCTGCCCAGACATTTTATTTTTATATATTTCCACACACACACACACACGCCCACACATTTTTATTTTTACATGTCTCTACACACACACACATTTTTATTTTTACATATTTCTTTCCACACACACACAGAGAGGGTAGTGCTGAAAACTTCTTGGCCCAATCAAGAAGGGAATTAAAAAAAAAAAAAAAAAAAAAAAAAAAAAAAAAAAATCTTATGTTTGGCCATTTGGTTAGTGGACTGGACAGAGAACTTAGTGCTCCTTGTAGATATGTATTTTAATAATAAAAATGAATAAACCAAGTCTTAATAATATCAATTATGAACATGGCCACAATGTGCTGACCATGTTTGGGAATTAAAATATTTCTATTGCTATATTAAAAAAAAAAAAAAATCCTTGATAATGGCTAATAGATTAGTTGAAAGCCTTTCAAGATCCTAAGATCATTTGAACAGTTCTTACACACTATGACCTAAAAATAAATCTTTTGAACAAATACAAGAAAAATATAAAAGCTTAATTGCATTGCCTTGTTAGTCATCTACAATGAAACTTGTATAAAAGAGGGATTGCTGTTCAAATACACAATGTACACACACACGCACACACACAGGACTCAGTTGCAAGCTGTGGAAAATTCCAGTTTATGAAGAGATAATTTCTTAAAATGGAGAATATTAAATTGCCATTTTATCTTGGCAATAAAAAGCAAAAATGATAAAAAGAAATACAAGAATATTTAATATGAAAGAGAAAGTGGTATCTAAATAGAGAGGGAAAAAAACCCAACATGCAAGGAAGCGAATTAATAACATTAATCTGAAGCAGAACTAAAAACTGCTAATATTATTAGAGAAAGACTTAAAGGATATAATAGTAGTTTTTCCAATGAAAATTTCCCCCTTTTGTCTGACTACCAGAATACGCCAGTTGGTGTTGAGTGAATACAATTATCTACTTTTTTTTTTTTGTTTAACATTTTCACTAGTTAGGATTGTCAGTTTAATAAAGGAAAATCAAACTTTACAAATTCTATAGCAATGTGAGTTTTGACAATCATACCTAAGCTAATTTTTTAGATGGAATGAATTTTATTTACATTTTCTTAATATTATTTGGTTGCAAACTACAATTTACAAACAAAAATATTATTTAGAAAAAGATGTCTAGATATGTTAGGCTTAATATTAATTATTACAGAATGAAATCAGATTTGAAAACTAGATCTCTCTTGCAGTAAAACCCAACAAACACTGTTTTAATATGGAGGACAAAGATAAGTAGTTCCAAGTTTTAGAACAGTTTATATAATATCTTGATACATGGAACAGTGACCATAATGCAGATAATAGGATTAAAATAATGATTTTAGCTGTTGGCTTCTTATCAATTACTATGTATTTACAATCAAGATACTTAAAGTCACAAACTGAAAAGTGCCTGTGGCATTAAGCCATTCTGTCAATTGTCTTATACTAGTCTTTGCATTACATAAACAACTTTTACCTTTTTTATGTCAGTAACAATAAAATCATTAGAATATACAACAAAGTCAGTTTTCATTAAGGTTTATTTTTATCAGCTGAACATGTTATTTTTCTTTTTCTTTTTTTAAGCATTTTAGTTTTTAAATTGAAACCTACTCACTAATTGAAGTTTTTTTTTCCTGTATTTCATTGATAGAAAACTGCTTCCAGCAGGTAAAAAAATGTTATCCAGTGAGGTTAGGATAACAGATAATTAAAAAATCTTGTTTATTTCTTCATTAAATTTCTTCTGTTTCAGGTTTAATTATTTACTCAACTGAGGGTGCCTGAAGGCATATATTTGGAGCTGCTTAATGCAGTTTGTAGGTGTGTTTAAGTATTTAAAAATATTTAAAAAATGAAACCTTTTCACAATCCCTGAATTCCTCTTTTTATATATATATATATATATATATATATATATATATATATATATATATATAAACAGTTATTTGTGCTTATATGAGGCGAGAGAAGTTCTTGGCCCAACTAAAATGCTCTTAAAAAAAAAACAAAAAACAAAAAAACAACACTATCTCATGTTGAAATACTTATAAAAATATGGGTGGCCAGCAAATATTTTTATATATTTTAAATGGTTTAAAAAAAAAATAAAATAAAATAAATGAATTACCAAGTTATCAAAACAAATTCAACAAACACTGATGTTTGAAAGAATAGAATTAAAAACCAATATATATGGTTAGAATTTTAAAAAGATTTTGAGTTGCCTAATTTTAGACTAGGTTAGATTTTATTATGCTAGTCAATGTTTATACAATAAAATTTGTATTAACCAACCAGTATTTGCAAAATTTTCAAAATATATGTGAAATATATCATGGACATTTCATTTTATAATATTTACTTTTACTAGAAATATTTACATTAACTTATTTTGATGTGAGATTTTTTATGAAACTTCAAAATTGTTTGACAAATTGAGCCAATAGAAAATAGAAAATTTGTAGGACATCATTAAAAATGATATAAATAAGAGAAAAAGAAGCAAAGAATCTCTCTGGGAAGCAATAAAAATTAATGCTAAAGCTGAAACAATATAATAGAAAAAAAATCAAAAAATCAATGATTGAAAAATTAATGAAGGTTATAGAATGTGAAGGAAAATGTTAACATGCAAAATAAAAGAATAATTTATTCAAATATATGTTGTCTATTGTGTTATTCAAATGTTTTCATAGCTTATATTTTTTGCATTTATTTATAAATAAATCATTACACTTTGTATAATAAAACTTGATACAACAAAAGTTATCAATATTTTTAACAGGAGTGAATATTATAATCTGAAGCTCACATCATATATCTATCATATAAATATATCCTGAAAATTTAACCAACATCTCTTTGTTAATGCTAATCATGAAAACAATGACCAGCACAATAAAATCTGACATTATGTAAATATCATATTGGTCGTAATGGATTGAGTTTTCATCACAATTCTATAAAAGAAATTTTCATACTACTAAAGTTCAAGGTAACTTCTGAATTATTTATTGCAAACAATTCAAATATAATTTTTGTTGATATTTTAAAAAAATTTTTTTTTAAAAAATCACAAGCTGAGGATGAAAAGAAATAAGTAAAAAGGTAAATTTATATTTTGGCAAATGCTGAATTTGAGGCATTATTATTAAAAATAAAAATGTTTTGTTAAACACCTTTATGAAAAAAAATTAAACAATTATGATTGCTGAATTTTACATGCTTTTTAAAGAAAGATCTGATCACATTGTGAAATAGTAATTAGCTTGTTTCCTTATAAAGAAACATTCATTGAACCAAGCAGCCAGTATTACTGTTGGCCAAAATTTATAAAATATTTCTGTTAAAACAATTTTTTTGCTCTTTCCAGTATTGATGGGAGTTCCCTTCCTGTTTACAACTGATTAATGTGAACATTACATTAACCAAACTTATTGACGGGTCCTGTCAGTAGCAGGAATAATAAATAATTATTAAAATAAAAGATGTTGTCCAGCTATCAAATGGATGATCTTTATTAGAAAACAGTTTAAGAGGAAAATTAAGATGAAAATAAACTTTATTTACATTATTTATATTCAAATCTATGGGGGGCAGGCTCTTCTCGTTCCACTCCTCATGCTAGACAATATCCATAGACATGAGTAGTGGAATGAAAACAGCCTACCCCCATAGATTAAATAGAGGGTTCAGTTCAGAATTCCATGTAGGTTACCCAGATTGATATACCCCTGAGAAAGGCCAAAGGGCACAATGGATGAAATGTTGTGATAAAAACAACAAAGATGAGGACAATAGTCCAAATATAAATTGGCTAAATAATCCCCAAAATTCAACAACTTCAACAAAAGATTTGAAATAGAATTCTATAGTAAACTGAATTTTCTCTTTACTACTGAACCACTTATATGCAAAACATTTAACTGTTTTTTCTTTTTAGGTAAAATCTTTTAATTGATTGCATTTTGATTTGTTCTAATTCCTAATCTTTGTTCTTAAAAAAAGGCTGGGCAGATTAAGTGAAACAGTATGATAAAAATGAGGAGCAAATTAAATTATCGTCAGGTCTTAAACATGACATTTCCTTAATGCTTTCACTTAACTGAAATATTAGGATCTCAGGCATAAGGCTTGGAAATAAAGAATTTTCCATTACAGCATAAAGACTAGTGGAAAAGAGTTATATTATTGTTTCCATTGGTTATCTATTAATGTATGTATTGAATATGGTTACCTGATGACAATTACTTTTATTATGATATATTTTTAATTTTGTTCCCTCTTCCCATATCAACCAAGAAAGAAAAATTATGTCAGCAAATGTATTAGTCAAATTTCTTGAACAATTGTTTTTTATTAGGTATAATGCAGATTATCTGTGTTCTAAATGTGGTGATTAGTAAAGCAATTTCCTCCTTGGCTATCTTGTTTACAATTAAAACTTTAGTTAAGAACAAATGATATATAAAAACCAAAAAAAAAAAAAAAAAAAAAAAAAAAAACCAAACTATTTGGTATGAATATTTTTTTTTTTTTTTGAATTTCAAAATTTAAACTTTTTTTCTACTGGTAAATTTAAAAAGTCCTGTGTGACAATAGCCTAGTGGATGAAAGTGTTGGTTAGTGAATTTGGTGACATAGTAATTACAAATTAAATCCCTGGGCCGAGCAGCGTGTACTCAGACACAGTGGAAACAGGGTGAGCAATAACTGAGCAGTACTAAAAATAAGAACTAGACAAGATATTCCTAAAAATGGACAGAGGTATGAGAACATTATAGCCTTGTGGATTAAATAAATGATTCAGTTCAGAATTCCAAGTAGGCTACCTGGATTGATATACACCTGAAGGTGAATATCATGAACGGGCAAAACATTGTGATGATAACAATAACAAAGATGAAGACTAATCCGCATAAAAATAATAAAAATGAGTGCAATAATAGAAAATGCATTAGAAAAAAATATAAATATAAATAAAAAAAAAAAAAATAAAAAAAAAAAAAAAGTTATGAAATATTTTATTTCAAAACCATGAATATTGAAGTTAATTACAAGAAATAAATTATAAAACAAAATAAGCAATTTGAATAAAATGGGCAGAAAGTTTGAATAACAGTATAAATTCATTAAGACATCTGGAAACAAAAATGAAATATTTTATTTTGATTTATTTTATATGGCTTAACCCTTTGCAGGTTATTTAAAGCCAGAAAATATTTTAAGATTGTAAGTATATTTTTTCTTAGCTAATAATGGTTTAGTGATACAAGTCTTACTAACCCATAGCAGTGGGAGAAGTGGATTTATACCTTTCTTAAGGGGATTTGCGCATAAGTGAATATAACAAATCCAACTGGAACTGTATGTCGACTATCTGATTAACAATTTCAAGCCATTATCTTACACTACCTGGTATTCCCATAGTTAACCATCTAGGTACTCACCAGTCTGGACATTGAATATAAAATCATGGCTTACAAGCAATGTTTATAATTTCACTTTATACTGGAAAAATTTTTATATATATATATATATATATATATATATATATATATATATATATATATATATATATATATATGACACACAAATTTTATTAAAATGACTAACAAGGGACATCAGTTAAGATTTTATTTAATTTTTCTTGTGTTCTTATAATTTTATGGACTTAAATTATGTAGAAATTGTCCAAATGTCTAGGTACATACATAAAACAATCCATACATTCAGTTAAAAGTAAAAATAAAATCATCCTAAGTATAGATGAAAGTAATCGTACATACAAAACATTTGGACAATTTCTACATAATTTATGTACAGAAAGGAAGAAAATTATAAGAACACAAGAAAAATTAAATAAAAAAACTTAATCACAATAATTTGTCAGTCATTTTTAATGAAATTTGTATAAAAGAGGGATTGTTGCCTAAATACACAATTTTTTTTTTGTGTGTGTGAACACACAAAGGGATGCTGGTAAGTTTTGGGGCCAATCCACTTCTTTGGATCAGTAATTTCAATAACCAAACATCAGAACACTGATTTTTAGGAAGTAGGTTTGGTTGTGTATACCTTCATATTATAAAACCAAGTTGTTTTTTTCACCTGGCTAAAATTCCAGTTTTATTCTACAAATAAAAGCCTATGAAATACAGAGTAGTAAATATGTTAGAGAAAATGTAAATCGAAAATAACAATGAAAAACAACTTGTAAGAAGTTAATATAAATAAAATTATGATTGAGCTAAGTTTCAACTGGCTGTGTTGAGAGTACACACAAATGAATCTTATTTGAAAAGTAATTATTGTCATTATTCTAGCAATAAAAATAAATAGAAATTTGTTGGAAAATGAAATATACAAATGGAAGGTGTTGATGCTTCTTGAAAAAGTTAAGTATCAATTACAGTTTTGGTTAATACAACATTTTATTATCAGTTCTGTTCAGGAAGATAATAGGCATTTCAATGCATTTATTTGCTAATAAGATGAAAACTGCTGCAAGAATGACAAAACTTTCAGTAACTGTAGACAAGGGTCATAAGATTAAAGAATTTCATTTTAGAGAAAATTTTTTTTTCACTTTAACATAAAATACTATTAGTAAACATGTGACAAATTTTTTGGCTGGTAGCTTTATGAAAAGTTATCAGTTTGTTCAATGCTGACATTGTTAAACTAGCTGAAATAATTTTTTTATGCCACACATTACTGGCAGTATCTTAAATATTACAATACAAATAATCTTCTATGTTCTATGTCTCTTCTCACATTGGTGATCATAGTTCTCCACAATTTCCTGTTCTGTTTAGCTCTTAATAAATTTTGTACTTTTGCTATCTTTCCTAAATCTTGTTCTGCCATTTATTTACTCAAGTTCACTAGGTAGGTTATGCATTGTTTTTTTTCTTTCCCTCTTGTCTTCAATCTGTCAAAATTATCAAATTTTCCAAACCCACTTTCCTCATTATGCAACATAGAAAGTTTTGCCTAATGCTTCCTGTTGTTAAATATGTTTCCTTTTTGTTTCCATTGTCTCTAGAAGTTTGTTGTTGCTCACGTTTGATCAATGGTATTCTCAGCATCCTTCTGTAGAACCACATTTCTGTTGCTTCAAGTCTTTTCTTCATTTGTCAGGAGATTGTTAGAAACAAAGCAGAGTACTGGACAAAGTCCTTCTGTTTCTGAATACTGTCCTTAGCTTTTGGGATGCATCTTTGGCTATCCCAATGTACATTTGGATTTCAGTGTTGCACTTTCCATCAACACAAAAAGTTAAAATCTGAACTTCAATGTCTTTCTATCAGTACTTGTTCATTCTTAATCATAACAATTTAAATTTACAATTGTAATAACAAATATAGGTTTCACAGAAGTTTTAAATGATACCACAACTATGTCTATATTTTTTTTTTATGTAGAGATTTTTCAGGTGCATGTAAAGGAATCTTTCTTATTTCAGAATTATCAGTTCTGAAACTAATTTGAATAAAACTTTTGCCTTTTACAAGCCTAATAAAGTTGAAGGAAAATTTCTTTTTTTTTTTTTTTAAATCATTTCACTCCAAGCAAGGTGATAATTCAATTAAGACACAAGGGGTTACTGGGAACTAAAGAGAATGAGAAATCTTTTCATGAAACTGGAAATCGAATATTAAACAGCAAACAATGGATAACCCTCTACTCCAAAGAAAGAGTGTGAACTGGTTGATAGGATATTTTACATTTTCATAACATCAATCAATATATTAAGAATCTGAAGTCTTCCCCTTAATCAGGTATGTCATATTGATCGATTGATTTGTTTTCTAAAGATTATAAACCTTTGCAAGTGAGTTAAAGATAAAAAATACTTTTAGATAATAATGATTTAGTGATACAAGTCTTACTAATTAACCCATAGCTGGGGGGAGGTGAAATGGTGGATTCATATCTTTGTCAAGAGTATTTGCACACAAGTGAATATAACAAACCCAAGTGGAATTGGAACTTGGCTCTCTGATTAACAATTCTGAGCCCTTATCCATTACACCACCTACACATTCAAGCTTACAGCACCTGGTATTCCCAAGTGGTCACCCATTAAGGTACTGACAAGGCTCAATGTTGTTTAACTTCAGTGATTGTATTGGAACCAGTGTTTCAATGTGATGTGGCTGTAAGCAGGTATGTTGTAATTATAATAAATAAATGTAAGTATCATTAGAATATGGTAGAAATACTAAAGGATATCGCTTTTGATTTAAAAAAGTTATGAAGTAATCAATAAATAAAAAAAGGCTTTGCTTTGATACATTAAAATACATATTTCATTAATTTTTTTAAATTATTTATTATCATTTTCTAGCAACATTATTAATCTGAAACTGAAAATTAATATATATAAAAGTATGTTAAATGTTACAATATATTTTACAAGATAATCTTGTTATTATATGGAAAAAAACAAATCTCCATCCAGTATCAACAAAAGGAAGATCTTGTGTGGCTTATAAATCAGTGAAGACAAGAGAACAGTTATAAATGTTTGATGAAATACTCTTGTTTCAGGTATTAAGTTTAGTGGTTTTTAAATTAAGGCATGGGCTATATATATATATATATATATAATATATATATAATATATATATAATATATATATATATATATAAAATAATAAAAAGAACAGTAAGATATATAATCCGGTGTTCTTATTGATTGCTCAATGTAAATTTACACAGCATAAATATTATAAATTAACTGGTTTAAAATATGGTTTCTTCACTACACAGGAATTACTATGTTTCAAAAACCAAAGCTAAAAACTTCAAATTTAATTATATAATTAAATTAAAAGCATTAGTTCTGTTTCATCTTCATTATATGTGCATTTAAAACTCAGTAAATTTAAAAATAAGTTATTCCAAAATTTGCTTGAAGATGAAACAGAACTAATACTTTTAATTATATAATTAAATTTGAAGTTTTTAGCTTCACTTTTTGGAACATGGTAATTGTAAAAAAAACTTTGTGGTCATTGCACCATCTGCATGCTACTGATGTGCCATGTCTTTTCAAGATGTGGATGATCATGGTTTTCACAACTTCCTGTCTCTCGTAGCTCTCACAAAGGTTTGTCTTTTTGCTATTTCTCCTAATCCCTGTGCTGCCAACCATTTACACAAGTTTGTTAGCTAGGTTATTCACTGCTTTCCTCTATCTCTCTTGTCTTTAATATGTCCTGTGAGTGTTAAATTTTCCTAGCTCTCTTTCCTCATTATGTGAAATTTCAATTGTTACTTCATGATTTTAAATATAATTGTCCTTTTTGTATCCATAATCAAATTCTAATCTGAAAACCCATAAAGTAAGTAAATAGATATAATCAGCTTTTCCCGCCATAATGCAAAATATGTAACCCATAAAAGAAATATATTATAGCTACTCAACCAATATTAAGTAGTGTTTATTATAATAATAAACAAGTATGTGGTGCTATAACGGCTGCAAACAAACAAACAAAAAAAAAACACTTCCATTTTGCCAAAGTCATATCTATCACCACCAGACTTGTTATTCTCTTGGGTTCAGTGTTCTCTTTTTACACTGAAGCATGCCATGAATACTTAATATTTACCTAAGATAAAAGCAGTGCTTCCTTTCCAAAAGGAGGTTTTTTTTTTTTTAAATTACAGTTGCCAAACCATGCACAGGGCAACAATAACTTTAAGGACTTCCTTTTCAACAATTGCATTTAAGGATATAAATCAGTGAAACAGACTATTGGATTGAAGCCACAAGTTTCTATTTTAATTTCCATTGTATAGAAAATTAAATGAACTCTAATAAAATTGGTAGCTTCAATCCAGGACAAACTGAACTTTTCTGTTAAATATATTATCCAGCCTTTGCAATGTACAAATACCAATATACTGAAAATGTAATGGACAAACTAGAGGAAGAATTCCAAGGGATGTTTCAATCAGCTGCAAAATGCCCTTAATGCAATCTAATAAATCTGGAATCTGATTATTAAATCATTTTAGGAACTGCAGCATCTCACTGGCTTAAATGAGAAGATATTTTAAATTCTGACATGAGGTTACAAAAAGTTCTATAAATTGGATCTGACATAACTTTATTTTTTATGTATGCATAGTTATAAATTCCATTCACATTTGAGTAAAGAAAAAAAATATGGGGGTGCTGCTAGGCAAGAATAATAAAGTGTTCAGATCATCTTGCTGCCAACTGATATACTTTGATATAACAGAGGCCCCTGCTAGGATGTAGTCAGACCATTATACAAAATAAATGAGAGAGAAAGAATAAGTGCGTGTGTGTTTTAGAAGAGTAAGCAAAGATATTTAGTCATAATATCAGCTGCACAGGAGCTGTGAGCACAACTGCAACTGCTACTTTTTTTTATGTGAAATAATGAGAACTGATATGCCAGGTCATTTAATAGGCAAAGTAAAGAATAAACAAAGATTCAGTTGATCTTGTTGAAAAATCCGTTCTAAGCTTCACCTTAACCTTTACATTTAATAAATTTTTCACTGCAGCAAGCTTTTCACTCTCAAGGTTAAAAAAGTAAGTCTTGTTGATATTTCAATGATAAAATATGTGAACAAAGTCAAAGAGAAAAGATAAGTGGCAAATAGGTGGAACTTGATGATTGCAACACATGCAAAAGAAATCAAACAACCAAGCAAATATTGTTCATAATTGAAAATTAGGCAACCAGTCTTATAAGATGTTGCAAAAGAGTTTACTTATATGAAATGCAATAAAGAACATACATTTATATAATTCCTTAAGTCTAATTAATAATACTATATATATATATATATATATATATATATATATGGTATAATGATATATAAATGTTTCTATATGAAGAACAGTTTTGGAGGAAAGATGTATGACAAAGTGAAAAAAGTTTTTGTGACATTTTGTTTCCTTATGACTTCATTGGAATAGGTTTGTTTACATTGACTCAGCTACATATGTGCATGAATGAGAGATCTTGGGAATTTTAAATTTAGAAAAAAAATTTTTTTTTTTAATGTGTTTAGGAAATATAATCTAACCAATTCCATTTAGATTCTTTTAATTTATATGTATGTGTGTTAGTAGGATATAGAATCTGAACAATGTGTTTGATAAATCAGACAAAGTATAAAACTTTTATAAACTATGCATTTTGCCTTCGTTAGATAGGGTTCTTCAGGTCAAAATGAAAGAAATCTGTGTTTGAGCAGCCTAACAAACAGATATTAACTATTTAATATTAAAACAGATTTCTTTCATTCTGACCAGAAGAACCCTATCTAACGAAGGCAAAACACTTACTCTATACGACAGTTTTCCACTTTGTTTGATTTATCATTATATATATATATATATATATATATATATATATATATATATGATAGATAATATATGACAAAGTGATAAAACTTTCTTTTTTTTTGGGATAATGCATTTTGTCCTTTATGACTTCAATCGGACTAAAGTGATGTTTACATTGATGTGATTACACATGTGACTGAATCTCGGAGTCTCTTCTTCATGTGCATACGTAATGACATCAACGTAAACATCACTTTAGTCTGATGTAGTCTTTAGCTGCATAGTATGTGTTTTGCTGAGGTTACATAGTTTTGAATTTAGAATTTTACTTCTAGACCAGTTGCTACCCAAGGCTATAGAATCTAGTCTGTCCTACTATTTACTGATTGCTGGTAGGGGTGGGTGAGAGAAGAGATGGATCCATGCCTTTCCTTTTGGGTATTATTAGCAAGTAAGTGAATGTAATGAATCCAACTGGAAATTGAACTCAGCTCTCCAATCCAAGTTACAATTCATTACTCTACTGTACCGCCTGAGGTACAAAAAGAGAAAGTAATTCCACAATTTTTTTCTCCTGGCCTTCTGGACATTACAATTTAATATGTAAAAGGAATTTAAATATTAAATTAGAACTGTCATTACGTTTTAACCAAACCCGTGTGTGTGTGCGTATATATATATATTTGCTTCTTCCCAACCTCATTGGCAGTGGTTGAGGAGCATGGACAATTGTCTTTCTAGAATAGTTTCAACCACAACTACAGGGGTCAGTTTGCCTATTTAACTAACAGGAGAAGAGATGGAATCATATCTTTCCCAATGCATAAGTGAATATAAATGAACTTTATTGTAATTTAAAGTTCACTCTCAGAGTTCTCATTCTGTGTCACTATCCATTACATTATCTGCAAATCCTTATGTCCATGATTCTCATTACGGGCGGGGGTGAGGGGTGGGGTTGTTGGTTAAAGTGACATTGGTGGATAGCGAATCTTCTTCTGACCATTAGTTGAAAGCTGGTGACCAAGCAGCATGTAATCCACATTCATCACAAGGATGAAGCTGTTGGCCACTTGAAAGGTTGTCATCAAAGTTCCATCTACTCTAGTTTAAAAATCAAAGAGATCCTTCTCCTAGACAGACTGCCAACCAAGGCTAAAAAGCTCTGTCTACCCATATTCCAAGGTGTAGTGGACTATATAAGGCAGGGGCATTCAAGATATTTAATATACCCACATATTGAAATCAATCAATGTATTTTAAAATATCCAACACACTTGAGAGAATTTTTAAAATTAAAAGGAAATTCTTAAACCAATTAAGTTTTCAATCTGATTAATATCTTAATACAGTTTCTAGGTGATACACATTCTTTAGTGAAATGATTTCCATACACCATGAACACAATGGAAAAACAATATAAATAAAATTAAATCTTTAAAGCCAATATTTTACAAATATTAATTTTAAAAGCATTATGTTAATTGGTAATATTAGCAGTTTCCTTAAGAGGAAAAATTTTGCATTTAACTGAGCAGCCAGTACAGCTTTCAACTGAAATTTATAATATCTTTCTATTAAAACAATTTTTCAGGAAAACTGGTTTCTCAACTGCTGTATCTGATACTACTACTTTTTCAGTATTGATTTGGGGGAGGGGGGGTCCTTCCTAACCTCTTATTTGAAGTGGTGTGGAATGTTAACATCTTGATTATATCATTATTTTCTCTTAAGAGTTACATGTGCTATCCATTTTAGTTGTTGCTGCTGTTGATAGTACTCAAGTTTCTTTTATTTGGCACTGTTCTTTGTGATTCTGTAGTGCCAGTCCACAATGTTCAAAGAAGGATGACCTTTGCCAAGACTCACAGGCTTTACTTGCTCAAAGCCTTTTATCATCATTGGACTTGGGTATTGAAAATTCAGTGGAAGTACCTACCTAAGTTTTAAAATTAAATTTTAAACATGAAAAGCATTCTTGAAAATTTCATTCTAGTTTTAATTGAAAGCTAAATGATGAAATTTATTATTTCCAGTAAGTAAAATATTCTGGTGTATTTCAGATGGAAATTATATAAATTGGAATGTTAAATAATTTCTCGATTTTTAAAAATTTTCTTAAAAGCAGACATTTTCCTAATTTTTTAAGAAATTTGGGAACCAACAAATTTATCGGGTTTAAAATTCTTTCAAAATTAAATTATAGATTTGTAACATGTTATTTGAGTAAAATTAGAAAATTTAAAGTTAAATTAATCTGATTTGAAATAAATATTACTTATAACATAAAAAACCAATATACAAGCATTTCTTAACGATGGGTTCCTTTTTCTTTGATCTTTATTGATTTATCAAGAAGTTCTTAAGGCAATGACAGCTCTTATGGATGACCAGAAATGACATATTTATGAAAACTAAGTGAATGCATTTTTTTTTTTTAGCTTTTAACTACCTAGTAATTTTTACAAAATTAACATATTTTCTGCAATTATTTAATATTTTATTGACTTTTAGTTAGGTTTTTAAGAAGCCTTATGAAATTTGCATTTTGTCTCTAGGTTTTACCACCTTAAACAAAAAATTAATTAACTGAAGTATGATCCAAACTAAAACAGAACTGAATTAAAAGTTAAATACTTGCAGTGTGTCAAACGACAAATCACATGATCTTTTTAAGGATAATGTCATGTACAGATTCCCATAGGTAGAAATTAGGAATGTTTTTTTCACTAAAAATTATTTTTAAAATTATTTTAAAAATATTCAGGTACAAATGACTTATGAGCTTTTCAAATTTTGATTCGTAAATTTACTTTTCACTTAATATCACATTCTTGAAGGAAATAAAGAATGTTAAACAATTTTTAACTATTATATTAGTTAAAATTATAAAAAATGAAAAAATTCTTGTAAAAAGTTATTCATCGAAAAATTATTTTTTCAGACAATACTGTCCTTAATATAACTTATGTACAAAAGCAGTTAAAAGCTTTTCTAATTAAATAATGTCAGTTTTATTGCATTTTTTATTTTACAATTCAGAGCAGATTTTCGATGAAACAGCTAAGTGTTTTACAAAAAAAAGAAAAAATTGATGATTTACTTTCTCCAAAGAGTGTTTTTAACTAATAAAAAAAAAATCACCCCCCCACCAAATTTAATTTCTCAGAATTTCATGAAATTATGTAAGTAGGTGGTACCATATGTAAACATTTTGTTCATTTCTGAATATGTCCTGAAAGTTTCATTAAAATCTGACAATTAATTGAATTTTGCAAGAATTTCCAAATCAATGTGTTTTTCCTCAGAAAAAGCACAAAATAAAACAATTTTTCTCGAGTTCGCCACTGTTGTAAGAAAAAAAAAAAAAAAATTTTTAATCAAAATTTCAAACATGCTAGAAAGGAGTAAAAAAATTAAAAAAGTAATAAAAAATACTTTGGCCTTTCCTCTTAATAATAACAAACATTTTGATGACAAAATTTTGTTTTTATTGAGTTTGGGGCCTTTTTTCATCATGTTATGCTGTTTTTTATGTGACCAAGTGGAGGTACCTAAACTTAGGAAAACCATTTTATACAGCTGGCAGTTTTATTTCTGAATGGTTCTGGCATCATGTATGACATTCATATGAGAGTCTTGATCTGACAAGGCTATTTAAGAATGTGACTAGAGTTTTCAGGTTAAGGTTTTGTAGCAATTTGTGTTGTTGGGCAAAACCATCTCAGCCTATTCTATGTTTAATTTCCCTTTCTCAAATACTTAATTTGTTATAACTGATCCATAGACTAAGATATCAGAAGTCTTTAGTATTTACTAATTCCACATCCTGAATTTTCACGATAGATTCAGGGTAGTGTTCTAGAGGCCCCTTGTTCTGGGGTGGTCCTGGGGTGACATCTTTAATTCCATAATAATGTTGACTTCTTCTTTCACAGCTGGTGATCGCTAGTCATTTTGGACATTGATGAAAAGACATCAACAAAGGGAATTTTAACTAGTTTATAAAACATGTTGATGTATACATCTATCCAGTGGTGTTGCTTTCTCACCCAACCACTTCCCAGACATAAAGGAAACATGTCTACAATGTTCAAGGGTTAAGACTCAACTCCCTAAGAAACCTTACTCTACCTATCATTCCCACACTAGTTCAGCCAATCAAAATAGACTTCCTTTATTTTGTCGTGTATATGACCCCTAAGGTCAAACTCGGGAAGTCAAAGCAGAAATACACGTCTCTAAAAAGAAAAAAAAAAAAAAAAAAGCCTGCTAGACTATTATTTAACAGTAGGTGTCATCACTGTTTTACTCTTTTGGAAAGGTTTATTGAATATTTATATATATATATATATATATATATATATATATATATATATATATATATATATATATATATGGAAAAAAAAAAAAAAAAAAATCAAGATTATATAAAAAGTACAAGCAGAAATAAAACCTCAAATATTATTTGAAAAGAAAAAAAAAAAAAAAGTCCTATCTACCCCTGCAGCAGACTGATTTCAGGATTGGGTTTCTTTGCACTGAACATCCACACAAGTGGCCTAAGCTGCTGGGGCAAGGAGTTTTTATGGAGGGGCCATTTCTGGATTACCAACCATGGCTGAAGAATTTCTATCTGCCCATTAGCACACCAACTAGTTTTGAAATCAAAGTCATCTTAATTTTAGATGAGCTGCCAATCAGAGCTAGAGAGCCTAGTCTGCTCTACTATTTAACCCATGGCAGGGAAGAGAAGAGATGGATTCATATCTTTTCTAAGTGTATTTGTGCAAAAGTGAATGTAATGAACTTACATTATTCTCAGAATTTTCATTCTGAGCTGCTAAGCCAACATCCAAAATAGTACTTATAACTTATTACAAAAAGGCAATCAAGCAATATTCCTTTAGCAAAGTTTAATTACTATAGGATGAATAAAATTAAAACAGAACAAGGTCAAAAATTTTGTATTTATCTCCTGTGTTAACTGATGACCACAGTTTGAATAGCAGGAGAGATAAAGGCTGTTATGTCAATGATTAACTAATATCATATGTCAATGATTTTATGTCACAAATTCATTAAAAATCAGCAATATTATCAGTCCTGATCTGGTGACTCAGCTTCATTTGCTTTTGCACTGCTGTGAGGTTACCTCTGTGTCTTTTCTATAAATACTTTCATGGTAATTCTTCAGATGAGCTCTTCGCTATGATACCTAGACTTTTTGAATTTAAGCACAGTACTAGACTGGAGACAAGATCTCATCAATTTAGAGTTGAGCTGGCTAAATGTAGCTGTAACTTTTATGCTAACAGTTTCTTTTCTCACACTCCTCACTTTTGGAATTCCCTTCTGGCTCCATGCTTTCCAGCCAAATTTAATCTTCCAAAATTTAAATGCAATGTCAATCACTATCTACTATCATCCTGATTACTCTTTTTCTCTTCCTGCTCATTATCAATGTTTCTGTTCTTAATTCTTTTGCATCCAGTAAGCCCTTGTGTCTTAGTGGTTTTACTGCCTTGCATCAGGAGAAACAGATAAAAAAAATTTAACCAGAGACAAAAATATTAATACTTGTAAATTTTGTAATAGATTTAAACTCAGCAGAAAAATTAGTAGATATGGTTAAATTTCTAACTCAAATGCTCTACAATAGATACAAATACATAGAAAAGTCTTTGATCCATTTATTTTGTAGATTTTTACTCAAGTAAGCACATCAGAAAATCTTAAATGCAGTCCTTTCTGTTATTCTCTTCTGTAATTAACATAGTGGAAGCATGATTACAAACTAAAAATACTCTCCACTTATACTGCCTTCAAGTACTTAACATCTTATGCAAACAGTCTCAACTCTCAAAAGATGGTTGACCTTTCTAGGCAGATGTGGTAAGTTTAATCCATTCATGGACAAACCCTCGACCCACGGGCCACATGCGGCCTGATTGGCTTTTTGAATGGTATGCTCGATTCATGAGGAAAATAACATTTATTAAAATGTTGTTTGTTTCTTTTCATTCTCATGCATAACAACATACATAAACAATGATTAAGTACAATATTTCTTGAATTTTGCAACTTTCTGTTGAAGGTAAAGTTGTCAGCATTTTAAACCATTGGCAATTTTCACTAAGGAAGATCATAAGTGTAAACACCTTTTGCTTCAGAAACAGGAAACGTTAATGATAATTATTTTTTCTCTAGGGAATAAATATACTTCTTTTAAAATATGTTTTTGCATCATCAAATGAATAAATTAGAAACAAATCACACATGGCAGCATGTGTTAATCCCTTTGTAATCAAGGATAATATTATACAAAGTCTTTAGTTTTTTAAAATTATAGAAGGAATCTTTTCTCTAAAGAAAAAAAAAAATTGATTTTTACTTATTTCTAAGGCAGATGCTTATGCACATGGTCTTTTGTTGTGAAAATGTCTGCAGTATCGTTAATGAAAAATTACCTTTTTAGTAGGTGTAGACCACCTTATGTTGATCAGTGTTTCATGTGGTCCACTGTTTGAAAAATGTTACACATGCTGGACTTAACCAAAACATTTCAGGAATAATTTTGTTCATTTCAGGAATAATTTTGTTAACAGAATGGAAGTAGATTAGTTCATTTTGCAGTTACTTACTAAGTAAATAAAATGAAAATGATGTTCTTGAGAGTGGAGCCTGAATTTTGAGCTAAAATTTTCACAGTACTAGAATACTCACAGTATTTAGTATTGTTGAAGTTATCACTAACATTTTCACCAAGATTTACAAACTCTACCTTTTGTTCAATTTTGTGAACCAATCGATGAAGTTTGGATAAGTTGATTTTTTAAAAAAATACTTTGTCAAAAACCTAATTTGTGGTTTAATAATTTCTGTAGCTTAATTTTATAGGACTTCATGGTAAACAATATTTTTTTTTTTTAAATTTCTTAACAGCAAAGAATAAATTATTAGGATTTCTTACTCTTGAGCATGCAACATACAACTGACCATGCATAAATTTTTCTTCTGGAGCCAAATTCCAACATTTTGAAGCATTTGGCCTTGTGATTTGTTTATAGTTCTTGCAAACTGGAAACTGGACTTGTGTATATAAAAACTTAAAGATATGCAAAAAAAACAATGTTGCATTTTTATTAAATAAGTATTCATTATTTTAATCATAAATTGTTTTTAAAATAGGGGGAGTATTTTGTATGTTAAATAATAAAACTTCTAATTTAAAAAAATCCAAAAACAATAGTACTTTGTACCCCTTACCTGTTAGCACACCTCCCATTCTTTTTCATCATTAGGCTACAGACTTAGTGATGTACCTATGTATGTTTTTGAGCAATTTCAATTTAGAGATTAAAGGCACTGTGAGAAAAGCAGTTGAAAAATATTGAAATTTATGTCACTTTGGTATTATGAATTTTTAAAAAAAAATCACATTAATCAGCAAGGAACAATAGCCTTTCGTTGTAGTTAGAAACAAAAATGGGGAAGAAAGAAAAGGTCATAGAAACTGAACATCATTTTGTATAGGAAACAGAGGAACTGTTATCAATCATCATTTTACCAACACTCCAAATTTTTCAGGTTACATCTTAAATCTTTCAAAAAAAAAAAAAAAAAAAAATCTTAGCTCACTGGTACAAAACTGCAGTAACTAAGCAACAGGTGAAGATCTAAAAACATGATATTGAAATAGTTACAGAGATATTCTTACAAACATGGATGGCTTTAGACCAATTTTACCCAATTGGCTTTGACTTATGGAGGCCCTGCAATGGTAGTAACACTAAACATATACAGTATATGCAAAATAGGAGGAAATGGCTAATTATTTCAGAAAAGCATTCTATAAAAAAGTGTTTTAAAGTAAATGTCAAATGTACAGGGTGTTCCATAAAAATGTGACATAAATATGTTGGATTTTTTAAAATGGTATGCCATATTTTTATTGCATATTTTGATTTGACATATTTAACATATAAGATTTAAGATAAAATTACAAAATATAAAATTAATAACAAATTTGATTTAGATATGGAAAAAAAAATCAGAATATTTCATAAGAAGACATAAGAAACTTACTAACAGATTTTGACAATATTACCCAGTTTTATTTTAAAATTAATAATAAATCAGAATATATAATAAAAAATATGGTGCACTATTAAAAAAATAAAACTTATTAATGAAATTATTTTATGAAGTACCCTGTATATTTGAAATTTTCAAAATACAGATAGCAAAGCATTTTACAACTTTTCTATTCATTTTTTTTTAATAACTCTAGTCAGATATATTTCATGATTTCATTTTAATTATATTGATTTATATTTAATTTTAATTTATTCATATAAGGCTGCAAGATTCCTGATCCTGAGCTTCAAATATGATTAAAAAACAACATCTATAGACAGAAAGTACTTGTGTAAAGGTAAGATACCACCTTAGACAAAAGAAGAGGCAAATGGAGGAAAAGAAAAAATGACCTGATATTGTCACTGAGCAAACTAAAAGATCCTTTAGACACCTAGGCACTGACATGCAACTGAGGGAAGCTAGTCAGTCTCAATCTACAAATAATATCCATCATGGGGACAGAGGATTACTCATTTTATATTTTTGCTGTTGTTTTATGATCAACTCAAGACTGCCTTTTTTTTTTTTCCTGCAAGTTTAGTGAGATGTGTTGGAAACATTGTACAAGAGGCAATAAACAGATAACAAAACTTATTTAACTTAATGAGCAATAAAAATATTTAAAAAAAGTCCTGCTTTTGAGTCCAACAAAAAAATAGTTCATTCACAATAAAACAAAGACCTGTACAATTCAATTAAAAATAGGTACCTCTACTAATTCACTGAAAAAAGAACTAAGATGAAAAACTACCCCAAACTTGAGACAAACTAAGTTTTATTGTCAAAATCTTTATGTTATTAAGAGGAAACTAAGTTTTATTGTCAAAATCTTTATGTTATTAAGAGGAAAGAAAGTATTTTTGATTTTTAAATTATATTTTTTCAATCCCTTTTAGAATGTTTGAGATTTTTGTTAAAAATCTTGTTTTTCTTGTGTCAGCAAAAAGACTAGAAGTTAGCATAGCAAATTTTAGCATTTTTTCACTGGTAAAGGGACACCTTCATTTGGAAATTCTTACAAGAATCAAATAATTATTAATTTTAATGAAACTTTCTGAACTCATTATTTTAGAAATGTGTGTGTTTTTTTTGTTTTTTTAAAGAAAAGCTTGGTAAATCTCTCTATATGTTTTTTTTTAACATGTGTTACACCCCACTTACTTAATTTTATGAAAACTTAAGAAATTCAACAATTTTAATGACTATATTAGTTAAAAGCAGACCTGGAAATCATCAATTTTTTTTGTAAAATCAAACCCTGTCCTACTGAAAATTTTCTCAGAATTGTAAAATAAAAAATGCAATAAAACTAAGACATTATTTAATTAAAAAAGTATTTAATTGCTTTAATAAGATATATTAAGGACACTATTGTCTTAAGAAAAAATTTTTTTTCAATGGATAATGAATTTTTACAAGATTTATTTTCATTTCTTTTAAATTTTAATTAGAATAGTTTATAAAATTTTAAAATCTTTTAAAATTCAGTTTTAATGGTGTAAAGGTTAAGGAATATTATTATTGAGTAAAACTATATTTACTAATCATAAATCATAAAGCTTATTACAATTTATCAACCACGAGTATTTTAAAAAGAATTTTGAATTGTTTTTGTATGTGCATAAATGTATGGATTTTTGTTGATACGGATGTTCTTACACAACATAATAAAATAAGAGTGATAACTATAGTAAATATAAAGCCAAAGTATCTAAAATTCAACAAAACATTAAATTACAGAGAATATTTTCCTAAATTTTTAAGATTAACAAGTAATTAAAAATTATATATAAGAGGCACTCAGGCTATGTTCAATTTTTTTTATGGATAAAGACCCCCCCCCCCACGGTAGAACATTAGATAAACATCTCTCTATCATCAAGCTGTCAACACCTCAATAGATTAAATAAACAGCTACAACCATGTTAAAAAATTGATTTTCAGCAGATATTTTAAACTTAAAGCAAATAATTATAATATTTATTTCAAATCAGATTAACTATATTTTAAATCAACTAATGTTCCTCAAAGTTTCAGAAAAGTATATTTTATTTTTTAAAGATTTTTTTAATAAAGAGAATTACATTGTGATGACAGGTGGCTAAAAATGGTGCTAAAATAAAAAATTTTGACAATTTGTTAATTCCCTGCCTTGTGTCTGTGACAGAAGTAATTACATCTTAATTCTAATCTTTTTTTTTCCTCTCTCAAATAGAATATTTAACTTCCCCTCCATATACACTCAGCCTAATGAATATGCTCCTGTTAGTAACTCAAATGGGTGGGGGGGGGTAGGGGAGGTACATGCATTCCAATCCCCCTCCACCTCCCCAACAACCTTCGTCACCCCACCTTCTCACAATGGATTTTTAGTCCTCATGTATAGGAGTGAGCTTACCATGGTACCCTAGGTCTTTGGCTGGTACAATGTTTCTGACCCAAGGAGGAGTTCTGTTGCCATGATCTCTAGGTGGATAAGACACATAAACACTATCACGCCTGAATCTTTCCTGTGTTATTTTCCCCCCCTCATTAAGGCTGCTGGAGGTAAACATTTTTGGGGTTTTGGTGTTATCTGTCTGATAGGGATCTGGACCTTTGAGTAACTTTGAAGGAGATTATTCTAACAGCAGGTGTATATATATTGGGTACTGCCATTTTGTGAATGATTTCTGGACCCTGCAGCATCCTCTGGTGGGGCCTCTCAATGCTATGATGATGGCTATTCTTATAGCAGTATCTCTGAATAAATCAATCCAGGTTAGTTATGCATGCATCTTCAATGGGTGTCTGTTTTACTGCCTACTAGTCATCCACCAAACCAACCAAAACAAACTTGAAAGCAATCAAATTGAAAATGAACAAAACTAGCAAACCCAACCTACCCCCCAAAAAAAAAAAAAAAAAAAAAAAAAACAAAAACAGCAGACCCCAATTATACCATGCCTTACACCAATGTAAGGGGGTCTACATTCCAACTTTCCAAAAGTGGAACTCCATCGTCTTCTGACCTTTTGTTCCTGCCTCAAAACAGGTATCAATGCCTCAATTTCATTGCAGGTGATAACAATCCTGGGCTACTCACACATCATAAAAAAAAACAACCACCTAAATCCCCACAGTCATGGGCTCAGTGCTTACATCAAGGACGGGTTTCCTTGTGGCAGGGACACAAAAAAAGAGGACGGTCAGTAATCTTTGAATGAATATCAGAGAAGGTCAATAATATACTCGCTGAATTTCCATTAGCCAACCTTCACATGTGCAGTGATTTCAATGTTCATCACAAAGTGGTTAGTCCACTCTAATAAAATTGACGAGAAAGGCAGATATTGCAGAGATTTCTCCATTGCAACTAACTCAGATCACTGATGAACCGACCAGATTTACAGGACAGCAGGCAAACCTCCACAACATTTTTCTAACATCCTGCCCTGATAAATGCTCAGGAAAAGTTTTAGCCACCATTGGCATGTCAAATTATTCCCTAGTCAGTGTCCAAATTAATTCCAGACCAATGACATCCCCTCATTTACTGTTCGATAGAACAATTTTTCTCTATGCGAAGGCAGACTGGGACAGCTTTTGGTCATACATGACGGAAGCTCCTCTCCCAACCTTCTTCAAACATGCTGCTCTCAAAACTGCTGCCCTAATCTCTGAACGGATCCTTTCTGGAATGGATTGTTTTATACCCCCACTCCAAAATTCCAGCAAAGACCAATCAGTCAGCCTTAATTTCACCACAGAATGCGCTGCAGCCATAGCTCACTGGAACCACTACTTCAAGATCTGTTGCAAGGAGCAGTGTCATCTGTCCGTTACTTCTGAAACAGAACCGCTTGCAATTGCTGTAAGAGAGTCGTGGAAATTGCAAAGTGCAGCTATGAGCGATCTGTCCAGGCCAATATTGAAAATAATCAAATTGAATCTCACGAATTCTTGAAGATCACCAACCAAATTATGAACAGAGACAAAGCAGGCTGTGCCCAATTTTATTAAAAATGGCCGAAAGGTCATATCAGCCTCAACAGACAAGGCAAAGCTCTTCACCTTGATTTTTGCCTCAAGTTCAACATTAGATGACAAAGGCCATCCACTGGAAGGGTTTTCTTTATTATAAAATCCTTCCTAACAGGTAGGATTCTTGAAGGTAGTTATTAACAGTCAGTTCTCCGAGGCCTTGGCAGTCAACACAAGTGTCCTCAGGGGTCACTTCATGGACCAACCTTCTTTCTGAATTACATAAATGATCTACCTAAGAATATACTTCAATCATTTGTAAACATCTATGCCAATGATATGATATACACCTCTAAAAGATTGGAAGTTAGTGTTAGATTGGAAGAGAGATCAGCACCTCTCTTCCAATCTAACACTAACTTCCCAGTGGAGAAAAAACTGGCTGGTTACATTCAATGTCTCTAAAACTAAACTAGTTACATTCCATATGTGCAGATTCCTTAAGGTAAGGCTTCAAGAACACCAGAAAGCTGTAACGAGGGGAAGTGGAAAAATCAGGAATGGCTGACCACATATGGAGAGAAAAGGGAGATCACCACCTTTTGTGGGATCAGATTGAGATCATAGACAAAGAACACCATTGGAAAATTTGTAAACTTAAGGAATCAGTGCATATGCTAGGCTACAAAAATCACCTGAGCTGACCAAGCATAGAAATGAATACAATATGGGAACCACTAATAAGGAGTGGTAGAGAAAAGCGATAACAACAAAATTGCAATATAAGCTTTGGTACAAACATGCAATGAACGGCAAAAAAATTGCAATATGAGCACCCGTAAAAAAATGGTTGTAGATGACATTAGGTTTATAATACACAGATGTCCTCAAGGACACATGGCACACTGAATAAAGGCGTTAGATCCAGCGACAGGACCCAAAGAGTGGGAGTTCAATATTTGGTTAAGGCAGTGGAGAACTTGGAGAGGGGAATTAACAGGAGATAACTGATAACTGACATCCATTAAATTATGGCATGTGGAGCTAGAACAATCTACCCCAGTGAGCGAAATAAAGGGTTCAGTTTGACATTCCAACCACCTGAAGAAGGCCGGAGTGTACAACAGCCGAAACGAAACATTGTAATAAATATGGCGACAAAGATGAGGACAATAGTCCAAATAATGTAAATAGTGTACATAATACCTCATCTCAGAAAGATATTAACTTGAAATTGAAAATAAAATAAAAGATTTTTCATTTTTAAAAATTCACTTTAATCATTAGGTATCATGAGTTAGTTGAGGTAACTAATTAAAAATTAGTTTGATGTCAAATGTGTTTTCTGCTCATACATTATCCAACTGCCTTTCCAAAAGTTGGTTTTTATCATTAGATGACAGCTGTCATATCAGTGAACTCTTTTTTAAAACTTGTAAAAACTGGCATATTTTTAAAATTATTTTTTGTTTGATTTTAATATTGAAAAGAGGAAAAAACAAGCAATACTTTCAGCAAATGCTAAAACTTGTTCAGAAAGAGCAAAGAAAAAGCAAGTAATAGCCCTTCATGAAAGCTTATATTTCTTTGGTTACCAGAAAAAAAAAAAATTGTGACAAATGGGAAAGTTTCACTCATCTGTTAGCTGTATTCACCAGCTATTTCACCTCTGGACCTTTAGTATGGTCTAATTCTAAATATGTCCTTCAATAAAAGGTAATGTCAAAAGTAAAACAAAAACATAGTGGGAGGGTGGGTAACTTATTTTTGCTTAAACATTTTGGTAGACTCAATATTTGAAAACTAAATAGAAAACAATTCAGACAATTGCACAATGAGATATAAATTGTTTTTGCTTTGCTTAAAATGAAATCAATCATATTTGTGGAACAAAAAAAAAAAAAAAAAAAAAAAAAAGGTGAAAAGTCAATTTCTATCTAATGTTCTCCCAATTAATCTTCTTTTGTTCTTGTTCCTTAGCAATGTTTGTTTCTAACTCTTCCACACCGAGTAACCCCTTGTGTTTCAGTGGCTTTACTTCCTTGCTTGAAATTGATTTAAACAAACAAAAAAAAAAAAAACGTCAATATGTGTAATTACATTTTCATCTGGAAGTTTCTTATTTGTGTCAGGTTCAGAGTTACAAAGATGAATCAATAAATTTGTAGCCTTACTTGTAGTTATTAGCTGAATTTTGATTTTAAAAGGTTTGCTGTATATTATCAGCACTACTAAATTGAGTGGACTGACAAAGATTATGTTGAAAATACATGTTGTATAAAAATAAAAAACTTTTTTTTTTTAATCCTTAGGCTGCAGACTTTTTGATATACCCACATATAGATTTCAATTTAGCAATGTTCACCTTCAAACTAAAGTTCAATAAATTAAAATTTAAAAAGATTTGGCAGTATCAGAACTTACCACATTACTGAGTCAACATAAGATTTATGTCAGCTTGAGAAATTTCATCATCTAAGATAAAATATAAATATGTTTTCCCAAGCTCATATTCCGTCCACAGCATTTTCCTTGTTTTCTCTGGTAACATGAAATTTGTAATTTACTATGTGAAACTTTGAGATTTTAATGATATAGTGATATTAAAAAATTGATAAAGCATAGAGAATTTTGGCAGATTACGGAATTTCTTAAAAGAGAAGGGGGAAAAAGAGCAGTTGATAAGTATTTTACAAGAGACAGGTTGTACATGAACTGGCTTAACACAAGCCAAAACACCATAAAATGGAACGGTAATCTAGATATAGAAAATATTGCTAGGTGTGTGTATGTGTTTATTTTATTTATTTATTTATTTTTTTACACATGCAAAACATTAAATTGAATGCTCGGAGTTCCACTGCCATCTAACTTGAAGCTGAATATTTAACTATTAAACTATTTTCATGGAGACTGCAGTGAGAAGTTATATATGAATAAAGCATGATGAGGATGTACAAAGTAACCCATTATCATAAAGGAAGAATTGTCTGATCAGTTTTAAACTTTATTAAAACCAAGAAAGATTTTAAAACTTAAAGTAAAAGCCACATCAAGTATGTGTATGAGATGGTAAATATAGTGTGTGGCAGAAATAAGCTTCGCATAATAGTAAGACAGCTGGATGAAAACACCATTGCTACTAATGCCTTAGTATTATGGGGAAGGTATTTCTGTCACAACCTTTATACATATATCATTTCTAAAGAATTAATGGATTTTTAATATTTTTTTAATCTGGCATAAAAATAGCATTTGAAGTAGTAAAAATATCTATGTATATTTTTAATACACAAAATGTCATTATAGTGGATACTCATATTTGAAATAAAATAGTGTTTGAAATTGAAGTAATAAAAAAAAAAAAAAGGTCAGATTACAAATAAAACTAGTAATTCTTAAAAAAAAAAAAAAAAAAAAAATTATATATATATATATATATATATATATATATATATATATATATATATATATATAGTGGTGTGCAAGTGAACCCTAAGATTATATTTTAAATATATCATTAAATCTATTATAACCACTTTCAAAAAAACTTATCAAGCTGGAATAAAAATGTTAATTAAAAATGAAGATGTGCAAAAGTAAGTGAACTCTTACATTTAATATTTAGTGACTCCTCCTTTTAAGGTTACTAGGTCAACCAGTCATTTTCTATAATTTTTTTTAAGAAGTTTATGGCAGTAGTGAGTGCCAATTTTTGACCATTATTCTTTGCAAAACTCCCACAATTACTAAATATTACCTGGGTTTCTTGCATGCACTGCCTTCTTTCACTTGAATCACAGATTTTCAATCGAGTTTAGATCAGGACTTTAACTAGGCTGTTACAAGATTTGAAATTTCTTTTTACAAATTTATTCTTTTGTAGTTTTGCTTTGATGCTTCAAATCAATGTCCTGTTGGAAGTTTCAGGCCCAACTTAAGCCAAACTTTTGAACTGAGGTCAAGGCACTTTTGTTTAAAATTACTTGGTATCTTTCAGAGTCCACTGTGCCATCAATGCATACTATTTTGCCTGTTCCAGTTACAGCAAAGCATCCTCAAATTATAATGCTGTTACTGCCATGTTTAAAGGTTGGAAGCAAATTCTTCACTTCAAAAGCTGTATTAGGAGCACCATTGGAAAATTTGTAAACTTAAGGAATCAGCATATATGCTGACCACAAAAATCTCCTGAGTCGACCAAGCATAGAAATGAATACAATATGGGAACCAGTAATAAGCAGTGCCAGAGAAAAGCGATAACAACAAAAGTTGCAATATGAGCTCTGGTAAAAACATGCAATGATAACAGCAAAAAATTGCAATATGAGCACTGGTAAAAATGGTTGCTGAAGACATTAGATTTATAATACCCAGAAATTCATACACAGATGTCCTCAAGGACACATGGCACAGTGGATAAAAGCAGGGTTAGATCCAGTGACAGGACCCAAAGAGTGTGAGTTCAATACCTGGTTAAGGCAGTGGAGAACTTTCAGAGGGAAATTACCAGGAGATAACTGATACCTGACATCCATCAAACATGGCACGTGGAACTAGAACAGCCTACCCCATTGAGCAAAATAAAGGTTTCAGTTCGAAATTCCAACCACCTGAAGAAGGCCAGAGTGTACAACGGTCGAAACGTTGTAACAAATATGGCGACAAAGATGAGGACAATAGTCCAAATAATGTAAATAATAACTCATCTCAGAAATATAGTTTCTTTTCTTGCAGTTCTTGCTTATAGAACCCCCTTCCAGCTCCATGCTTTCCAGCCAACTATAATCTCCCAAAATTTAAATTCAATGTCAATCACTATCTACTGGCTTCCTGATTACTCTTGCTTATTGATTATATAAATTTGTTTAAAGACCAATGAAAACTCTTTGCTATGGAATTTTGTTTTCTTTTCTATATTTCAGATCAATTTCCTTGTTTATGATACATAAAACACAAAGCTTTTTCATAATGGCTTATAAAAGCTGAACGTACTCAGTATTGGACACTATATTGAAATAGGTTTACATTATAGAAACGATTTACCTGCTGAAAAAAAAATAAATAAATAAAAGAGATACAAGTTTAATTCCTCTTGGAGGTACAATCTTTTTTTTACTTCAACTTCTCAGTTGTTATTAATTTCACTGTTTAAGAAAAATAATAATAATAATAAAAAACAGGAATAGCAACTCAAATACATGTACCCACTAAAAAAAGTTTATGTAGAAATAAATAAATTTAAATATGTGCTGGAAATGAAGATGGTTTAAAATATAGAAAAATAAATAAATTTAAAAAATATGGAACACAGAACTTTCATTGGTCTTCAATTTGTATAAATGAAAAATTACTGCCCAATACACCAATGGTGATTTTCCAAGTGTAAGTATACAATTATATGTATAAAAAGAAAATGGAAGATTGAACACATGACAACCAACTTCAACATTATTATCAACCATAAATTCCTTTTTGTTTTTATAAATCAAGATGTCAGTTATCACCATTTAAATACTAATTAATAGAAAGATAATTCCGTTAACAATATAAATGGCTATTATTGAGTAATTACATTTTAAAGAATACAGAGTGAAATCCTTTCCTCTGAAAATGATCAACCTGAAGTATCTGTTTTTAAATTTGAAATGGCCTTCTTGAGATGTCCAGAATCAGGCTTAGGAAAGAAAAATTGAGTTTATATTTAAAGCAAATGATAGTTTAAATTAGTCTTGAACTGATATTTGAAATTCCAATTTAAAAGCCTTAAGGCACGGCCATTAAACAAAGTTTACTGTTTTTGCCCCTACACATTTATTTCTATCAGTTAAAGTTTTTACACTGACTGACAGAGATATTGCATGTATTGTTTGATAGCTAGTGTTATTATTTAAACCCATAGGTAATACGTGCCGCTACATAATCTGGCCTAATTCGTCTAGAATCCTAAATAAATCAAATGTAAAAACTTTACACCCGGCCTTAAAATCAACTATCAAAAAGATAGGGCATCATACACAAAAAACGGTTTATTTCTGAATTGATAAGAAAGACAGCAAATATTAATATTAAAATGTAATCATTAAAAAAGACTGACACTTCCATTTAAATTGAAATATCGACTGAGTACAGAAAGAACACGCAATTGCAACAGGTTTATCAAATTATATTCAACTTCTTGTATATGCCTAGCGAATGATAAGAAGAAGTGTTATTATTGTGAAAGGGTTGCTTGCACGTTAACATACAAGTCATGTCAACATGACATTGATATCAGGGGCTACGTGTACTGACCTAAAACACCAGGCCCACCATCCGACTGACCGACCAGCTGTGATAGAAATAAAAGAGAAGGCAAGCAAAGAAAGAAACACTTTATTTCTGTTTTTTATATACTTGACCAATGATGACAGGAAGCTGCCGGGGTTTGTTGTTAGGCTTCCGCTTTATTTGTTCCCATACATCATCAGAATTATTAACTGTTTTCATGAGTCGGGGGAGGGGGGGGTAGAGAGAGAGAGAGCGAAACGTGATGTCTTGTGAATAATTAAAATTACTTTTTTTTTTTTCAAAGTGGCTACAGAATATGGATGAACAGTCTAGAAACATCAGCTTTTTTATCAGTTTTTTTTTGTGTGTCATGTCCCTTCAGGACATAGCGATCATCATGGCTCTTCACAACTTCCTACCCTTTTTTGTAGGGTCTTTTTGAAGATTGTCTTTTTCTTTTTTTACAATCTCTCCTACTTTCTACCATGATATAATTTTTTTTTTCAAAATTTGGTTATGTGTGCGTATTTAAGTTTTTTTTCCATTTTGACTTTTTTGAGTTATTGCGAAGACATCAAATCTAATCCAGTGTCAGTATTATTAAAAACTTAAAAAGACATTTTTTCTTTTACTTACAAAATCTGAAATACCCAAGAGTTTTTTTTTTTTTAAATATCTATTAATTAGTTGTTTATAACAGTAAACACGAGCAAAAATAAAATAATTCACTTGCAGTGGGTGCAAGTTGAATATCTACCAAATTTAGAATAGTGCACCATAGAAGCCAAATTTGGGGTGACTTCATTTTGCATTTTAGTGCAGCTTGTGCAAGCAAAAAACGTTTTAATTTTCCTTCTTTTACTTGTGTACTCAACTCAACTGCTTTCAAATTTAATAAATGTTGCAATCAAGTTAAAATAAAATATTTTCTTTATTCCATAACTAATGACAAAAAAAAAAAAAAAACTTTTCCAAAATAATTTAAAGATTTTTTAGTATGATTCATTTCAAACATTTCTGTATCTTAACTTGCAATTATTATTAGACAATGTGAGAGTGCCATTTGTAACTTTATACATTCTGTAACTGCATGGAAGCAAGCAGCATTCGTCCGATTTAAACTTGACATTTATTTGTGTCAGTGTACCACGAAATGCATATTAATTTTCTGATCTATTCCAGTTCTTCACAGTTATTTTTATGATCACTTACACTTTATGAAAAGAAATTTCTAGACCAAAATGATTTCTAAAATATTCAAACTAGTCAAGTAAATAATTTTAAACTAAGGTAATCAAGTTTGAAAAAAGAATTATGAAAACAGACTGTAAATTTATTTTCTGAATTTTCTTTTCAACTCTTGTCATACTGTCTACTACTCTAGGATCTACAAAATATTTTTTAAGAAACCGAATAAAATGTTGGTGCTTTGGATTTTAGTTATTAAGTAAATCACTAGTTCTTTACAATACATATTCTAAAATTGCAGAATGAAAAAAAAAAGGATTGATAATGTAAATAAAAAAATATAGCTTTCCATACATCAAGGAGGACTGAATGAATTTTGAAAGAATATTACCTCATAGAAGTGATTGACATGCAATTTGGAGTGTGTAAAATTTTTAATCTGTTTTAAAAAGAGTGTCTCTAATTTATGAAAGACACTCTAATTTATGAAAGTTATGGCGGGGAAAGTATTTGTTATCTGTGATACTGTCATTGTCTGTTTAAGTTTTCATTGCTTGAAAATTAGGAGAAAAAAAAATTCAACTGTCAGATTTTAATATTTTTCCCGAAATTAAAGTTTAATGATTAAATTTTATTTTCCGGTAAAAATTCAATTTTGTTTTCTGTCTTTTTTTAAAAATTTAAACAAATTACTTTGTTCATTTTACAATCCAAGTCTAAAATACTGAATTTCTTATTTCTTTGTTCAACAAAATAAATGTAAGCCCATGACAGGAGTTTTAGCTGATACTTTGCTAGCCGAGACTAGAATTTGGAGAAAAAAAAAAAAAAAGTCAATATTAGCTGAAATCATAACTAATGAATAAAATCGCTGGTTAATTTTTTTTTGCTGCTGTTTTGTTTTATTTATATGCTTAAATACTCTAGCAATAACCCCCAAACAAATTTCATTTTCATTATATTTAAAACATTTTTGTAAAACACCTTAAGTGATAAGAAATCTTATATTTCAGAAATTACCTGTAAAATAATAAAATTAGTATGTCAAGTATTTTTTTTTAAGTCAATCCAGAATGAATCAAATTACTCTGGATAATTAACAGAAAATTTACAATCCTACAGAAAAAAATCCCCTTTTAGTTGATGGGCTATAATGATTAAAAAAAAAAAAAAAAAAAAGACACCAACTATCCAGTCTGTTTAAAAAGTGTATTATTATCTACGTACAAACTACAAAAGAATATTAGGTGACTCTGCGCACATACACCCTGAACCATGCTAATAGCTTGGTGGTGAAATTTAGGATTTCTTGGTTTTCTGTGAATTGATTTTGATAAAACTTTCCCCAGCTGGCTAGCACAATACAACAAAACCATTGTTAGGTTTTCATTATTCTGTGTAACATGCTTTATTTTATTTTTTTTTATTTCAAATTCAACAGTTTTTGGCTGAACCACACTAATAGTGTCACTCCTCTCTAAGAAGAATAGGATGTGGAAAAGGCCTCAATGATGAAGAAAAGTCTGTCATCATCAAGGAAAGAGCTAAAGGCACCTCTCTTTACACCATTGCAGATAAGTTAGGTTGTCATGTGGACATAGATGATTCCTCAGGAATCCTTACCCAAGGAAGAAACAATCCAATTGTGTGACCTCCAAGTGTATGACAGCCATAGATTTAAAGAATATTATTCAAAAGTCATGTGGGAAAACCCAGACAAACATGCAAAGCCATTTTCACTGCCGCTGAACAACTTCCTCATGTACTGAAAAGCACCAAAAATCACATTGTTGGACCATGGCTTCTGTATGAGATCCCTTAAAATTGTCCCCTTTAATGACCCATCACAGGAATTTGAGGCTTCGATAGGCTTGGAAGTACATGACATTGGACATGAGTTGTGTTCCGTTCACTCACAAGACGAGGGCAATTCTTGATGGCCTCGACGGTTGGGCAAATGGATGGGTCTGTTTTGGAAATGAGTATAACCAACGTTTACAATGTCAACAACAGGGTTGAGGAGTCATGTTGTGGGCTGTTATCATTGGAGACAAACTTGTTGCCCCAGGCATGGTACCTGAAGTCTTTAAATTGATCACAGCTGCCTACTGCAATCTCCTAAAGGAGGTCTTGGATCCATGGCTAGATCACATACCTCTGTCACTTGTAAGGATTCTAGTAGTCATGCATGACAACACTCTGCCACTGTCACCCAAGCATTCCTAGGTTCTTACAGCATACAAGGTGAAAGGTTGATGGTATGACCACCTGACTCACCAGATCTCAACCCTATTAAAAATCTTTGGTCCATCATTAAGCAAGATGTTTATGCCGAAGGATGCCATTTTACATTGAAAGATATCTATAGGCAATTATCATAGGCAGTCAAAGCTGCTATGATAAAAATTTGATAGATTTCATGACTAATTGGGTTTTTGAAGTCATCTGTCGAAATGGCACTGATGTGGCCAAATAATTCATTATGTCAATACATAATGTAATATTATTATAGTTTTCAGTTAAATATATATACACAAGGAATGATTAATATGTATTGCCATCATTCATTTTCTCCAAAAAATGTCTAGATGGACTATTTTCATTCAAAAGCTATTAGTGTGGTTCACCTAAAAACTGTTGAATCTGGAATAAAAAATAAAGAATTTTACACAGAATAATGAAAGCCTAACAATTGTGTTGCCATATTGTGTAAACCAGGTGGGACAAGTTTTATCAAAATCAATTCACAGAAAACCATGATTTAGGGTGTACATGAAGTTAAAATGTTAAATTCAAAAATTTCAGAAAAGCCCCCTATGTTAACAAATTTGAGAAAAATCTACACACATTTTTTTAATGCTGATATATCAAAAAATTCAAGCAAAAATTCAAATGAATAAAATAAATGTAAAAAATAAATTTGCACAACTGCTACTTTAACAATATAAAACGTTTATAAATAAATTGATTTTGATATCCTTGTTCTATAAATATACTAATCAGTATATTTGTTAATTTTCAATGATGAAATTTGGTAGATGTTCATTTTTTTTAACATTTAAAAAAAAAAAATCTATATCTACAAAATAAAGTAAATTGAATTTACAGGTAAATTGCAAGTGACAATAACAGTGAAAATCAGCAAATTTTTTTTTTTTTTTTTTTTTTTTTTTTTTTTTTTTTTACACGGATATAGAAAATGACTGCAGTGACTAGTAATTTTTTTCTATTAAAAGGTCTTCTGTGACCTAATAGAAAAAAAAAAATGACTGTTAATGCTATTTTTTTCTTTTTTTTTTTTTATAAAACTTTCAAATTCCAATATTTGTTTTTTTTTACAGGTAAAAAGTAATTTTCTGCCGGAATAAAATTTAACATTTAGCCAACAATTTTTATATTTTTAAACCTACCAGAGATATGTAATTCTTACTTCTAAATTATGAATACCTTGATTGAAGTGAATAAATAATGCCTCAAGCTTTCAGAAAAAGAGTTGACATCTGATGAAAAACGTACATACATACATACACATGACGGGTCCGCCTATGAAGCTCTACAGTAGGGATACTGAAGGTAACACCAATCAGCTAAGTGATAAACATATAGGATTACATCATTAATGGAATACAAATATGAAATTGTTATTTAGCTGATTGATGCTATTCAACTGCCGGACTCCAGAGTTTTATAGACGAACCTTTTTGCAATCGTTCGGTCCACTCGTCAGGCGGTATCAGCAATTGGGTGCCGATTATCTCATTTTCGTTATTTTTATTAAGTTAAAAAATAATAGTTCCAATTAATAATGGAAGAAAGTACAACTTTTAAAAATGTTGACAGATACAAGAGAAAAAAAAAGGTTCGTAATTAAAAATGGATTGTAATTTTAAAATTAAAATTGTTGGTACCAAAAAATTGTTGTTTTATTCATTGATTTATCTTCATAAATCAATAAGAAGCAATTTGCTTTTGAATTATCCGGTGTTTAACAAACCAGATTGTTCTTTAGTGGCCTTTTTAGAAGTGTCAGATGAAATGTGTTGATTCCAATACAAAATTTTCAGATGTCTTTGCTTTGGGAAGTAATTTTAATATTCGTATAGACAGGTCTTGTCAAATTATCAGTGCAGTCAATAATTCTACTTAACTACAATATTGTATTAAAAAAAAGGCAACAATAAACAACCTAATAATATAAATAAATTCAAAGATTTTTTTCCAATGCTTTTCAATCTTAGTCTAAAAAGAAAACCTTACACATACAATCAGCTGTAGTGTCAGAGAAAATCAATTTAAAATGAAATACACTTAGTTTCAGCTACAATTAAAAAATAAATTATTTCCTATATTACACTAGAAGCCTGTGAAAAGATAACAAATGGTACATTTTGGTTTTTGTTAACAAAACAACTGTCTTTATTACACAACTAATGAACCACCCTAAAAAGATGAATGGCATTTAAGTAAAAGTTTATGGCCATATCTAATTTTGATATAGAGTTTTTTAAATACAGAACAGAATCATTTAAAAATAGTAACCTTTTTGCTTTTTAAACTTTTCATTCAAAAGGAATGAATAAACTTTCTTTTATGAAATCCTTGGCTTTCATAACTAGTAAAACAGGATCTTAAGATTTTGAAATATCAAATAACCGTACATTATTAGAGACTTACAAAATACAATCCTAGCGTAGCATAATTTTTCTTATACTTTTTACTACAATAAAAATGAGGGAATAATTAATAACAACTATATTATTTTTAAAAAATTATTTGAAAAATTGTGATTAAATATACTGATAAATAAAGAAAGTCCTTTCAATTTTTTTTTCCAAAATGAATGTTATTATTCAGTGATTACCATTTAGTCTCATAAAAAATTGTCCTGATGCTTTTTAGTCTTTTTATGAATAAAAAAAATAAAAAAATACTATGAAAGGTCTTTTCTAAAATAAGCCACTTTTTTAGTATTTGTATTGATGGATTTAAAAAGGAACATTTTTATATTTTAACAGAATAACAATCCGTTTCTTTCATCGACACTTATCGGTAAGAATTGAATTTTAGTTAATTTAGAAATGCATTAAAAAAAAAAAAAAAAAAGACTTCATCTTGCTGTGTTACTTTTCATAAGTTAGTAGTTAAATATGCATTGATGGAAGTTTACAGTTTCTTGTCGCATATTATACAAACAACAACAACAAAAAACGATTGAAATCCATAAGTGACTGAAAACTGGAAAATTTAACATCTTTTTACCTTGTAAAACATAATAAATTTTTTAAAATTTATCATGTAGGCATTTTTTTATTTATCTTTTTCTTTATATATATCTTGCTAAACCCCCAAAAAAAAAAAAAAAACCCCGAAAAACAAAAAAGGTAATGTTTGTGATTATCTTTCACTTTCACGCTAAAAAAAAAAAAAAAAAAAAAAAAAAAAGTCAATTCACAGTTCACACCGTATGAAATATTGATTTTCCCGGGGGTGCGATGACAATACGATACAATATACACACATTATTTATTTATTATTTAGCATCACTTTTTAAAATGTAAGTTTTGTTTTTTTTTAAAAAATACGATTAATAAGTTAATAACACAATATTTTTTAATCTGCATAATGAATTGATTTCAAATATATATTTTTAAATTACTAGTCAGTTGGCATTTAAAAATAATTCAATGTTTTTTTTCGTTTTTGTTTTTAATGCCGGTTTTAAAAATAAAGTTAGGTATTTTTCTATTATCAACAGCCAATTTTTCTTTCTTTTTTTTTTTTACTAAAAGATTAGGTCAGAAAGAAAAATTTAAAATAAAGTATTTTTCAAAACACCATCAACATGAATGCATAAGTGAAGATATTCGCAAAACATAATTGGTTGTCGATAATAAAGTACACAAGTTATTTCAAAATAACGAAACAAAAGTAGTTGATTACAAAAATAATGTTGCATCCTTTTTTTTTTTATTGTCATAATTCTGTTCATTTATTTTCCTTTCCAGGTCTAAAACAGGTTCGAAACAGTTTTATTCCTAATTCATTTAAAATCAGCTTTAAAAGCTGACTAGTGTAGTAAATTGTACTTTTTATTTATAAAATGATGTTTGAGTAATTTTTGGTATATAAAAAAGTAGATATATGAAACAAAGTTAAACTTTTGTCTGTTAAATTTGTGAAGAACAACAAAAACAATCAAGGTTTTAAGAGGGCATTTTTTTTTAAAGAAAATCGGTAAAAACATTAAAATAATTTCGAGGAATCAAGTTTCATTTTTTTAGATTATTGAATATTGACTAAGTAGGCAAGAAAATAAAGAAATAAATTTCATTTATTCTTAAACGTTTGTTTTGTCTATTGTTTTGTTTTGATCATTACAAGAAAATAAAAGAATTTTTTTAAAGAAAAGAAAGACTAAATATATATTTTTTTTAAATATTGCAATTTAATTTAAAAATAAAGATATTTTTGTTTTGCCTTTAAAACCGATAGGTAAAAAAAATGTTATGGGGCTATATAGTTTTTAAAAACTGAAAAAATTATAAACCACGTTTACCTGCGGACTTTTTAATTACCTATCGACACAAAGATCATTGCTTAAGTTAAAGGTTTCAAAAATGACAAAAAAAAATCTAAAACACTAACAATCAAAAAGTCCTGTTTTATTACACAATTTGAATTAGTGATATCAATTAATTTTACTTAAAAAAAAAAAAAAAACTTCCGCATTTTTAAACTTTCTCAAAAATGATCATAACTAGTTGTAAAAAAAAAAAAAAAAACGCAAAAAACAATAAAGATACTAAAAATAAAAACTTACCCTTTAGCTTCGTAAATTTCACTATACTTTGACAAGTTCTTATTGCTACAACCAAGCCAGCCCAAGAGAATTACGACAGGTTCTTTCGGCGCAGTGCCCTTTCTGTGTTTCACGAGAGGTGACGACCTGTCATCGACTCCACTCCATTCTTCGTTTTCATCATTTTCCCGGTCCTCTACCAAATCATCAGCTGTCTGTTTTAAGAACCCTGAAGCCTCAATATCTTGTTCTTCGTCACTTGAATTGTCAATAATGTTAGCGGCCGGAGGAGGCGACGGCAATTTAAGGTGGTACTCGAAATCGTCGTCCATGATACTTTAAGTTTTCACTTCACCCCTCTTTTCTTTTTTTCCGTTATTTTAGAGAGTTTGTCTGTTTTACTTGCATGTGAATGTAAAAATGAAGAAAAGGAAAAAAAGAGATAAGTCAGTTCAACTGTATTAGATCTTTTTACAGACAGGAAAGTGTTTTTAAAAAAAAAAGGAAAAGAAAAATTCTTTCTTCGCCACGCTTTTACTCACAAGATAAATAAAACGTAATATCAATAACATAACTGTGGAGAGCTCGCGCTCTCTTTCTCACTCTCTTTCAACATTATGCAACAACGCGATCTTTGATTGGACAGCTCGGCACATTTGTACCAATCAAAAACAGCTACACAAAATGGATATTGGAAAACTCAGATCAAGACACGGAAAAGATTTTTGCATCCCCTCGTTACCATAGCAACAGTCTATCAACAACTACTTGCCAACACGAGTTGTATCAAGTAGTCATGTCTTGCACTTTTAAATAGGGCTCTTGCTATATTCATGACTTAGACCAATATTATTATCAGTTTATTTCATAACTGCGTTTTAAAAAATTCAATTCACTTTTTCTCACATCCACAATGAAAGGTCATAATTATCGCCAAATCCTAACATTAAATTAACTGGGCATCTTTTTTCATAAAATTCTGATGTGATCTTTTTTTTTTTTTTTTTGTAAAAGAACAAAATTTTTGTTGTTTTACAAAATTTATCTATAAGTACAATGTATAAAAGTTCTAATTTTTATATTTTGGGAATTATACCAGACAGAAAAAGAACAAATACACAAAAAGTAAAACCAAAAAAAAAAAAAAAAGAAAGAAAAATCCCCAAAAATTAAACACAAAAACAAAAAATATCAAAAACAGTAGGTACCGCCACCAATATAATTCGTTGAAAAAAGAGCATACCATGGCGAAAAAGGCCCCAAACTTGATAAAAACAAAGTTTTATCGTTAAAATGTTTTCGGATTGAAGAATCGGAGAGCCGAGTTCGAATTCATTACATTCTTCACTTACGTATTTAAGGTATGGGTAAATAGCAGGACAAGGTTCTATAGCCGCATAAAGAAATGACAATGTACTGCGAGAAAAAAAACTGCCTCGTCAGTCAAATATCGAAAGATACATGATCGCCTAAACGTGTATCACGCATGGCACATAACTGACTGACTGAAGAGGAAAAACCAAAGTATTGTTAATAAATATTTTAATCCTTTCGTAATTCGTAATTTTGGTTTAAAAACCTTGTTTTCCTTGCGTCAGCAAAGCTTAATTAGTATAGGAAATATTTCTACCAAGATTAAAAAAAAACAATTCTAAAATAATTTCATTTATTTGTGAATAAGTCCTGAAGTTTCATTAAATCCGACAATTATTTGAGTTTTGCAAAAATTTCCATATTTTTTCACCGCAAAAAAACAAAAAGAAAACAAAAAACAAACAAACAAAAAACGCTAAAGTTCCTACTCTAAAAAGATTTTTAACCTAAATTTCGAACGTTCTAAAAATGATGAAAAAAAAATTAATAATCAAAATTTTTTCTAGTTTTCTTAATTTATTAATAACAAAGATTTTGACGATAAAACATTGTTTCGATTAAGTTTTGGGAATTTTTTCATGGTATGCTAAATTTTAGCAAATCAGTGGCGGTACCTATAAAAAAATTCTCTATTTTTTATCCATAATGTTGAATGTGTTAAATTATTCAACTTTTTAGCAAGAATAAAGTTTTTATCAAGTTAATGTTAAAAATGACCGCAAAACATCGTTGATTTATTTCAGATGTAATGATTTACATTTATGTCTCTAATTTGTATTTACATTGTATTTAATTTAATTTTTTTTCTAGTTGAATTTTTAACATATATTGCATATGATCCATTATTGTACATAATTAGGCTACAATAAAATTTTTATTTTATATAAATACTACTGTAATGGTCATCATCATCACACACATACATACATACATACATACATACATACATACATACACAAATTCAAATTATACAACAACAAGCATTCATTGGATAATAAATCAACACTACTTTGTAATAGACAATTTATAAATCGCAGCTATGCGACAATTTTATAATTGCTATATTTTCATGTAGTCGATTTTGTGCACTTTTGGTAGAATCGGATCTCAAGTGCCTTCTTAGCTTAGTAAATATTTTTCAGGAAATATCAGCTTCTAATTGGTCAATAAACACACAAGTAGGCGTTGCAATCCACCCACGCACAATATATTTTTTCCAGCGCGTGACTAAGTCAGGTTTCGCGCCAAGGCGCTGTGAGCCTATCACGTGATTATATTAGCTATAAATAACAGACACGAGATCGCACACTCTCTTTCTTCTCTAGTCTCAGAGAATTATCGTCTTGACCTTGCGGTCAGACGTTAAATAACATTTCACGCATTCACGTACGTACAAACTAATACGAACATTCACCAAAATACGTTAATTTGTTTATATATATATCGTTCTTGTTCTTGTTTGTTTGTTTTCTTTATCTTCAGTTAGACTTAATCCGAGTCCGACATTTTCACATGTAGCTGGACCTTCTTCTAGCAGGAAATTTAAACGCACGTGTTTTCTTTTCATCTTTACCCACCGGTCCTCTACACTACCTTTTAAAAATTGAGATGTAGTGTGTGGGGGGTGGGGGTCTCGGATCATAAATCGGGTAGGGGCACGAGACCCTTGCACCGCCTCTGTACCATGGCTTCTAGAATTTTGAGTCTTTCTTTGCATTGGGTGCTGTATAATATTTTGACATTAACTAACAATATTTACTTTATGTTGATAGTTCTACTTTGATGGTTTATAATGTAATGATCAATATGTTTTCGAATTGCACTAAGTTCCAGCAAGTCAACATGTGAGAGAGCGTTATGAATGTGTGGGCAATGTAAGAATCCAATGTTGTTTTTATTGTTAATATTATATATATATATATATATATATATATATATATATATATATATATATATATATATGTATGTATGTATGTATGTAT